>CM038677.1:124867534-125401187 GCA_021605205.1 Aegilops longissima | reverse complement strand
TAAGATGGCTAGCACAAACCGGGATACAGATCGAAGAGGACAGGCCTCGCCTGGGATCCTCCTAGGTCACTCCCGGTCGCCGCCGCCGGGCTGCACGTAGTAGTAGGCGCCCGAGTAGTAGTCGCCGAGGCGGTGGCGCTCGATCCTGGTCTCCATCGTCGATTGCAGCAATCGAATAGAGATAGGGGAAAAGGGGAACAAGGCAACCGTGAGTACTCATCCAAAGTACTGCAAGCAAGGAGCTACACTACATATGCAAGGATATATGTAAAGGCCATATCGCGGACTGAACTGCAGAATGCCGTAATAGAGAGAAGGCCTAGTCCTAACGAAGACTAGCATCTTCCGAAACCACCATCTTGCAGCAAACAAGAGGGTAGTAGAATAACATAACTTAAAGTAGCAGAGTGTTATCAACCTCGCCGAGATCCTTTCTCGACTCCGCGAGAAAGAAATCCCAGAGCCATACTATCCAGCTTATCATCACAATCCAAAGCTCATATCCATGTCTCATCTCAAGTAACCAGTTCTAGTTGTATCGATCGATACAACTCCAAGTGTCCGCTATCAGAGGACAGGCTATCGATAGATGTTTTCTTCCGCAGGGTGCACCAACTTACCCACCACGCCGCTAACTCCGCCGGACACACTTTCCAGGTCATGCACGGCCTCGGTCAAACAATACGCCGCAACCCGACCTAGGCTTAATAGAGAGGCCAGACGCGGACTAAACCTATGCCCCTGTGGGTCATGGGCCATCTCCCGAACTCCTCAGACGCTATTGCGGGCGGCCGAAGCAGACCTAGCCTAACAGCGCTCCAGCCCAATCCGCTAGCGCCGCCTCGGACGCCGACGCCTAATAAGCTTCGCTGATGTATCGACGCAGAACGCCCATACTTAGCCCACGTGATGGTTAGTGCTATCGTGCCGAGGCCCTCGGATCAAATATCCAAATCGTAGTGGATTAGGAACGCGGTAACAAGCAGAGACTCACGAAGATGTGACCCGTTGTCTCGCCTCGAGGACTTGCGGCAAGGGCTAGGAATGCCCGCCACGCCTCGTAATTATCTCGCGGCACCTCCAGTCAACCCGCTCCACATCACTGCAATTACACGCTGGTACCCTCGTGGTCGACCCGCCTTTCCAAGTAACAAAGGTAAAAGTCCAAGTAACCGTGAGTCCAAACATCAAGGGAAAACACGAGGAATCACCCCGTGTATTCCACTCAATGTAGTCATCAAGGTGAACATAAGAGGATTCACCGAGGTCCACACTTGAGGGGTTGCACGACAGTCGTGACGGAAGTGGTTAAGGAGGAAATCACCCTCGATGACCACAACCGGATAGCTATACTACGAGGTTAATATCGAGGTGTCAGAGGTTTCACCCTCGACTCGATAGTAACCTAGTAGTGTCGAGCAACTAAGGGGAGTGATGTGCGGTGTCGGGCCTGGTCTTCGATCCCATTGATCGGTCTTCAATGATGAAGCAGGGCAACAAGGACAAGGTGGGGGTCACGATGGGTCTCTAACCAACCTATACTAAGCAGTTTAGGATAAGGGTAGGTAACAATAGCAGGTTACAATAAGCAGGCTATGCAATGTAATAGGAGCAACAATAACAAGAGTAAAATCTAGTGCAAGCAATAAGAGAATGGAATGGGCGATATCGGGATGATCAAAGGGGGGCTTGCCTGGTTGCTCGGCAAGAGAGAGGGATCACAAGACAGTAGTCGAACCGCCAAATGCAGCTCGGTCTCGTAGTCACCAAGAGAAGAGGGGAAGAAACAATGAATACACGATAACAGATGCATAACGATGCATGATATGCCAAGAAGCGATGCTAGGCGTGTTCTAACGTGGTAAGAGGGGTACCGGTTTAGGGGAAAGCATCCGGAAGTTATCCTGTTCCGGACGTCATCATACATGATGAACCGGAGGAGAAGTTTGCAGGTTCGATAGGTTAGAGACGTGCGGTGGACGAACGGATCAGTATCCGAATCGCCTCGCTGCTCGAGCAACTTTCATGTTGAAAATATTTTAATCAGCCACGGATTAAAAGTTATGAATTATAAAAGATTTTATTAATTTCTGGAATTTTATTAATTAATTAATTAATTTGAAAAGCATTTATGACATCAAGATGAGGTCATGCCGACGTTATCACCAACAGGTTGACTAAGTCAACCTGCCAGTGGGTCCCACATGTCATACAATATTAGCTTAATTAACCTAATCGATTAATTAACCTTAGTTAATTAGGTTAATTAAGTTAATTAATAATTAGTGTTAATTAATGCAGAATTAATTAGTTTAATTAATTACCCAATTAATTAGCTAATGATTAGGTTTTAACTAATCCAGAATTAATTAGATTAATTAATTATCCAATTAATTAATTAATTAATTATTTAGTTAATTAGTTTAATTACTTTTTAATTAAAACATCCTTTTATTTTGTTTTTGGGGTGGGGCCCCTAGTCGAGGCACGTGGCCCAAACGGGTGCAGGCGTCATGGGGTAGCCGTCACCGATTGATGCGCCCGGCCTGGCCGGGCTGGGCGGCCGAAGTGGCTGATGTGGCTGGCTGCCACGGCCATGAGCGACGCAGCCAGGGGGGGGCGACGGAGGCTGCAGATGGGCTCGGAGAAGGGGGATCGGGGTCTGGCCAAGGTCGGCTGGAGGGCGCCGAACGGGGGAGGAGGGGCGGGGCTCGGGGCTGGGCGGCGCCAGAGTCGCCCGACGAGGGGAAGAGGAAGGGGAGTCGGGCGCACGGTGGTCGGGCGAGCCGAGCCGACGAGGCCACGGGCCGGATCCGGCCGGGAGAGGGCCGAGGGGTCGGGGAGAGGCGCACGGCGCGCGGGCGGCCGGAGCCCCGGGGAGCCGGGAGGCCGGAGGGGGGGGCGAGGCGCCTGCTGGGCGGCCGGGACGACCGGCAGGAGGGAAGGAGGAGGTCGAGCTCACGGGGTGGGTGGTGGTCTCGGGCAGCTTGCTCGAGGGGAGGTCGGGCAGCCGGGCGGGAGGGGGCCGGGAGGCACGCCGCCAGGGGGGCGAGGGCGCCTGACGCCGAGGTCCGCGGGTCCGGCCTGCCTCGGTGGGGCGGAGCGCAGGAGGAGGGAGGGGCGCCCCAGGCAGTGTGGAGGAGGAGGGAGGAACGTGCGGCGGGGGCGGGGGAACGGCGGCGAGGGGATCGCTGACGGGGAGGCGGTCGGTGGCGTCCCGGACCCGATCTAGATCGGATCGGGACGAGGGTGGGGCGACGTGGGGAAGAGGGGGGGCGGTTGGGGTTAGGGTTTCTGGGGATAAGGGAGGGGTTTGGCCGGCTGGGCCGGGCCTGTGGCCCAAAGGGGCTGGCCCAGGAGGGGAAAGGAGATGGGCCAAGGTGGGGAGTGGGAGGGGGCGGTGGGTTGGGCCGGTGGGGGTTTATCCTCCCATTTATTTTTTTTTTTTGACAGCTTTGAAACCACGATTAGAAACTTAATGAACCGGGGGTTTATGTTGCAAACCATCCGGCTATAAATCTCCTCCATTACAAGAAATCTCGCCCGAGATTTAGGAGGTAGAAGGAAAGAGTGCGGATATTCATCTCGAGACGATCCTCGCTCCTGTGTGGCTTCATCTTCAGAGTGATTCACCATCGGACTTTGAGGAATTTGATCGCCTTCCGACGTGCGGCGTTCAGCTTGGTCGAGAATGCGGACCGGATGCTCTTTATAGGAGAGGTCCTGCTGCAATTCGAGCACTTCATGGTCCACCGCCGGATTGGGTCCTTGAAGCAGCGTCGGAGTTGGGACACGTGGAACACATCGTGAACTCCGAGAAAGGTTCGACGAAGCTCCAGTTGATAAGCCACTTTTCCACGCCTTTCGAGATAGTGAAAGGGCCAATATAGCGAGGAGCTAGCTTGCCCTTGATTCAAGCGGTGAGCACCCTTCATTGGTGTAACGAAGATAGGCCTTTTCGCCAAAGTTGATAGACCATGTCTTTGTGATGACGGTCATAATTACTCTTTTACGCGATCGAGCAGTCTTGAGATTCTCGCGAATAATGCGGACTTGTTCTTCGCATGTTGGATAATATCCGGACCAAGAGTGGACGCTCCCGATTTCGACCAGTTCGGAGGGTTCGCACTTTCGTCCATATAACACTTGAAGGGGCCATCTTGAGACTAGCTTGAAAGCTATTATTATAAGAGAACTCAGCATACGGGAGAGATTCCTCCCATTTCTTGCGAATGAGACGACACAAGCTCAAGCATGTCTTCGAGAATTTGGTTGACACGCTCAACTTGCCCTTGAGATCATGGATGAAAAGCGAGATTGAAAGATAAATGAGTCCCCATAGCTTCTTGGAAACTTGCCGTAATCTTGAAGTGAATAAGCTGCCACGGTCCGAATCGATAACCAGTGGAATACCGTGAAGTGAAACAATTCGGACATATAGAGCGCTGCCGGCTGGCTAGCGATGATCGTTTCTTTGACCGCCGAAAATGTGCAACTTTAGAAAGCCGGTCAATGACGACAAGAATAGCATCATTACCTTTCTGCGATTTGGGAAAACCAGTGGCGAAGTCCATTTCAACATGGTCCCATTTCCATTCGGGAATAGAGATAGGCTGCAGAGTTCCAAAGAGGCCTTTGATGTTCTGCTTTGATACGACGGCAAACGCCACACTCGTAAACATAGCGAGCAATGTCCTCGCTTCATATTAGACCACGGAATCTCGGATTTAATGTCTTGATACATCTTGGTACTGCCGGGTGGATACATAGAGGCGTATCATGAGCTTCTTGCATAACCTTCCGGTCATATCCAGGTTGTCCTTCTTGCAAGGCACCACTAAGGCGGCCTTTGAAGTACAAGGCGCCATCATCGCAATAGTGAAGGATGAGGATTTCCTTTCGACGTCTTGTTTAAGCTTGTAGACCTCGAGTCGATCCCTGCATTGTCTTTATGGTGCCCAAGAGATCGGGTTCAACAGCCAGGGTAAGAGGGATCCTGGGGAACAACACGGAGATTCATCTTGCGGAACTCCGGAGGAGGGGGGCGAGTGCAAATCCGGAGGAACAATATGGAGGTTCACTGCTGAATTCTTCAACAAGTGAGGGCTGAACTTTGTGAACTCAAGGTGGTTGCATAAGACTTGCGGCTCAAAGCATCAGCCATCACATTAGCCTTGCACAGGCGTATAGGAGATTCCCAAATCAAAGTCTGCAATCAGTCTCCATCCATCTCTGCGACGGAGGTTCAGGTCTGGCTGAGTAAGCAGATACTTCAGACTTTGGTGGTCAAGTGTAGATCTCGCATAGCGATTACGAGAAGGTAATGTCGCCATTGCTTTAGCGCATGAATGACAGCAGAAGTTCGAGGTCGTGAATCGGGTAGTTCTCCTCGTGAGGGCGAATCGCCGAGAGGCATAAGCAACCACTTTGCGCTCTTGCATTAGGACACCGCCTAATCCTTGACGAGATGCGTCGCGAGAAATGACGAAGTCCTTCTTAGTATCGGAGGAGCTAGCATCGGGCAGTTGTCACCTTGTCCTTGAGTTCTGGAAACTTTCCCGACACTTATCATCCCATTGGAACTTGACGCCTTTATGCAATAGATTAGTCGAGGCTGGCAATCTTGGAGAAGTTCTCGACTTAATCGACGGCAATAGTGGCGAGACCGAGAAAACTTCGACTTGCTTAACGTTCTTGGAGGAGTCCAATCGAGAATAGCCTGAACTCGTTCGGGGTTGACGGCAATACCATCCTTAGAAATGACATGCCCAAGATAGGTTACTTGGAAGCCGAATTCACATTTGGAGAACTTGGCATAGAGTTGATGCTCTCGTAGCTTTTCCAAAGACAAGACGAAGATGTTCAGATGTTCTTCTTCATTCTTAGAATAGATCAGGATATCATCCAGATAAACCACGCATTTAACTTGTCGAGGTAATCCATGAATATATAGTTCATCAAAGCGAGAGAAGGTGGCTGGAGCATTGGTTGCCGAAAGACATGACGGTGTACTCGTATGAACCATAACGAGTCACAAATGCGGTCTTGGGGATATCCTCCTCACGAACACGGATCTGGTGGTAACCCAACCTCAAGTCGAGTTTCGAGAACACCGATTTAACCAGCCAGCTTGATCATAAAGATCATTGATCCGAGGAAGAGGATACTTATTCTAATGGTAGCTTGATTTATAGGACGGTAGTCTTGAACCAATCGGTTTGTCCCATCCTTCTTCTTGACAAAGAGAGGTGCTCCCCAAGGAGAGCAACTTGGGCGGATGAAACCACTTTGAAGAGATTTGTCGATTTCCTCCTTTAGCTCAAGGAGTTCATGCGGCGGCATCTTGTAGGGCCGCTTGGCTATAGGAGTGGTGCTGGTTTCAAGTCGATGACGAATTGACAGCCCTAGCGAGGGAATCCTGGAAGTTCTTCAGAAAGACGTCTTGGAAATCGCAAGCGCAGGAATGTTTTCAATTCCCTCGAGGGTGCGGCGTTCAATGCATTCAATGCATAGAGCCTTGCCTCGGCATTTTGAACCGAGACGAGCATTGTAGCTACGATTTCATCGGAAGGGTGCAGCAGATGGGCGGTCTTAGTGGCGCAAACGATTGTCGCCAGTATCGCTTTCAACCAATCCATCCCCAAAATGAGGTCAATGCTACAAGACTTTAGCACGATAGGAGAGACAAGGAATTCCATTCCTTCGATTTCAACGGGACGTCGTTGCAAATCATGGAAGTCCGACATTGGCCCGGGGTGTGTACTAATAGTGAAGCATTCATGTCTTCGCTTTTAAGGCCATGCATGAATGCAAAATCTTGAGACATGAATGAATGTGATGCTCTGAATCGAATAAAACAGATGCACAGTCTTGAATTCTGAGGAGTGTACCCATCACAATGAGCAGTGCTGGTCTTGAGCTTCATTCAGTTCAACGTGGTTGGCCTGAGCTTTCCCATAAGACTTGCGGTGTTGTTGCGGTTCAGTTGTTTCCACGGCCAGCTCTTTGGAAGGGCCAGTGATTCTCGCTCGTTGCATTCTCTAGCACGGTGCCACGGCTGTCCGCACCAAGCATAAGCCATTATTGGGAGTGGGAGCAGGAGCTTGGGGTGGTGGAGCTGGAAGCTTCGCCGCTTAGTTGTAGGCGCACGAGGTGTAGCATAGTTCGCTTGAAGCGATGCATTGGGCTGGTACATGCTATTGGGAATCCATATCTTGCGCTTCGCGAGGACGGGCCGAAGATGAGCCGGTGTCACGTTGCGCTGTTAGAGCTCTGGTATTCCTGCAGACCAGTTTCGACATTGATAGCTTTGTTCACCAAGGTGGCGAAATCAGCAAAGTCGTGCACTAGAAGTGCGAGCTTGATGTCGACTTGAAGTCCGTCACGGAACTTCTCTTGTCTGCGTGCATCGGTTGCAATATCCTCTTCAAAGATAGCGAGACAAGTCCAAGAACTCTCGCCGATAGGCTTCAACAGTCTTGTTGCCTTGGGTGAGGTTATGAACTCACGCTTCTTCCGTCCATGACCCTTGAGGAATGAAGCGGGCGCGAAGGCAGCACGAAGTCCGCCGGTGATGAGTGTCCCAACCGGCGAGTACGACGGTGGCTGTCCCACCATTGAGCTGGGTCCCTTCAGAAGAAGGAAGCAAAGGTGACATAGCTGGCAGGGGTACATTAGCAGACTCCATCTCATAGGTGATGTCACGGAGCCACCATCAAGACATCCAATGGCTGAGTTGAGCTGCGGTACACGCTGGGGTTCAGCGTATGAATTCCTGCGAGTTGTTCCGTTTGGGTGCTGGTTCATATTGGGGCGAGGCGAGCCATCATGTTCTCCATGAACTGGCGATTCATCTCGAGCTGTTGGATCATACCAGCCATGTACTCGAGCGGTGGTGGAAGGTTGGCACCACGACCACGACCTGCTGGCCTAACCATCCCGCTATTAAATAACAGGGGTAGTTCAGCATTTGAGAAGATAAGCAAGAGACAAGAATCATTCATGATGAAACACGCATAATGAAAGCAGCATGATGGGAACTACATAGTAGTTGGCATATCTTACAAAAGGAATCATGCATAGAGTTCGATACATAGAGTCCAGTACATAGACTACTACATCATAGGCGGCACGCAGGCTCGCGGCGAATACATCAAATGCTAACAAGCAAGCCTACATCAGTCCCACGCGGTACTGCGGAGGTAGCTGTAGCCTGAAAGCTGGTAGTGCGGCAGTGGATAGTCCTCCACGCCGGTGACACGAGGGCGCGGATACTCGTGCTGAATCCGGCGTCAGTGTGGCAGGAAAGGGCCAAGTCGGAGAGTAGCCTCCCACGTCGGCCAACCAACTCCACAGGGCATCACGGTCTGGCGGGGTAGATCGCAGAAGCGCGCAGCTCTCGGAGCGGACAAAGGGTGCATCAGCGTCGGAGCACGGTAGAGGTGCTTGACGGGTGATGTACAACTCGTGGCGAAGAGCTCGGTTAGCTCGATCCAGCCCATCGGCATGCGAACAAAGTTACGATGGTGGAAAGGCTCTCTGGTGACAGTGGTGTAGGCAGCGGTGTAGTAACCTCCTCACCAACATCGACGCGATAGCAATGTGCACGAAGGGGAGGTGTCCAACTCTCGATACTCGCACGAAGGCGTGTCGATGCAGCATAAGCAACATCGTGGACTGCCATATCGATGGTCACTCCAACACCATGTGCGGTGTGCGGCACAATAGTGGACTCATACTCCCGAGAGTAGAGGTGGGCGATGGCGCTGCATCTGCTCCTGGTTGTAGTCCCGGTACTCCTCATAGACGGTGTACTCGGGGTGCCAGCGATAACCCGAGATAGGTCATCATCTCGGCTAGCACCGCAGTGATCCCGAGGCACCAATGGCCGTCGTGTGGCGCACGACCTGCCTCGTGGGTTCCATCTGAAAACAAAGACGTTTCAAAGGAGTCAAATGACAGGTGGAAATTGTTCAAATACAATTCCAAAAACAACTAAGGCTATATCCATCTTCGGGTGAATGCGGTCACGGGATCCTAGTGATAGTTAGTAAAATCGTTTAACCCGAGTAGAAGAGAGTTGAGCCCCGAGTAAAGGTCGAGGAGTAAAAGATCCTAATACCACCCGATGGCGACGTGGGCCCGTAAGGCACACAGCCAAGTTAGTAAAAGTTTTGCAATGTCTAGACTCGACTTCGCCAAGGAGTGTGGAAGGGGATTCCTACGAGCGAATCGGCTCGATACCAACTTGTGGCGCCCTCGATTCAATCGTACACTAATCATGCACGCAAATGTATACGATCAAGATCAAGGACTCACGGAAGATATCACAACACAACTCTACAAATAAAATAAGTCATACAAGCATCATAATACAAGCCGGGGCCTCGAGGGCTCGAATACAAGTGCTCGATCATAGACGAGTCAGCGGAAGCAACAATATCTGAGTACGGACATAAGTTAAACAAGGTGCCATAAGATGGCTAGCACAAAGCGGGATCTGAGATCGAAGAGGACAGGCCTCCTGCCTCGGATCCTCCTAGGTCACTCCAGGTCGCCGTCGTCGGCTGCACGTAGTAGTAAGCGCCCGAGTAGTAGTCGCCGAGGCGGTGGCGTCTCGATCCTGGTCTCCATCGTCCGATTGCAGCAATCGAATAGAGATAGGGAAAAGGGGAACAAGGCAACCGTGAGTACTCATCCAAAGTACTACAAGCAAGGAGCTACACTACATATGCAAGGATATATGTGTAAAGGCCATATCGATGGACTGAATCTGCAGAATGCCGAATAGAGAGAGGCCTAGTCCTAACGAAGACTAGCATCTTCCGAAACCACCATCTTGCAGCAAACAAGAGGGAGTAGAGTAACATAACTTAAAGTAGCAGTAGTGTTATCAACCTCGGCCGAGATCCTTTCTCGACTCCTGCGAGAAAGAAATCCCGAGCCATACTATCCAGATTATCATCACAATCCAAAGCTCATATCCATGTCTCATCTCAAGTAACCAGTTCTAGTTGTATCGATCGGGATACAACTCCAAGCGTCCGCTATCAGAGGACAGGCTATCGATAGATGTTTTCTTCCTGCAGGGTGCACCAACTTACCCACCACGCCGCTTAACTCCGGCGGACACACTTTCCTGGGTCATGCCCGCCTCGGTCAAACAATCGCCGCAACCCGACCTAGGCTTAATAGAGAGGCCAGACGCCGGACTAAACCTATGCCCCGGGGTCATGGGCCATCTCCCCGAACTCCCACGCTGCGTTGGGCGGCCGGAAGCAGACCTAGCCTAACAGCGTTCCAGCCCAATCCGGCGCCGCTCCGTACGCCGACGCCTAATAAGCTTCGCTGATGTATACGACGCAGAACGCCCATACTTAGCCCACGTGATGGTTAGTGCTATCGGGCGAGGCCCTCGGATCAAATATCCAAATCGTAGTGGATTAGGAACGCGGTAACAAGCGAGACTCACGAAGATGTGACCCGTTGCCCGTCTCGAGGACTTGCGGCAAGGGCTAGGAATGCCCGCCACGCCTCGTAATTATCTCGCGGGCACCCTCCAGTCAACCCGTCTCCACATCACTGCAATTAAGCACGCTGGTACCCTCGTGGTCGACCGCCTTTCCAAGTAACAAGGGTAAAAGTCCAAGTAACCGTGAGTCCAAACATCAAGGGAAAACACGAGGAATCACCCCGGTGTATTCCACTCAATGTAGTCGTCAAGGTGAACATAAGAGGATTCACCCTCGAGGTCCACACTTGAGGGGTTGCACGACGAGTCGTATCGGAAGTGGTTAAGGAGGAAATCACCCTCGATGACCACAACCGAATAGCTATACTCAGTGGTTAATATCGAGGTCTTTGTAGAGGTTTCACCCTCGGTGCTCGATAGTAACCTAGTAGTGTCGAGCAACTAAGGGGAGTGATGTGCGTGTCGGGGCCTGGTCTTGATCCGTTGATCGGGTCTTCAATGATGAAGCGAGGGCAACAAGGACAAGGTGGGGGTCACTGATGGGTCTCTAACCAACCTATACTAAGCGATTTAGGATAAGCGGTAGGTAACAATAGCAGGTTACAATAAGCGGGCTATGCAATGTAATAGGAGCAACAATAACAAGAGCAAAATCTAGTGCAAGCAATAAGAGAATGGAATGGGCGATATCGGGATGATCAAAAGGGGGCTTGCCCGGTTGCTCTGGCAAGAGAGAGGATCACAAGACCTTTGTAGTCGAACTGCCACCGCAGCCGTCGGTCTCGTAGTCTACCAAGAGAAGAGGGGAAGAAACAATGAATACACGATAACAGATGCATAACGATGCATGATATGCCAAGAAGCGATGCTAGGCGTGCCCTAACGTGGTAAGAGGGTACCGGGTTAGGGGAAAGCATCCGGAAGTTATCCGGTTCCGGACGTCTCATCATACTGATGAACCGGAGGAGAAGTTTGCAGGTTCGATAGGTTAGAGGCGTGCGGTGGACGAACGGATTGCGTGTCCTAATCGTCTCGCTGCTTACGAGCAACTTTCATGTTGAAAATATTTTAATCCGACTCTGGTTAAAAGTTATGAATTATAAAAGATTTTATTAATTTCTGGAATTTTTATTAATTAATTAATTAATTTGAAAAGCATTTATGACATCAAGATGAGGTCATCTTGGCGTCATCACCAACGTGGTTGACTAAGTCAACCCCGCCAGTGGGTCCCACATGTCATACAATATTAGCTTAATTAACCTAATCAGTTAATTAACCTTAGTTAATTAGGTTAATTAAGTTAATTAATAATTAGTGTTAATTAATGCAGAATTAATTAGTTTAATTAATTACCCAATTAATTAGCTAATGATTAGGTTTAACTAATCCAGAATTAATTAGATTAATTAATTATCCAATTAATTAATTAATTAATTATTTAGTTAATTAGTTTAATTACTTTTTTAATTAAAACATCCTTTTATTTTGTTTTTGGGGTGGGGCCCCTAGTCGAGGCACGTGGCCCAAGCAGGTGCGGGCGTCGCTGAAGTGTCGGGCGTTGATTGGCGACCTGCCCGGTCGGATGCTGAGGCGGCCGGTGGCCGATGCCACTGCAGCCCGCCATGGCAGGCGACGCGACGGTGAGGGGGGGGCGAGGCGAGGCGGGCTCGGGAGAAGGGGATCGGGGGCCAAGTCGGTCTGAGGAGGGCACCGAACAGGGGGAGGGAGGGGAGCGGGGCTCTGGGCTGAGGGCGGCGCCAGAGTCGCCGACGAGGAGGAAGAGGAAGGGGAGTCAGGCGCCACGGTGGCGGGCGAGCCGAGCCGACGAGGCCACGGGCCGGATCCGCCGGGAGAGGGTCGAGGGGGAGGAGAGGGCGGCTGGGCGGCCGAGCCCCTGGGGAAGCCGGAGGAGGGCCGGAGGGGGGAGCGAGGAGCTGGCTGGGCGGTCGGGACGACCATGGAGGAGGGAAGGAGGAGGAGGTCGAGCTCACGGGGGTCTGAGGTCTCGGGCAGCTTGCTCGAGGGAGGTCAGGGCAGGCCGGGGGAGGGGCCGGGAGGCACGCCGCGAGGGGGGGCGAGGGCGCCGGCGCCGAGGTCCGCGGTCCGCTCGGCCTCGGTGGGGGCGCGGAGGAGAGGGAGGGCGTCCCAGGCGGTGTGAGGAGGAGGAGGAACGTGGCGGCGGGGCGGGGAACGGCAGCGGGGATCGCCCGGCGGGGAGGCGGTCGGTGGCGTCGGACCCGATCTAGATCGGGTCGGGACGAGGGGTGGGGGCGGCGGGGGAAGAGTGGGGAGCGGTTGGGGTTAGGGTTTCCCTCGGGGATAAGGAGAGGGGTTTGGCCGGTGGGCCTGGTGGCCCAAATGGGCTGGCCTGTGGAGGGGGGGGAAAGGAGATGGGCCAAGGGGAGTGGGGAGGGGCCGGGTGGTGGGCGGTGGGGGTTTATCCCCTCCATTTATTTTCTTTTTATTTTTTTTTTTTTTTGACAGCTTTGAAACCACGATTAGAAACTTAATGTAACTGGGGTTTCTTGTTGCAAACCATCCAAGGCGTTACCAGAGGTTGCAGGTGTAAAGATTTCGAGTCCTCCAACAGATGTTTTGGGCATTTGGGCAAGCTTACAGGCCTTCCGTACTTGTCACCTGTGCTATGCATCAAGGGCACACCTCTATGGGGAAATATCAAGGATGCTGCTTCTTCTGTAGCATCGATGCTAATGGTTTCTCCTTTCGGTAGCATGTCTTTGCCGTTGAGGGCGAGACCAAGGAAAGCTGGTTGTGATTTCTTAGGAATTTGGAGCGAGCGGTGGTGCATCACCTGTCATGTGCATTATACCACGACTACAAAAGGGATTTGATCAATCTTGTGAAGGACCTTCTCAATTCCGTGAGCAGCGGTGGTGTAGAGCAGAAAGTCGGTGGTGCATGGAAGACTTTGCTGAAAACTTCTTTGCGTATTTTGGTGACAAGAAGCTTGTGATGATGTTCAAGAAACTCTGCCACAGGTTTAGCGGCGCATAAATTTGGTAAAATATGGAAGGAGCTAGACGAGTTGACGTCCACATATATGGCGGAGAAAGAACATCGTGCTAGTGAGGAAATGCAGTAGGAATTAGTCGAGCATGATGTGGCGGAGCTTGAGGCGCAAAGCCCATGCAACCAACATGATTCAGTGGGGAATATGAAGGAAGGAGATCACGCCGATGACAACAACAGAAAGATAGCAAAGTTCTCTGACTGGATCGATCAGAAACCAAAGGAGAAGTGGCCACTGGCATATGACAGCGATGGAGCAAGGTATGGCATCATGGGCAGTGATATAGCTGATGTATATAAGAACGACCATGTATTGAAAGGGATAGCATGCCTTCCGCTCAGTGGGATAGTGGAGGTGACATTCCTGCGCTTGGCAAAGTACTTTGAAAACACAAGTGCTGCAGCAAATAAAGCAATCGACAACCCAGCAATTAACTTCCCGGAACGTGTCCAGGTTGACATGAATTCAAAAATGCAGAAATCTGAGACGCACATGTTAGCCAGGTGACTTGGTCACCGCAGTTTCTCCACGACTCTCGCACGATCTCGTGCACGTACTAGTTCTGGTTGGGCCTCCCCCCCTCCCTATATGTAATCTGCTGTGTATCCTGTAAGTGATCAAGGAAAGAACTCAATTAGTTTTCATGGTATCAGATACCTCTCCCACGATCCTCTCCTAAAATCCAGCGCCATGACCAACCCCGGCGCCGGCAATACTTCCCAGCCCGCCGCCGGCAATCAAACCAGCCCGGCGACCACTACTACCCTCACCATCCCCTCCCTCTCCTTCAGCGACACCATCACAGACGTGACCCCCTTCATCCCCATTGTTCTTGATCTCCATAGCAGGAACTATTACCACTGGCGCCACCTGATTGAGATCCACCTCGGCCGTTGCTCGCTGCTCCACCACATCTCCGATGAGCCTCCCCCCGAGCCGCACAACCCTCGCTGGCTCAAAGATGATCTGGCCATCATCCAGTGGTTATACACGCGCATCTCCACCGAGCTGTTCAACCTCGTCGTCAAGGACGGCACCACGGCACGCGACATCTGGACGGAGCTCCGGCGTCTTTTCCAGGACAATCGTGATGCGCGCATCTCCGCCCTCAACACCGAGCTTCGCACGATCACCCAGGGAGATCGCCCCGTCGGCGTCTTCTGCCAGCAGATCTAGGCGATCGGCGACGAGCTCCGTGAACTCGGCGAAACCGTTGGTGATCGATCTCTTCTTCACGCGCTCATGGGCGGCCTCGATGAGCGGTTCGCTCAGCAGGCGTCGCTGATCCCGCTCCTGCATCCCCTACCGACCCTCTCTGAGGCAAGATCTATGCTGCAGCTCGAGGAACAGACGCACGCGCACAAGACTGCCGCTCCCCGTCTCTTCCACACCACGGCGCGGCCCGCTCCACCACCAGCGGCCCCATCACCGACACCGCCCGCCGCGCAGCCGCCTCCAGGATGGTGTCCCAGCCCCAACTACAAGGGGAAGAACCCCATTTATCGTCCACCAAAGCACGGGGCGTCGGCTTCCTCGTCGTCTTCTGCACCTTCCCCTTCGGGTCCCGTGGCGCCACCACCACCGTCATCGACGCCTGCACCAGCTTCTCCGGCCTGGCGTCCTTCTCCGGACCCATGGACTGGGCTTGTTCAAGCCTGGCCCATGCCCTGGACAGCGCCTTCTCCATATGGCGCTCCTCCTGCGTACAGTGGGGCTTGGGCGCCTGGCATGCGCCCGTCTGTCGGTGCCCCCGGCCTCCTCGGCTCCAGGCCGCCGCCACACGCCTACACAGCTTATGCGCCGATGTACCAATCTGCACCAGCTCCCACGACATCATCCATGTACCCCTACGGCGCTCCTCCACTCGCAACCTGGGACGTGGGTGGTCCCTCGGCGCAGCCATCTTCATCACCGTACCTGCCGGCTGCCTCTACTTCCTCATCGGCGCCGCCTGCCTGGGATCAAGTTGCTCTCATTGCCGCTCTGAATTCACTTACCACACAGGACACAGGTACCGACTGGATCTTCGACTCTGGTGCATCTTCTCATATGTCTGCATCTAGTTGTACGCTTTCCTCTCTGCATCCTTCTATTCTGTTTCCATCCATCACCATCGGCGACGGCTCCACTGTACCTGTTTCATGTGTCAGCAACACTAGCATTCCCTCCTCTAGGTCACCTCTTCTTCTTCGTGAAGTACTTGTGGCCCCTGCTCTTATCAAAAACTTGATTTCTGTTCGTCGTTTCACAATTGATAACCAAGTTTCTGTCGAATTTGATCCTTTTGGGTTGTCTGTGAAGGATCTCCACAGCAAGGCGGTGATAGCTCGGTTCAATAGTTCTGACGATCTATACACGGTTCACGGCGCGTCTTCCTCGCCAGCTCAAGCCATGCATGCCTCCGTGAACCTCTGGCATCGTCGTTTTGGTCATCCCAACACCACCACCACGTCCAAGCTTCTTCAAGAATTTCAGCTTCCGCATGATCGCGCCTCCCACGACTCCTCCCTGTGTCAAGCATGTCAGCTAGGCAAACATGTTCGGTTGCCTTTCGGCACCTCTACCACTAGTAGTACTTTTCCCTTTGAATTGTTGCATTGTGATCTCTGGACTTCCCCTATACCTAGTGTGTCTGGTTTCAAATATTATCTTGTACTCGTGGATGATTATTCTCACTACATATGGACCTTTCCCATTCGCAACAAATCTGACGTGCATGGCCTGTTTGTTAACTTTCAGCGTTATGTCTACACTCATTTCTCTCTTCCCATTCGTTTTTTGCAATGTGACAATGGATTTATAATTCGACAACGCTTCAAGAACTGCGAATTTTTTCTTCACCACGGTATTCTTCTCCGCTGCTCATGTCCCTACACCTCTTCCCAAAATGGAAAGGTGGAGCGCTCTCTTCGCACGATCAACGACATCCTTTGTACCCTCCTCATTCAAGCTTCCATGCCACCAAAATTCTGGGTTGAAACCCTCCGCCATGCTACCTATCTTCTCAACATACGCCCAACACCCAAATCCCCTAAATTCTCTCCATATGAGTCTTTATTTCTGGACGCACCATCCTATGACAGCCTCCGTGTTTTTGGTTGTCTGTGCTATCCCAATCTCAGCGCCACCACACCTAACAAACTCGCTCCCAGATCCTTGCCATGTGTTTTTCTTGGCTACTCCGATTCTCATAAGGGATGCTGCTGTCTTGATCTGCAGACCGGCCGTGTTCTCATCTCTCGCCACGTCACATTTGATGAAACAGTCTGTAACACCCCAAAATTTTAACCTTGTTTTATTAATTAAAATTTTGCCAGGAAATTAAATTTTTATTTTTCTGGATTTATTCTTGATCTCAGAACCTCTCTTTTCCCCTAAGTTGTGGAGTTTTCTTTTTACCCCAAATGAAAACTTTTAAATCAGTGTTGGACTTATTTTCCCTCTCAAATAAAAAAATTCTTTATCAGTGGGATTATCAATGTAATTATTTTTCCCCCTGAGCTTTATTTCTCTAAATTGATTCTTCATGAGTTTTAGGGTTCCATTTGCACTGCAACCCTTTGATAAATTCTTTTAAAAATCCCACCAAAATTTGGAGATGTCATGTGATGTTTCTAAATCACTTTTATGCAAAAATATCTTTTATTCATGAAATATTTTGAGCTCTACGCCAACTTTTCAAATCTGGTCCAGTGAGCAGTTTTACACTACAACCCATTTAAATATTTCTTTATAGCCTCCACCAAAATTATGAGATGATGGTAGTAACTTATGATTCAACTTTATGCAATAACCCAGTGATGTTATTTGAAAATTTTGAGTGAATCAACCTCATTTTCATTCTGGTCCAACATGATGGTTTGTACAACAACCATATTCTTGCTTGCTCCTTGGCCCTTGATTCTTTCCCCTGCTTGTAGACCACCCTACACAACCCTTAAGTCCAGGAGAGTGGACCCATTGGATGATCCTAAGTGCTTGCAATCATGCCCTCTTCTTTTGTCAGAAACTGAAGTTTTGCAAAACTTGCACTAACAAGTTTTGCTTTTGTCAAACTAACTTCACCACCCTCTCATGCATCCAAAGAGACACTGATCTGGAAAATTTGGTCATCCCAAGTATTGCCTAGCTGCCCTTGGCATTTTGACAAACACCACGAGTGCATAGCCAGATTTGGCATGATTTCAAGTTTACATTGTGAACTTGAGCCCCGACCTATCCACCATGTCCCTTGATTCCCTTGCTAACCCTAAACTAGCCTGTTTCTTGCCGGCCTCACCCATGACCTCTAGGCTACCACGGCATTTCGTCAAGCACGTCCGGGCGTGCTCAAGGCGCTTCAGGCGTCGTTTTGGCACGCGTGCACTGAGCCGCGCGTCTCGCCCCTCCCATTCCAGCCCTTGGCCAACAGCAGCTAGCATGCCACGATCCCCTGCACCGCCACGCCACCCGACCGCCACGGCACACTACAGCGCCCGTCGAGGGCACTCTTGCGGCATGCGGCGTCGCGATGGCTCTTGCCCTGCTCGGCGCCGCCTCGAGCCACCCCGGCTCGCCACCTGCCCCGGTGCCGCGCAAGCTTATCCCCTCGCTCGTCGGCTAGCTCTCGTCGCCTCCACGTCGCCCTGCAAGCTACAGAGAGGCGGTTCGCCGGCATCCTCATCCACCGCCGTGGAACCGACCTCGTCGCGCTATAATAGGAGGCCCCGAACCCATCCGAGCGCACAGGCGACCTCAGGCCACCCCCTTGGCACCCCCCACAGCCCGCAATCGTCGGGGGGAAGCCGTCGTCCCCGACTCCGGCCAGTTCGGCCACCGCCGCCTCCCGGCTCCGTTCGGCGCAACCAGGGCCTCCCCCTCTCCACACTCTACACCAGAAGCTCCCTCTTCCTCCCGTGAACCCGTCCCCCTACTCAATTTTGATCGGGAGCCACCGTAGCCCCAAACCCACTTTGCTCCCGAATGCCTCCTCCGTAGCGAAGCTCGCCGCCGGCAGCTCACTCGGTCCCCGCCGACCCAACGACCACCGGGAGGACCGCCCAGGTCTTGCGGATCCATCCCGACCTCCCGGAGCCTGGGGAGCCGCTGTCACGGCGTTGATCGCTGTTGCCTCGCCGCCGTTGCTCGCGAGAGGAAGAGGAGGAGAGACGGACTGGTCAAACCTGACCAAGGGGCCTGGACCCACTGTCGGTGACCCAGCCCGCCTCCACGTGGGTTAAGTGAAAGCGTATTTCGAGTACGCCTTGACGTGTTCATATTCGAATCGTTTTTCTTTTTACATTTTATTTAAAATCGAATTTGACTAAACTTTGATGGCTATATCTTTTAAAATAAAACTCGAAATGAATTGATTCTTTTTCCTACATCTCTCAAATTCGGTCTAGTTTATTTTAAGATTTATTTGAAAAAATTTCAAACAACTTTTTTGTGCTGTTTTGAAATTGTGTGTTAATTCCAATATTTTCAAAATAGGAATTTTGGAGAGAGGCAGAAAACTTTCAAAAAGTTTTGGAGAGCACCCCCACCTCTCCACACCTCGAAGGCAAGCATTATGAACCTCGGCAGATATATTTTGGTGTGTTAGTTGACACGTTTATAACACCACCTTATTTTCGGGAAACTTGTTATTTCATGTGACATGATCATTTGCATGGATGCATATCAGTGTTTTACTTGCTGTTGGAAATGAATATACTTGTGATAGTAATCATCCTCATGTGCCTTGCATGCATGACGGAAAGGAATCCGGGAAAGCATCTGCCTTGGGTAGGCGTGAGCTTGTCACCGGTCTCCGTTGGGACGGTTATGTCCGGTATGGCATGGTAAGGTATAATGAGCGGTGATTCTGTTGGTTGATATATATTTGTTATACATATCATACAGGGAATACTTAAGCCTCCTGAGTCGGCCGTAAATCGAGTCTTGTTCCAGTAACCCCCATACTTGTTTCGTGCTACCACTTGTCCCTGCCGTAGGTAGGGTATGGTTCAGTAAGTTGTCAACCCTTGTCTTGGCACACACCGTACAGAGAGGCCATGGTGGAAGATACCGGCTGCATCCGGTAGGCATGCCATCTGGTCCGGGAGCATGGGTGTTTCCGGTTGGGACCGAGAGGGGGGCACCCCTTAGAGCGCGCGATAGAAATTTGATCCCATGCTACGCGAGGTTGTAGCCTCCCCACTTAGAGTTTTGCTTAACAAGTGTCGTGGGTGATTCTAGACACAAGTAAAGTTAAGCTGGTGTGTTTAAGTCAGGCGTGTTTTCGACTAAAAGACCGTAGACGGAATTAGTCCCGATGGACTAAAGAAATCCATTGCTCGTGGGTAAAGAGCACACCCTCTGCAGAGATATTAAACCTATTAGAATAGCCGTGTCCATGGTTAAGGACTACAGTCTGGGTCGGGTCAAGTATCGGTCTCAGTGTCGGTCTTTGGAGGAGAACTACTAAACCAGAACTTGGATCATGATTTGTGACTTGTGATGATTATGATGATTATTATCGTGGACTAACTATTGTCATTACTTTCTACCTCCTGGATATTCATTGTGATTATTTTTATTTATAAGCCCTTTATGTGGTGTCGCCGACGCCTTAGATCGTGGCATGCCTGTTATTTTCTTTATAAGCCCTTTATGTGGTGTCGCTCAGACGCCCGACTGTGGCATGCCTGTTATTTTATTTATAAGCCCTTTACGTGGTGTCGCTCAGACGCCCGACTGTGGCATGCTTGTTATTTCTTTATAAGCCCTTTATGTGGTGTCGCTTAGACACCCGACTGAGGCATGCTTCATATCATGGCCCTTTCGAGGCGTCGCTTCAGACACCCGATCGGTGCATGTTAGTTCTACCCCATTATTGCATATTCATGTTGCATATAAATAACCTGCTTGCATGCATCAGAGATTTTATTTTATGACTGACGATGTGATCATAGAATATTTCAGCGCTTGATATCATTTATATTATACCCGTGTCCTTAATGTTTGCGAGTACATTCAAAGTACTCACTCGCTTGTCCTTGGCTATTGTCTTGGCCAGATTTCTTGCATGGAGAGGAGCGTTGCGATGACAGCCCCGGAACCTAAGCAATAGTGATAGCAGCCTCGCGAAGATAGGAGTTAACCTGGTCAGCTGTTCCTGTGGGAAATGGAGTCATATAGACACTGATGATCCACAAACCACTTCCGCCATCAACCACTAGAAACCCTTTGTTGTACTCACAGGCCAGAATGGTCTTGTACTACATATTTTGTATTTGCTTGGAGTTTTCTGTATCAAGTTGGTGCCTCATCAGCTAACAGTCATCCTGGGACCGGTGAGCACGACGGCCATTTTCTGGAAATTAATACCCGGATAACCGGTCGTGACACAATCTTCCCCTACGCCTTCCACTCCCAGCTCGATTTTTCACTACCTATTTCTGCCACAAAAACCACTCTAGCCAGCTCTTCTCCGATCGACGTGCATGGCGCTTGCATGCATGGCCCTGTTCACGTGGTCATGTCGCCTACCAATCAGCCACCTGAACCTACCACTACTCCCGCCTCGCCTGTCCGCGCATCAACTCCGGGCTCCGTGCCTTCTCTCTCTCCCAATCATTGCCCACCTACCCCACCCAGCGACCACTCTCCACCACCCAATTCACCCGAGCCCGCCATCACATCGCCTCTGCATGTCCCCTCTCCTCCCTCGTCCACTGCCTCTCTTCCGGCATCACCGTATCTCGCCTCTGCCTCTCCTTCTTCTCCTCCATCCCAGCCACCACGCAGTCTCCCTCCCACTGCTGTTCCCATACCTATTCCATCCAACGCTCACACTATGCGTACACGCAGTAAGTCAGGCTTCGGTCTCCCTGTTGACCGCTTAAATCTCACCGCCTCATCCACTCCTCTCTCTCCCATTCCTACCTCTTACAAAGCGGCTCTCCTTGACCCAAACTGGTTCCACGCCATGAAGGAGGAGTTTGATGCTCTTCTTCTCAACAACACCTGATCTCTCATTCCTCGCCCACACGGAGCCAATGTTGTCTCCGAGAAATGGGTTTTCCGGCATAAATTCAACTCTGATGGCTCTCTCTCTCGCTACAAGGATAGGTGGGTTTGTCGTGGTGATTCTCAGCAAGCCGGTATTGATTTTGATGAAACCTTCTCTCCCGTGGTTAAACCAAGCACGATTCGCGTCGTTCTCAGCCTCGCTGTTTCTTCTTCCTGGCCAGTCCACCAATTAGATGTAAAGAACGCCTTTCTTCATGGCTCCCTCCATGAAACAGTCTTCTATCGGCAGCCACTTGGCTTCGTCAACCCCTCGTTTCCCGATCATGTTTGTCACCTTAACAAATCTCTCTACGGTCTCAAGCAGGCGCCACGTGCATGGTTTCATTGTTTCGCCACGTTCATCCATACCCTCAGGTTCCTCCCTTCCCGCTCGGATTCCTCTCTATTTATTCTCAAAACACAACATCACACTGCCTACCTTCTTCTTTACTTTGACGATATTGTGCTCACTGCCTCTTCTGATGCATTTCTCAACCAGACTATTGTTTCTCTTCGCCGTGAATTTTGCATGACCGACCTTGGCTCTCTTCATCATTTTCTTGGGATCGCTGTGTCTCGTTCTTCCTCTGGCCTTTTCCTTTCTCAATGCCAATACGTGCTTGATCTTCTCTCTAAGGCCGGTATGACCGACTGCCACCCCTGCCGCACACCGGCTGAAACGGGTTCCAAGCTTTCCTCCGATGGTGAGCCCTTCTCTGATCCTACCCTGTACCGCAGCATCACCGGAGCTCTCCAATACATGACCCTAACTCGTCCTGAGATTACCTATGCTGTGCAGCAAGCATGTTTATTCATGCATGATCCTCGCCTTCCTCACTATAATCATGTCAAACGCATCCTCCGCTACCTCAAGGGCACCCTAGATCATGGCCTTTCCATTACACCATCCTCCCCAACTTCTCTCACAACGTACTCTGATGCAGACTGGGCTGGATGCCCGGATACTCGTCGATCCACTTCCGGTTATTGTGTGTATCTGGGTGATAATTTGATTTCATGGTCGTCAAAACGACAGCTCACTGTTTCCAGGTCCTCTGCCGAAGCTGAGTACAGGTCCGTCGCTCATGCCGTTGCTGAAACCGTCTGGCTCCGCCAACTCCTCACCGAGCTGCACCAGCCACTTCACCAAGCTACCATCATCTACTGTGATAACATCTCTGCTGTTTACATGTCTTGTAACCCTGTGCAACATCGTCGTACCAAGCACATAGACATAGATATACACTTTGTAAGGGAGAAGGTAGCTCTCGGTGATGTACGTGTTCTGCATGTTCCCACCAGCGCGCAATTTGCCGACATCTTCACCAAAGGACTGCCCACTGCTGCATTCATCGACATCCGAGCCAGTCTCAACGTCGTCGAACCAGACGCTGACACTGCGGAGGGGTGTTAGCTGTTGGGGAACGTAGTAATTTCAAAAAAATTCCTACGCACACGCAAGATTATGGTGATGCATAGCAACGAGAGGGGAGAATGTGTCCACGTACCCTCGTAGACCGAAAGCGGAAGCGCTATGACAATGCGGTTGATGTAGTCGCACGTCTTCACGATCCGACCGATCCAAATACCGAACGTACGGCACCTCCGAGTTCAGCACACGTCCAGCTCGATGACGATCCCCGGACTCCGATCCAGCAGGGTGTCGGGGATGAGTTCCGTCAGCACGATGGCATGGTGACGATGATGATGTTCTACCGATGCAGGGCTTCGCCTAAGCACCGCAACGATATGACCGAGGTGGAATATGGTGGAGGGGCACCGCTGCACGCTAAGGCGATCACGAAGATCAACTTGTGTCCATGGGGTGCCCCTGCCTCAGTATATAAAGGAATGGAGGAGGGAGGGCGGCCTCTCTATGGCGCGCCCTAGGGGAGTCCTACTCTCACCGAGAGTAGGATTCCCGCTTTCCTAGTCCAACTAGGAGTCCTTCCAAGTAGTAGGAGTAGGAGAGAAGGAAAGGGAAGGGAGAATGAGAAGGAAGGAAGGGGGCGCCCCCCCTCCCTAGTCCAATTCGGACTAGTCCATGGGGAGGGGTGCGGCCAACCTTTGGTCCCTTTCTCTCCTTTCCCGTATGGCCCATCAAGGCCCAATACGAATTCTCGTAACTCTCCGGTACTCCAAAAAATACTCGAATCACTCGGAACCTTTCCGAAGTCTGAATATAGTCATCCAATATATCGATCTTTACGTATCGGCCATTTCGAGACTCCTCGTCATGTCCCTGGTCTCATCCCGGACTCCGAACTCCTTCGGTACATCAAAACTCATAAACTCATAATATAACTGTCATCGAAACCTTAAGCGTGCGGACCCTACGGGTTCGACAACAATGTAGACATGACCGAAACACGTCTCCGGTCAATAACCAATAGCGGAACCTGGATGCTCATATTGACTCCCACATATTCTAAGAAGATCTTTATCGGTCAAACCGCATAACAACATACGTTGTTCCCTTTGTCATCGGTATGTTACTTGCCCGAGATTCGATCGTCGGTATCTCCATACCTAGTTCAATCTCGTTACCGGCAAGTCTCTTTACTTGTTCTGTAATACATCATCTCACAACTAACTCATTAGTTGCAATGCTTGCAAGGCTTAAGTGATGTGCATTACCGAGATGGCCCAGAGATACCTCTCCGACAATCGGAGTGACAAATCCTAATCTCGAAATACGCCAACCCAACATGTACCTTTGGAGACACCTGTAGAGCTCCTTTATAATCACCCGATTCGTTGTGATGTTTGGTAGCACACAAAGTGTTCCTCCGTAAACAGGAGTTGCATAATCTCATAGTCATAGGAACATGTATAAGTCATGAAGAAAGCAATAGCAATATACTAAACGATCGTGTGCTAAGCTAACGGAATGGGTCATGTCAATCAGATCATTCTCCTAATGATGTGATCCCGTTAATCAAATGACAACACATGTCTATGGTTAGGAAACATAACCATCTTTGATCAACGAGCTAGTCAGGTAGAGGCATACTAGTGACACTATGTTTGTCTATATATTCAGACATGTATTATGTTTCCGTTTAATACAATTCTATTATGAATAATAAACATTTATCATGAAATAAGGAAATAAATAATAACTTTATTATTGCCTCTAGGGCATATTTCCTTCAGTCTCCCACTTGCACTAGAGTCAATAATCTAGTTCACATCGCCATGTGATTTAACACCAATATTCATATCTGTATATGATTAACATCCATAGTTCACATCGTCATGTGACCAACACCCAAAGGGTTTACTAGAGTCAATAATCTAGTTCACATTGCTATGTGATTAACACCCAAAGAGTACTAAGTTGTGATCATGTTTTGCTCGTGAGAGAAGTTTAGTCAACGGGTGTGTCACATTCAGAGCCGTATGTATTTTGCAAAATATTCTGTGTCTACAATGCTCTGTACGGAGCTACTCTAGCTAATTGCTCCCACTTTCAATATGTATCCAGATTGAGACATAGAGTCATCTGGATCAGTGTAAAAGTTTGCACCGATGTAACTTTTACAACGAACTGTTTTATCACCTCCATAATCGAGAAACATCTCCTTAGTCCTCACTAAGGATATTCTTGACCGCTGTTCAGTGATCTACTATTAGATCAAAATTGTATTCCTCCGCCAAAATCAGAGCAAGGTATACAATAGGTCTGGTTCACAGCATAGCATACTTTATAGAACCTATGACTGAGGCATGGAGAATGACTTTTTCATTCTCTTTCTATTTTCTGCCATGGTCGGGTCTTGAGTCTTACTCAACTTCACACCTTGCAACACAGGCAAGAACTCCTTCTTTGACTGTTCCATTTTGAACTATTTCAAAAAAATTATCAAGGTATGTACTCATTGAAAAATCTTATAAAGCATCTTGATCTATCTATATAGATCTTGATGCTCAATGTGTAAGCAGCTTCACCGAGGTCTTGCTTTGAAAAACTCTTATTCAAGTATCCTTTCATGCTATCCAGAATTTCTATATCATTTCCAATCAACAATATGTCATCCACATATAATATTAGAAATGCTCTGAGCTCCCACTCACTTTCTTGTAAATCTGAGGCTTCTCCAAAAGTGCAGATAAAACCATATGCTTTGATCAACTCATCAAGCATATATTCCAACTCGAGATGCTTGCACCAGTCCATAGATGGATCATTGGAGCTTGCACATTTTGTTAGCACCTTTAGGATTGACAAAACCTTCGGTTGCATCATATACAACTCTTCTTTAAGAAAACCATTAAGGAATGCAGTTTTGACATCCATTTGCGATTTCATAAAATGTGGCAATTGCTAACATGATTCGGACAGACTTAAGCATCGCTACAGTTGAGAAAATCTCATTGTAGTCAACACCTTGAACTTGTCGAAAACCTTTTTGCGACAAGTCGAGCTTTATAGATAGTAACACTACTATCGACATCATCTTCCTCTTGAAGATCCATTTATACAATATGGCTTGCCGATCATTGAGCAACTCCACCAAAGTCCACACTTTGTTCTCATACATGGATCCCATCTCAGATTTCATGGCCTCAAGCCATTTCGCGGAATCTGGGCTCATCATCGCTTCCTCATAGTTCTTAGGTTTATCATGGTCTAGTAACATGACTTACAGAATAGGATTACCGTACCACTCTGGTGCGGATCTTACTCTGGTTGACCTACGAGGTTCGGTAATAACTTGATCTGAAGTTTCATGATCATCATCATTAGCTTCCTCACTAATTGGTGTAGGCATCACTGGAACTGATTTCAGTGATGAACTCTATCCCAATTCGGGAGAAGGTACAAATTACCTTATCAAGCTCTACTTTCCTCCCACTCACTTCTTTTGAGAGAAACTTCTTCTCTAGAAAGGATCCATCTTAGCAATGAATATCTTGCCTTCGGATCTATGATAGAAGGTGTACCCAACAGTTTCCTTAGGGTATTCTATGAAGACGCACTTCTCCGATTTAGGTTCGAGCTTATCAAGTTGAAACTTTTTCACATAAGCATCGCAGTCCCAAACTTTAAGAAACGACAACTTTGGTTTCTTGCCAAACCACAGTTCATAAGGCGTCGTCTCAAACGGATTTTGATGGTGCCCTATTTAAAGTGAATGCAGCTGTCTCTAATGCATAACCCCAAAACGATAGTGGTAATCGGTAAGATACATCATAGATCGCACCATATCAATAATGTGCGGTTATGACGTTCGGACACAACATTACACTGTGGTGTTCCAGATGGCGCGAGTAGTGAAACTATTTCACATTGTTTTAACTAAAGGCCAAACTCGTAACTCAAATATTTTACCTCTGCAATCATATCGTAGAACGATGATTCTCCACTTCACTCTGAAATTCTTTGAACTTTTCAAATGTTTCAGACTTGTGTTTCATTAAGTAGATATACCCATATCTGCTCAAATCATCTGTGAAGGTCAGAAAATAACGATACTTGCCACGAGCATCAACACTCATTGGACCGCATACATCAGTATGTATTATTTCCAACAAGTCAGTAGCTCGTTCCATTGTTCCGGAGAACAGAGTTTTAGTCATCTTGCCCAAAAGGCACGGTTTGCAAGCATCAAATGATTCATAACCAAGTGATTCCAAAAGTCCATCTTTATGGAGTTTCCTCATGCACTTTACACCGATATGACCCAAACGGCAGTGCCACAAATAAGTTGCACTATCATTATTAACTTTGCATCTTTTGGCATCAATATTATGAATATGTGTATCACTACGATCGAGATCCAACAAACTATTTTCATCGGGTGTATGACCATTTGAAGGTTTTATTCATGTAAGCGAATAACAATTTATTATGCATCTTAGATGAATAATCGTATCATAATAAACATGATCAAATCATATTTATGCTCAGCGCAAACACCAAATAACAATTATTTAGGTTCAACACTAATCTCGAAAATATAGGGAGTGTACGATGATGATCATATCAATTTTGGAACCACTTCCAACACACATCATTATTTCACCCCCAACTAGTCTCTGTTTATTCTGTAACTCCTGTTTCGAGTTACTAATCTTAGCAACCGAACAAGTATCAAATACTCAGGGGCTACTATAAACACTAGTAAAGTACACATCAATAACATGTATATCAAATATACCTTTGTTCATTTTGCCATCCTTCTTATCCGCCAAATACTTGGGGCAGTTACGCTTCCAGTGACCAGTTCCTTTGCAGTAGAAGCACTCAGTCTCAGGCTTAGGTCCAGACTTGGGCTTCTTCACTTGAGCAGCAACTTGCTTGCCGTTCTTATTGAAGTTCCCCTTCTTCCCTTTGCCCTTTTCTTGAAACTAGTGGTCATGTTAACTATCAACACTTGATATTTTTCTTGATTTCTACCTTCGCTGATTTCAGCATCACGAAGAGCTTGGGAATTACTTTCGTCATCCCTTGCATATTATAGTTCATCACGAAGTTCTACTAACTTGGTGATGGTGACTAGAGAATTTTGTCAATCACTATCTTATCTGGAAGATTAACTCCCACTTGATTCAAGCGATTGTAGTACTCAGACAATCTAAGCACTTGCTCACTAGTTGAGCAATTCTCCTCCATCTTTTTAGCTATAGAACTTGTTGGAGACTTCATATCTCTCAACTCGGGTATTTGCTTGAAATATTAACTTCAACTCCTGGAACATCTCGTATGGTCCATGACGTTCAAAACGTCTTTGAAGTCCCGATTCTAAGCTGTTAAGCATGGTGCACTAAACTATCAAGTAGTCATCACATTGAGCTAGCCAAACGTTCATAACGTCTGTATCTGCTCCTGCAATAGGTCCGTCACCTAGCGGTGCATCAAGGACATAATTCTTCTGTGCAGCAATGAGGACAATCCTCAGATCACGGAACCAATCTGCATTACTGCTACTAACATCTTTCAACACAGTTTTCTCTAGGAACACATATAAAACATAGGGAAGCAAAAACATAGAGAAGCAACAACGCGAGCTATTGATCTACAACATAATTTGCAAAATACTACCAGGACTAAGTTGATAATAAATTAAAGTTCAATTAATCATATTACTTAAGAACTCCCACTTAGACAGACATCCATCTAATCCTCTAAGTGATTACGTGATGCATATCAACTACACCATGTCCGATCATCATGTGAGATGGAGTAGTTTCAACGGTGAACATCAATATGTTGATCATATCTACTATATGATTCACGCTCGACCTTTCGGTCTCCGTGTTCCGAGGCCATATCTGTTATATGCTAGGCTCGTCAAGTTTAACCTGAGTATTACGCGTGTGCAACTGTTTTGCACCCGTTGTATTTGAGCGTAGAGCCTATCACACCCGATCATCACGTGGTGTCTCACGAAGAACTTTCGCAAGCGGTGCATACTCAGGAGAACACTTCTTGATAATTTAGTGAGAGATCATCTTAAAATGCTACCGTCAATCAAAGCAAGATAAGATGCATAAAGGATAAACATCACATGCAATCAATATAAGTGATATGATATGGTCATCATCATCTTGTGCTGTGATCTCCATCTCCGAAGCACCGTCGTGATCACCATCGTCACCGGTGCGACACCTTGATCTCCATCGTAGCATCGTTGTCGTTCGCCATCTATTGCTTCTCGACTATCGCTACCGCTTAGTGATAAAGTAAAGCAATTACGAGCGTTGCATTTCATACAATAAGCGACAACCATATGGCTCCTGCTAGTTGCCGATAACCGGTTACAAAACATGATCATTTCATACAATAAAATATAGCATCACGTCTTGACCATATCACATCACAACATGCCCTGCAAAAACAAGTTAGACGTCCTCTACTTTGTTGTTGCAAATTTTACGTGGCTGCTACGGGCTGAGCAAGAACCGTTCTTACCTACGCATCAAAACCACAACGATAGTTCGTCAAGTTAGTGCTGTTTTAACCTTCGCAAGGACCAGGCGTAGCCACACTCGGTCCAACTAAAGTTGGAGAAACAGACACCCGCCAGCCACCTGTGTGCAAAGCACGTCGGTAGAACCAGTCTCGCGTAAGCGTACGCGTAATGTCGGTCCGGGCCGCTTCATCCAACAATACCGCCGAACCAAACTATGACATGCTGGTAAGCAGTATGACTTGTATCGCCCACAACTCACTTGTGTTCTACTCGTGCATATAACATCAATGCATAAAACCTAGGCACGGATGCCACTGTTGGGGAACGTAGTAATTTCAAAAATTTCCTACGCACACGCAAGATCATGGTGATGCATAGCAACGAGAGGGGAGAGTGTGTCCACGTACCCTCGTAGACCGAAAGCAGAAGCGTTATGACAACGCGGTTGATGTAGTCGTACGTCTTCACGATCCGACCGATCCAAGTACCGAGCGTCGGCACCTCCGAGTTCAGCACACGTTCAGCTCGATGGCGATCCCGGACTCCGATCCAGCAGGTGTCGGGATGAGTTCCGTCGACGACGGCGTGGTGGCGATGATGATGTTCTACCGACGCAGGGCTTCGCCTAAGCACCGCAACGATATGACCGAGGTGGAATATGGTGGAGGGGGGCATCGCACACGGCTAAGGAACGATCACGAAGATCAACTTGTGTCCATGGGGTGCCCCCTGCCCCCGTATATAAAGGAGTGGAGGAGGGGAGGGCCGGCCCTCTCTATGGCGCGCCCTAGGGGAGTCCTACTCTCACCGGGAGTAGGATTCCCCCTTTCCTAGTCCAACTAGGAGTCCTTCCAAGTAGTAGGAGTAGGAGAGAAGGAAAGGGAAGGGAGAAGGAGAAGGAAGGAAGGGGGCGCCCCCCCTCCCTAGTCCAATTCGGACTAGTCCATGGGGAGGGGTGCGGCCACCCTTTGGTCCCTTTCTCTCCTTTCCCGTATGGCCCATCAAGGACCAATACGAATTCCCGTAACTTTCCGGTACTCCGAAAAATACTCGAATCACTCAGAACCTTTCCGAAGTCCGAATATAGTCGTCCAATATATCGATCTTTACGTCTCGACCATTTCGAGACTCCTCGTCATGTCCCCAATCTCATCCGGGACTCCGAACTCCTTCGGTACATCAAAACTCATAAACTCATAATATAACTGTCATCGAAACCTTAAGCGTGCGGACCCTACGGGTTCGACAACAATGTAGACATGACCGAAACACGTTTCCGGTCAATAACCAATAGCGGAACCTGGATGCTCATATTGGCTCCCACATATTCTAGAAGATCTTTATCGGTCAAACCGCATAACAACATACGTTGTTCCCTTTGTCATCGGTATGTTACTTGCCCGAGATTCGATCGTCGGTATCTCAATACCTAGTTCAATCTCGTTACCGGCAAGTCTCTTTACTCGTTCTGTAATACACCATCTCACAACTAACTCATTAGTTGCAATGCTTGCAAGGCTTAAGTGATGTGCATTACCGAGAGGGCCCAGAGATACCTCTCCGACAATCGGAGTGACAAATCCTTATCTCGAAATACGCCAACCCAACATGTACCTTTGGAGACACCTGTAGAGCTCCTTTATAATCACCCAGTTACGTTGTGACATTTGGTAGCACACAAAGTGTTCCTCCGGTAAACGGTAGTTGCATAATCTCATAGTCATAGGAACATGTATAAGTCATGAAGAAAGCAATAGCAATATACTAAACGATCGTGTGCTAAGCTAACGGAATGGGTCATGTCAATCAGATCATTCTCCTAATGATGTGATCCCGTTAATCAAATGACAACACATGTCTATGGTTAGGAAACATAACCATCTTTGATCAACGAGCTAGTCAGGTAGAGGCATACTAGTGACACTATGTTTGTCTATATATTCACACATGTATTATGTTTCCTTTTAATACAATTCTAGCATTAATAATAAACATTTATCATGAAATAAGGAAATAAATAATAACTTTATTATTGCCTCTAGGGCATATTTCCTTCAGTAGCCAGGTGACTTGGTCACCGCAGTTTCTCCACGACTCTCGCACGATGTCGTGCACGTACTAGTTCTGGTTGGGCCTCGCCCCCCCCTCCTATATGTAATCTGCTGTGTATCCTGTAAGTGATCAAGGAAAGAACTCAATCAGTTTTCAGCACAGACTTATGTACACGTACGCCGATGAAAATAATTATCTCGGTAAGGTTGTGGATCGAAAATTTACAGTTAAGGGAAGGAAGAGGGAGGTGACTGTTCACCTGAAGACGGACTATACCCTCAGCATGAATAAGTCTGAAGGATCCACAATTCGAAAAATTGCCACCTGTTCATGCAACAAGCCGCAGGTACTTCACAAGCCCTGCTCTCATGTTATTGCCTTCTGTTGTGAGATTGGGGTTAGCACTGCTGCATACATATCCCCATACTACAGCCTGCCCTATCTAGTTCGCACCTCGAGGCAAAAATTCAGTAAGTTCTCACACGACTACAGAGATACGGTACCACGCTACTTCAGAGATACTGTACTATTTGGAGGCCAAGCACCAATTTGGATCCCAGACAAAAGACTGGAGTGTGGCCTTCCTGTTTGTCTACTGCCGGACTGCATGCAAACTGTCGTGATCGAGGAAGAGCAATAGTGCAGAACTGAAGATGGATCAGTTGCAGAAAATCAAGGATCTAAGACACGCTCAGAAGAACTTTGCCAGATTTGAGCTTCTATTATTGTCTGTCAAACTCCTAGTTGTTAATATTTTGGATGCTTAAATGTGTTTAGCCGTTGTAGTTAAGCTATCCTATGCAAACTCTAAACCTCTATTATTATTTGCAGTGCTTCCGTGTTGTACTGGAAACCAAAGCTCTTATTTCTTTGCTAGTCGGTTGCAGTTTGATATCTACAACTCCTGTTTGCTCAAATGCTAAATCGTTGCAGAAGACATCACTTCTTGGCTGATGGTGTGACGGGCATACTAGCTCTGTTGACAAAATTGTGACGGGTGCTACATGTCCCTCATGATCGTCTGCCAGTAATGGTTAATTATCGACACTTTTAGTGTTCTTTGAATCTCTTTCAGTCAGCGGTCCATCCGGAACTGGACTCTTGGACACCCCTATGTCTCGCTTATAGCGAGATGTAGTGAAGTCTCGGGTCAGGGGAGCACCAGATGGGCAGTGCCAGGCGTGCGGGAGGTCATGGCATCGGGTTTTCTTTCTTCACGTTTTTGTTATCGTTTTTTCTTTCTTTTCGTACTTCCGTCTATACTTCCAGATATTGGAAGTAAAACATTTGAAAAATGTAAAATGAGTATAGAGAAACGTATATGACAAAAATGATAACCAAGCATTTGAAAAATGTAAATGTGTATAGCGAAAATGTGTCTCATGTATACGAAAAATGTAGACAAGAAATATACAATGTGTGTGAAAAAGTTGACCATGTATTTAAAAAATGTGAAATCAAGCATTTGAAAATAATAATGTAAACAAGTATCTGACAAATGTTAATCAAGTATTTGAAAATTGTTAAATCTGTATAGAAAAATGTTGACCATGTATTCAAAAAATGTTTAACATGTATTTGAAAAATATTAATCAAGCATTTTAAAATATTAAATGTGTATTAAAAAAGTTCATGATGTATTAAACAAATCTTGTATAGTATTAAAAAATATTAATCAAGCATTAGAAAAATATGAAATGTATATAAAAATGTTGACCATGTATTTAAAAAATGTTAATCTTGCATTTGAAGAAATATTAAACAAGCATTTGAAAAATGTTTAAAATGTGTATAGAAAAATGTCGACCATCCGTCTGGGCCGAGGAAATCTTTACACGCCTTCGTTGCCTGTTGGGAGGCTTATGCCCCATAGAAACTGTGTTGGGAGGCCTATGCCCCATAGAAACTGTCTATCTGAGACGCCCCTTGGCCTGCATGTCTGACACAAGGTTAGAGTTCGAACTCATCCAAAGTGGTATCTCACTGATGGCTCAGGTCTGCCGAAAGGGCCTTCTTCGCCTTCCACCTAAGCTGCGCAGGAAAGGTCCAAATTCACCTTGCGTCTAAGCTGCACAGGAAAGGCCCAAAACCAATTCCAGGGAACAGTAAAGCTTCATAAGGTCTTTCTGTCCAGGTGCAGGTAGTCTGCATCTTTACAAACATGTCTATTTCACCCAGCCTCTTTCCAAGACCGTGCCTAGATCGTTACGTCTTTCGTGCGGCTCGAAAGTTACCCGGCAAGAAATTTTGCTACCTTCGACCCCAATCGAATTATTTGGGCCTACTAGTTATCAATGGGATCAGGGATACTTTCAGCAAGAAATATATCAAAGAGTTAGCACTATTAACAATGTTAATTTTATACTTAAAAATATTAATCAATTATTGGAAAAATTAAAAATATGTATAGAAGAAACGTACCATATATTAAAAAGAATATCAAACTTGCATTTGAAAAATATTGAATGTGTGTTAGGAAAATGTTAAAATGTTCTTGACGTATACGAAAAATGTAGAATGAGAACCAAAGGAAATAAAGAAAACTAAAAAACATGAAAACCGAAAAGGAAAAAAAAGAAATGAAGACACAATTGCAAAAAGAATGGAAAAACAATGAAGACCGATAAAGAAACAAAGGAAAATAGAAAAACCAATGAAAATCAAGAAAGAAAGAAATAAAGACGAAGAAGAAAAACCAACGTAAACCAAGAAAGAAACGAAAAAACAAATGAATTAGCAAAGAAAATGAAAAAACCAAAGAAAACTAGGATCGCGAGGCCAACCACACTTGAGAAATCTGTCCACAGTCCAGGTTCTGTTTTGAAGCAGCAACCAAAGGTGGAACTTGATTTTTCCTTCAGTTTTGACCTTCCAAACACCATTCAACAGAACCAAGTGCAGCCGCCCAATGAATTGGGCACGACACGCCGATTTGGCCGAATAACAGCCATCAGCCGAGAAGCGGCAAGAGATGCAATCAGGAATAATGTAGAGCTGCACGGTCTGAATCTTTTCCCAAAGCTGAGAAAACTGATGCAGCTTCTCCTCCGAGATCATACGCAAGAGGCCCCGCATCCAGCAGGCATTCATCAGAGCCCCTTTCACCAAGATGTTTTTCTTCCTCGTTCGCTTGAAGAGAAGTGGCGCAAGTCTGGCCGGTTCCGTTCCCTCTAGCCATCCGTCCTTCCAAAACTTGGTCAAGCATCTCCAACCGTGATCCTAGTGCAGGCCTGAAACAACATCACATCAGTGGAATCACAGGGCACCAAAGTCCTTTTCCACGGTCTATTAACATTGTCCCACTCCATCCAAAGCCAGCAAAGGCGCAGAGCTCGACCAAAGCAAGATAAATCTTTAATATCAAGCCCCCCAGCCACCTCACCATGCATTTCCCACCATGAGCATCTTCCTCTCCGGTCCACAGAATAATAATCATAGCACTCACCCAGTCTAAAATGTCCCATTTTCATTATTGATGAGGTTTTTAGTTCTTTCTTTCTCGCCACTTTCTTTCCTTTTTCTTTTGCTTTTTGTCTTTTCGACGTTTTCCCTTTTTGCATACATAACCTTTAGTGTATCATACGGGCAGTACATTTTCGAAAAAGAAGCGGTGATACCTTTTCAGTTACGAGAATGAACACTTTTTATGAACATACAAATATGCGATGAATATTATTTTTATAAATACAGGATGGGCATTTTTATTAATTATGTTACTTCCAGTATTTTAAATACACAATAAACATTTTTTAAATATGTGAATGAAAATTTTTAATCATGGAAAACAGTATTTTTTTACAGGATAAATATTAAAGATATGTGAGAACATTTTCCTTTAATTCTTAAAAAAGTTTTTATTCTTTAATTCGTGAAACTGAATCCCTTAAACCCTTATTTCTGCTTCAAGACTCTGATATGCACCTATGCCTACTACTACTTGAGTGATGTGTTTCAGTGGAATAGTAATTGTACTACTCACCCATTCTAAAATCTCCCATTTTCATGACTAACAAAGGGATTCAGTTTATACCTCCTGCCTGGTCATAAGATAAGGTGTTTTGCTTCCCTAACCAATTCCAGTTCAGTAAACAGTGTTGTAATGGGCATGAGTGATGATGATTGTGAAACCACACCCCTGCATACCTTTGAACAGTCTCAAGAAATATAAGATAAAACTCATTCCAGTTCTGGGTGATGATGAGAGGGGCATCAGTGAAAGGATTAACCTCCGAATTACAGAAATCAAGGAGCGGCAATGTTGTACTCTCTCTGTCCCATAATATAAGAACGTTTTCGACACTAATGTAGTGTTAAAAACGTTCTTATATTATGGAACGGAGGGAGTACATATGAGTGTAGACTAATAACGTCTTGCATCTGCTGGACTCATGTGTATTGCAGCGGAGACCAACATCATGTCTGAGTTGACTCACCACAACGACGAAAGCGACAAGGTTTACCTTGGATCTTATGGTCAGCAATGGGGCTGGACGCGCCGCGGTTTCTGCCGCCTTGTTGGGTATAGCCGTATAGCAAAGGTGTCGGTGATTCGGTGCCCGAGCTCAAATGCTCCCGAAATCGCCGGCATCTGTTGCTCGCTCGGGATCCGCAAAAATTGGCCTGGCATGTCTGACGCGAATCTGGGAAAAAGTCACGCACGACGATATACGATAGGAAACAGTGGCTCTCTCGTGGGCCCAAATCGTATGGGAGGAACGGCCGCGCGGAGGCAGAAATGACATATTTGACCTGAGGCAGAAATCAAATCACAAACTGACACAGTCACGAAAAATTTCACTCTGTGACCCTCGGTGTGGCGCCCGACGGTGGGCGCCGCACCCTCTTGTCTGGCGCCCTTCCCTTAGGCGTCGCACATCTTGCCAGCGTGGCAGCCCTGGTCGATTCTATGCCCCACAGACAGCCTTTGCGGCGCCTAAGACTTAGGCGCCACACCTATAATGTGCAGCGCCTAGCTGCGTGGGCGCTGCAGTCTGTCATTCCACTTGGGCTGGCCCTACCCTCTCCCCCCCCACCCCCACCCCACACCCCACCCCACCCAAACCCTTAGACTTGCGGCCTCCTCTCTTCCCTCTCCCCCTCTCAAATCCTTATCAAATCTTGCAAATCCGGAGGATTTAACCGTGGATTTCGAAGCCAACCCCTCCCTTAAGGTAATCTCCTCCGATCCCCTCGTTTTCATCCATAGGAATTGTCACATTTTCTCAAATCTTGCTACTTTGAGAAAACCCTAGTTTTGACTTGGATTTGCAAATTTGTGTTGAATGATGTTATGTTTCTTTGCTAACTTGGGTTGGTTAGGCTTCCATAGTATGCTATGGTTAGGGTTATGTGTGTTTGATGTTGGTGTTAGGGTTATGCTATGGTTATGGTTGTTATGTGGGGGTTAGGGTTATTAATTCATATATATGTTAGGGCATATATGTGCAAATATTTTTCTTAAGTATTTACTTGATATATGTGTGTTTTTGATTATTGTAGGGATGGGGAGAACATGCGTTTATGTTCATCATGTGGATAAAGAGGCCTTTTTGAAAGGCAATGTTGAGACGGACCCGGATGAGCTTGACATGGTGTTTGAGAATAGTCCTAGCTATGCGGAGCTTTTGGAACAAGTGAGGAAAGATTTGAATTGGATGGACCCAAGTGACGTTGTTGAGTTCGAGGGAAGGCATAATGTTGGTTTTGGAATGCACATCCGTTGGAAGACAATGCGTGTGAACTCTGAGCAACGTTAGGTTGCATACAAGGAGACGGTTGCCGAATCTCTAGACAAGGCTCTTGAGTTATTTGCCTCCAAAGTGTGGCGCCTAGCCCTTAGGCGCTGCACAGGTGCGTGTGGGGCCGCAACTGGACCAGGGCTGCCACGGTGGCAGGAGGTGCGACGCCTAAAGGAAGGGCGCTGACAAGAGGGTGCAAATACCACCGTATCGGCGCCACAATCGAAGGTCGCAGAGTGAAATTTTTTCATGACCAGGTCAGTTTGTGATTTGATTTGGGTCTCAGGTCAAATATGTGATTTCTGCCCCGCGCGGACGTCCTTTCCGGTCCGTGGACCAGAACGTCGGCTTTTAGTCCGAGCCACGGATCAGACAAGGCTTTGGAGATACCTGAGCCGTCTTTCTGGAAACCTCGTCACCCCTCTCTTCCCCACGGACGATAGCTCTTGCGGCGGTTCTCGATCTACACCGGCTGTCACGGGATGGAATATGCTGGGCTTGAGTTCCTTCTTGATGCCGTCGACAGGTTAGTTGCCGCAGATTTGGAAGTTTATGTGATTTGTTCTGTAAGTTGGCAGACCGGGAGAAGAAAGCTCACGCCGGTCGCCGGGGATGGACGTCGCCCATTGTTGTCTGTTTTCAGGTCCCTCTCTGGGAGGAGTTCGCCGACAATCTAGAGCATCCAGATCCGGTTCCTCTGGCCTTGTTCCCGCCAAGCGAAGCCAACCGTACCGTTCTGGCTGAATCAAATGCTTAGTCTGATTGCGGGCAACAGGTCGGCAGCCATGGCTGGAGAGTGGAGAGGGCGCAGATGGGAGTGCGCCGACGTCCGGACGCATCTCCCACTCGGCCGGCCCAGTCAACTGACAGGGTCAACCCTGAGCCTGAGACCCCTGGTTGGACAAAAAGGTCAGCGCTGCCGCTGAAAATCATCCCGTTGTTGCTTTCTGTTTGTTCCAACATTTATGTGCGTTCGTCTCTGCTGCAGTGTTATACAACACTAGTAATCATGTACGTGCAACGCACGTATTAGTGTAAACTTAAATAAAGCATATATTATGTCAAAGTTTTGGAAAGGGAGTGAAAGAAGGAATATTGTCGTAGCGAGTGGTTAATTACTTATGCTATTTGGCAAAAGAAAGGCACAAGAAAACAAGCACATGCAGTTGCAGCTCTTGCTTCATTCCCCTAGAATATCGTCGACGGGTTTGCATGCTTGATCCCAGGCTCGAAGCCCAAGCTACCCCCACCTGTAACCATGAAGGCAACAATGGCTCATATCCGTATTGGTGAAAACCGCATGCGTGTCAATAAAAAATGCTATAAGACAACATAATTTACCGTGAATGTAAATTGTCAACACCATCCTGAGTAAGTGAGGGCAGGATAAACTTGCACCAGTATCTTGGTTCATAATGTACCTACTGGTACATTATGAACCAAGATACTGGAGACCACACTTACTCAGGATGTAAACTTCTCACCACACGGAGTGGAGACCACATCTTGTCATTCTATTGAGGCGATACATCTCTGATCTCCAGATTTCATCTCATTGAGATTTTCATTCCCTCCATCCGAGTACATATACATTCCGTTAAAACAAACTTTATTCAGGACCAAGTGTTCCCATGTAGCTTTATGTCCATGTTTCCTCTAAAGTTAAATGTATGAGAAACAATCATCAAGAAGATAATGGAAAAATACATGGTTTCTCACTGCAAAAATATCTTGGTTCCTGGTAAGGCCCTTCACAGAAATGAAAAGAAAAACAATATCACAAATACTTCTTTTCACCTCTACAAGAGAAATTCTCGGGAGTATGTATCTTAGTTCTCTACCATCGTTGGTCAAGTCACCATACAAAGATAACAGGTGAGAACAAACAAAATTGAATGCTAAGAAAGGGCGGGAGTTTTTCATACAAATAAATATGTATAAATGTTATTAAGCACAGCTTACAGCAATCAAAAATTATGGTCGTCCATGCAATTTTATTTTTTCGAAATAGGGATGGATGCAAGGATCAAGGTTTTAATCTTACATGTCATGCAGTCCAAGGGAGAAGTTGCTTCTGCCACCGCTCACTGGTCGTGTGCCTGATAGTGGGCTTATATGTGTGGCAGGGTCTGCCCTGAATCATGTGTGGCATCATCCAAACACGGTGTTAAGCATCCCACAATGAGTGGTTCGGCGACATGCCATAGTACAGGGAGGTTTCTGTGAAGAGCCAGGTGAAACAGCCAATGCCGCTGAAGCAGTGCGGATGATGCCAGAGTTAGACAAAATACCAAGTTTGCAATTCACATGTATCGGTCATTATCGGTGTTTGAGACAGAGGACACCGCATAACTGAGCTTCTGAACAAAAGCAGGCAGAAAACAGAACACATGGGTGAATCGATGACGCAGGGCAACCATTAAACCTAACATAGTTTCTGCTTGTGAAAAATGGATATGACTATGTAGAAGCAGAGAAGCACGTGATATATATACACTAACAGGACTGTATGGGATTAGTTAATAAGAAAATTACATAAAGCAAATACACAGTCATTTATGAGATATTCCGGTTTGTAAGTTCTGCTTATGTTCTTATTTGAAGGAAGTGCCAACAATTAGATGGAAGTTATAATATCAGATGTCTATTTAGATCTGCTATAAAAATTTAACAAATTGGCAACCTAAATATACGGTGTTAATTTGTTTTATACACAACATTGCATCTTTTTCCAGACACTCTCCCGATTTCACATGGGAATGCAAAAACCAAAAGTGAACCACCTTGAGCATACTCTACTCCAAGATGCAATTGGTTCTACACAAACGAACCATTATATTTTTACTCTCCCTGAGAAAAGCATGGGGATCAACATATATAAAAGATTAAGCGGTCAATATGTTCGTTCTATGTTCCATGCCAGTGAAACGAACATCAAATCATCAAAGAGAGGTATAACAAAAAGAGGTAGCAATCCTGAAAATGAACAGAGATGTATACCTTCTAGAATGATGCTATTTTTCCATGTATTGCCTAATTCACAAACGCTAACAAGGCGCTAAGCAAACAGCTGTATACTTAAATCTAGCAGGTTGCAGTGCTGCAATAGTCTAAACAATAATCATTTTCAGTGAGTTTGTTGGCACCACATCTCCTTCTGGGATCAATGGGAATTAACATACCTTCAAGTCCGCCAGGAGCTCTAGGGTCCATATTGTCTTGCAGTACAAATTGTGATTCATCGTCAGGTGTCCCTGCGAACAGAACAAGACCAAGATCAATATAGTACAAAACACGCCTGAAAAAATCATAACCAGAAATTTGATTCAAACAAAAAAGACAAGGCTAGCTTATGCTAAACTGTCATCTCGGATGACCACCGTTGAATAGCAGCATTCCAAGTCAAAATGTGCCCTGTGTATTCTGGACACATCATTAGGTGCCAGTACATGCCTGTAAAATCAGGAACCAACAAATCTGATTTAGAAAAAAGAACTCAGGGCTACCTTGTGCTAACCTGTTGAGCCACGGCAAATCTGCAACTATGAAGAACCAGCGCACTTTACTCGCAAAAACAGATTAATGAACATCACAGCATGCGTTTCAATATTTCTCAACCTTCAACAGGTGTTGTTTCAATTAGTATCTAGCATCTTACCTTGCTGAACTAATTAAACGACGTGCGTGGCTTCGAGTTGCTGAGGCGGTGGCTCATCCAGATCATTGTGTCCGCGCGCTAGAAGTGGGCAGATGGGGCTGGCTATGGTGTGAGCGCCCGTGCGAGGACCAGTGGACCGACGGCTGCCGCGTCCAGGCAGTGGCCTCGTGCGAGCAATGAGATGTGGCGTCCAGGAAAGCAATCCATCGAGGGTCGGGCGGGGCGGAATAGATTGAGATAAGAACAGGGAATAATACATTGAGATAAGGCCAACAAGGGACAAGGCCAGGGAGGAGACCTATGCGGACCTCGAACCGGAAGGGGCCGGAGGGCTCCACCACCGCGCCGCGGACTCGCACGCCGGCGGCCGCCCAGCCTGCACCCGATTCATGCTTAGGAATGAGACCGGTGTGGCCGGAGAAGCGAGGGGGTGAGGGCGCCTCGGCGCCGCGGGCTCGCGCGCGGTCTCCTTCGCCGGTGGCCGCCCCACGTGCGTCCACTTTGTGCTCAGGGAGGAGACATCTGCGGCCGGAGAGGTGAGGCAGAGTGAGCGGCGCGGGTTGGAGTGAACGGGGCGGCGGGGATGGCGGGGATGGCATGCACCGGGCGGGGCGGCAGCGGCGGCGGGTTGGGCGGAGTTCGCGAGAGATGCGGGCTACAGGCGCGTATTTTCCAGGAGAAGACGACAGGCCCGTAATTTTAGCCGTGAATACGCGCTGTGTGGGACGCCGGATGGCAGAGTTTTCGTCCGCCCGGGACGATGTTTTTTGTTTAATAGTAGTGTAGATTCAGGTTAATTGTGAAAATGCTTACAGAATGACTGTACGAATTAGTTAACTGAACCAATGTGTCTGTTCCTTATTAGCATCCCTTTTTAATGAATGCGTGACGCCTTGTAGTTGAATTTTGAAACCGTTTGCAGCATGGCTATATGTAATATAAGTAGTTAGCTGAACCACGTTAGCTGCTCCTAGGTGGTACCTGGTTTTAATTGGCTGACTGACAGGTAGTAGATTATAAGTAATCTGCAACTAAAAGTACTGCCTGAATATGTGTTTATGGAAAATTCAGGTTACGGGTGGAAGTGCATCATCAGACAGAACACCATGTCCCTCTAGAAGAAGTGCTTTGGAGCAGTTGATTTTCAAATAGGCAGAAGAACCTACTAAGGGCCTCTTTGATTCGTAGGATTTTTAAAATGCAGGAATAGGAAAAACATGGGATTAGAGTGGAATGTCGTCTTGAATCCTATAAGATTGTACGAGTGTTTAATTGTGCATAGAAAAAACGCGGGATTCTTTCCAAGAGGTTTGAGTGAATGGGATGTTTCCTATGAAATCTAGTGCAAATGAGTCCTATGGAAAAATTCCTATGGTTTACAATCCTACGAATCAAACAACCAAAATAGGAAAAGATCCTAAGGATTAGAATCCTCCAAAATTCCTCTGAGAATCCTTTGAATCAAAGAAGCCCTAAAAGTGTAGTACGACCAGCACTTGGTCTGAGTTTCGACTCACTTGGCGAGGCGTATGACTTCTGCAACTTGTATTTTTGGGAGATCGGCTTCGGAATTAGATATGGCAAGAGTAGCCTCAATGCAAATAGAACAAAGTCAATGCAGGAGATCGTCTGCGGCTGCTCGGTGAGTACTGAATTCTGCTTACATTTTCTCATGTGAATGAATGGCATGTCATGGCGATCATGTGCTATCCGTGTGTGATGGTGATTACATTATGATTGTTGGCGTACATGCAGGGGAACCCGGAGGCGGAGAATAGTAGATTGTGAGTGTCCGGCGTAGGTCAGGCTGTTGCGCACGTCGGACAACAGTTGGTACATCACAGAGCATCGTGAGAGCCACAACCATTGAATGTCCTTAACAATGGGTGAAAAGGTTCACTTGCCGTCCCACAAACACATCCACGTATACACGAAAGCCTTGATAAAATAGCTGAGGGGAAAACAAATGTCAGCCTCGGGAAGGCTTACAACATAATTGGTAGTTTCTTCGGTTCCATTGAAATGGTGCCTTTTACGAAGAGGACTCTTTAAGAAACATACTTCAAGGGGGGTTTCTACGCCAAAACAACGAGCACACCACATAGCGAGAGCCCCAATCACATGCTAAAGACATACATGCCTCCTGCAAGCCCGATGCACATATTTGCTAGGCAGTACATGAGGTTGCAATTTGAACGGCAACATGAGGAAAGTTACGAGTAAAAGAGGAGGAGGATTGTAAGTACAGTACATTTATTTCGCATAGTTTCCCCACCGTAGTCAAATTTCATTTTTTTGGAACTTGGTAGCCTAACAGAGTGTCCTCCATGTGACAGGGTGGAGTTGTTAGGAGAACTAACATGGCAATAGAGCGGCATGCAAGCAAAATCTATACGAGGGCGATGCTTGAGGAGTTCAGGCGTCTACTAATTGAAGTTACGGCCTACAATGTCACAGAGGAAGAGAAGATGAGGAGGTATGTGACAACACACAGTAATGCAGCTAAAAGAGAGAAATGGAGCGGAGTTGTGTGTGAGGTTACAGTGAAGACCAGATGATATGTTGTCATCTCTTAAGGGTAAGAGAAAATTGCTTCTATACCATCGACAACCTCTGCAATGGCTTATTTGCCATCCAACAAAGCTTCAGTGCTTATATACCAAACACAAACAAAATTTATTGCTTATTTGCCATCGCCGTTAGTCTCCCGTTACCAAGTCTCCGTTTTCTTGTCAGTTTTCTTGCAAATCCAATTTTACCCTCGCTGCAGATTAAAAAAAAACAACTCGCCCCCGCACCTGACTCTCCAAGACCACGACTCAACGCACGCACACCTGACCCTCCCCATCCCCACGCACGCACGCGCAGCGGCAACATCCAGCGGGCGGCAATGGCGGAACCGCCGCCGGCGCCACCATCGCCCCTGCCGCCGCTCCCCCAACCCCCGCTGTTGCGGCAGAATCTCGACGCCGCTGCGCCTCAAGGCTTCTCGCCCACCGCATCTTCGACCCTATCCAGGCGACGCCTAATGGCGGAACCGCCGCCGGCGCTTCCCCAGCCCCTGCCGCACGGTCCCGCCGCCGCCGCGCCTCTATCCCTCTCGTCTACCGCGTCTTCGATGGCCTCCGCAAATGGGCTAGCAGCGGCAACCTCTCCCAGCGGCCATGTCGCCCAGAACCCTAGGATTGGGGATTCCGGCGAGGTGGGGAGTAGGGCAGTGGCGCCGACGGCCGATGCTCTTCCCAAGATCAACTCTTCTATTGGCGCACTCGCAGCAGCCCCTCCGCCCCAGATTTCCATGCCCGACGAGGAGGAAGACATGGCAGACGAATGCGGCTCAACCTCTCTCTCTGCTATTTGTGCTAGGTAATTTCTCGGGCTCTCTGTCTTTTTATGCAGTTTTTGGTAGGAGAATACACAATTGACATGGTTTGCATCATCCACAGGATGATCCAGTCTTGTACTTACACAATAGAGGTCAAGGTTTGTGGCAGTGAATCAAAAATCAATGGGGATTCAACATTTAGTTGGCAGATTATTGAGGGTACTAGGACAAGTATGAAGGATTTGCTGGCTTGTATTGCTGGAACTTCTTCTTTTGCTTTATGCTCAGAGGATAATATAATTCTTGAATATGTTGATTCCATTAGTGGCAAAAATATCTCTGTGTCAAATGATGAAGAATGCATGAAAATGTTTGACTGTTTTGAGAAGAATAGAAGTGGCCATTTGATCATCAAATATTCTGAGAGAAGTGATAATGTTGATGTTCCATGTACTCCTTCGAACCAGACACCATCTATAGCACTACCTAGTCAACCAAGTAATGTCATGGATGAAGCTAGTGTATGCCTAACAGATACATATCTTAACAATCCCCATGAAGAATATGAACATGTTGGTGTAGATGAGGAGGACCAATACTCAATTGGCAGTGTTGGTTCCGATAGTGATGATGAGGTCAGAGAAAAAGATATACCAAATACTGATTATGTTGAGGATAGCAGCGATGATGAGGAATGGGTTGCAGAAGATGCTAGACCGGATGCTATTCCAGAAATTGCCTATGACAAAGAAAACCCGCCAATGCATGTTGGCGCAAAGTACCCCAACATTGAAGAGCTTAGGTTGGCAATTGCTACATACGCTGTGAAGAAAGAGTTCGAATTTAAGGTTGAAAAAAGTGAACCTACTCGATTCAGGGCTTATTGTCGCCGGGTGAACAAGACGGGCTGTAAATGGAGAATTCATGTTGGGAGGTTGGATGACCGAGAAACTATGGAGGTATTTTAGTTGCATAATTTTGTTCAATGATGTTTTGTTATGAAATGCAGTTGACTGACACTAGTTTTTCCCATTGTTTATTTAATGCAGGTCAAAGTTCATGTGCAGGAGCACACGTGTTCTAGCACAAAGAAGAAAAAGAAGCAGAAAAATGCTTCAAAGGCATGGGTATGTGAGAAAGTCATGGACTGGGTAAAAGAAGATCCTAGTGTTACGGCCGATGGAATTACGCAGGAGGCTACATGACAAGTACAAGATCAAGGTCCAATATACAAAAGTATTCGGTGGCAAAGGGCTAGCAATGGCTAAGTTGTTTGGTAATTGGGATGATTCTTTTGACAAGCTATATGCTTGGAAAGCTGAGGTTGAGAAGAGGTCTCCTGGAAGTATAGTTGCGATTGACCACATGGAGTATGATCAGAAAAAATATTTCATACGGATGTTTGTTGGGTTGAAGCCTTTGTGCGATGGGTTCTTGGCTGGCTGCAGACCTTACTTGGCGATAGATAGCACTCATTTGACAGGCAAGTATAGAGGCCAATTAGCTACTGCTTGTGCTATTGACGGGCACAATTGGTTGTACCCTGTAGTCTATGGAGTTATCGACTCGGAAACTACTGAAAGTTGGGTGTGGTTTATGGAGAAGCTTTGTGAAGCTATTGGCTCTCCCCCCGGTCTAGCTATATGTTCAGATGCAGGAAAATGGATTGACACTGCAATCGAACAGGTATTTGGGTATGCTGAACATAGAGAATGCATGCGACACTTGGTTGTGAACTTCAAGAAAAAATTCCATGGTAAAGTTTTTGATGATCATTTGTGGCCAGCTGCTTATTCATGGACTCCTCGAGGGTTTGACTATCACATGGCAGCCGTAGAGGAGAAAAAGGCTGCTGCAATAGCATACTTAAACAAGTACCACACTAGGCTATGGTCAAGGAGCAAATATTCAACCTCCTCAAAAGTGGATTATGTGACAAATAATTTGGCCAAGTGTTTCAACAACTGGATCTCCAGCACAAAGGTTTAATGTTGTTTCAGCTCATGGACAAGATAAGGAGAAAGATTACGGTTAAGTTTGAGAAGAGGAGAAGGGTAGCTAGAAAATTTCAAGGTTGGCGTATACTTCCAAGTGTCATGAAGGAGTTGAATGACATAAGCAGGGGGCTGGACATTGAATATGAGAGAATAGATGACATGATTGCAGAAGTGAGTGAGAGTGTTGCGTTAGGTGGCAAGCGCCACGTCACTGATCTAGCAAACAGGACATGCACATGCAGGGCATTTCAAGTCTCCGGGAAGCCTTGCAAACATGCAATTAGCTTTATTACTGGAATTACGGGGGTCACAATAGAAGACTTCGTTGATGATTGTTACAGCGTTGCCAAGTTTTCTGCTGCTTATGCTCCTATTCTTCCTGGCCTAATCGACATGTCTCAATGGCCAAGTGTGAACAAAGAATTCTTCTTGAACCCCCCAATCCTTAGGAGGGCCCCTGGGAGGCCAAAGGTACAGAGGCACAAAAGTGGTGCTGAAAATAGCAAGGGAAAGGGAAAGAAAGGCCAACACCAATGTCCAATTTGCAAAGCTTATGGACATAGATGGCAAAGCTGCAAAGATGCTGCTCCTGAAGCACTAAAAGCCTATGCAGAAGTAGCAAAGCAGAAAAGGTACTTTCTATTTCAATATGAGATTTCTGTTCCACCTTACTCTTGTCTTAATTAAGCTATAATGTGTGAAACTCATGCAGGGACAAAAGAAAGAAAAAAACCATTACAAAAGCTATTTGTACAACAACAGATCAAGCAACTAATGGTACACTACCTCTACTTCTGTGTCCAAGTGAAAATGACACTGCACTAGCTCTACTTTCATGTCCAAGTGATGCAATTCAAGGCGATGTAGCCAAGTCGACATCATCGAAGACTACATCTAGAAGGTATGAAAACTGCACCAAATTTACTTATATTCTATGAGTGTACCATAGTATGTAATCAACTTTTCTGATGTAGATCAAAGGTGATATCTGCTGCGCCTGACAGCCCTGCAATGGGAACTCGAAGCAAGAAGAGAGCTGCGCCTAACAACCAAGCAATGGCCAGTCGAAGCAAAAAAAAGTTGAAACTGTGAAATGCTCTAAAATCTTGCGTATTATTTCTGTATCACATCTCTTCATGTGTATGCTATTTTATTTAGAGACTTGCTTGTGTGAACAACATATTTTGGTTGTGGTATTTTGGTTCTGGACGATGCAAACTTGGTACTGATTGTGTGAGAATTAATGTGGTGTTTCATGAATGTCTTCTAAATGATGTGAATTTTCTTGAGTATATTACTCTGTTGCTGGAATTTTTTATATCCTGGATTTGTTAGATAATCACTATAATTTTGCTGGAATGCTGAAAATAGAGGAGGAATGTTGTCAAATTTTTTTCTGGACATGTTCTACAGTTGTTTGCTTATTTGCCATTGAAGGCAAGATGGTCATTTTGGGCACTTAACGGATTGAGTTAACACTAGACTAACTGCTAGTGGTATATAGGCAATAGATTTTGTTTGTGTTTGGTATATAAGCACTGAAGCTTTGTTGGATGGCAAATAAGCCATTGCAGAGGTTGTCGATGGTATAGAAGCAATTTTCTCTAAGGGTAACCCCCCGGGCTTTTTCATTTGGTTCGCCATAACTAAACAAACTTGGGTAAAGAAACTTAGTAGATACTCTAACATTACGTGCGGAGCATGATCTGAAATAGTGAGCACCTTTTTCTCCTGGCACAGGTCATGGATGTACTGCATTTGGAGGAGATTCCTGCGAAGCATATTGTGAAGCGGTGGACCAAGGACTCGAGGGATATTACTGTCGAAGCACCTGATTCAAGTATCAAAAGGACCATTCAGTTAACATGTCCTTCACCTGCAGGCACTCGACACTGTACATGAAAGCTATGGATGTCGTGTGGATGGGCAATGCAAGCGTGCAATCGTTCGAGCACATGTTTGCTGGTCTGAATGCTTTGTTGGTGAGTGGTGCACCGCTTGCAGAGATGGCTTGGGTCTTGAGGACTGTTTGGAAAACTTCCGCCGGGGAAGTTGCCCGGCGATGGAGAGGTTGCATTTGTTGGGGAGACCATGGGGAAAGTGGTGGCCGCTCCGCAAGTGTGAACTCCCTTCAAGGTCTAGCAGCTCCAGATAAGCAGAGGGGTCGGTAGGCCGATGAATAGCAGGGAGAAGGCTGCCTTACGAGTGTCTGGGTAAGCGGACGAGGTTCTGCCAAGGCCACAAACAAACAACCTGCCCTAACTGAGGAGATGCGCCAAAGAAACCTCGCAAGCCAGGGAAATGCAAGAATTGTGGTATGGAAGTGTCACGCCCAATATGCGACCCTATCCAAAAAGAACTCGACGGTCCCACCAAGGATAGACCCGCATATTGGAATGCTTTTGCAAGGTGGATATCATTACATCAACATTACATAATAGATGGGGATACATACATAAGGCACAAATGCCACCAGAATACATCAACATCATATACAAGATCAACATCCGACTACGATGAAACATAAATGAAACTCAAACAATATCCACCACGCTAACCCAGGCTGCCGACCGAACCTATCCCCGATCGAAGAAGAAGCGGAAGAAGAACTCCAAACAAGCAAACATCGCTCTCGCGTCATGATCATCGCGAAACCTGTACACAAGAATCGGTGGTGTAGTAATCAGTGAGCCACGAGGACTCAAAGCAATCCCATTACCATGGGTATCAAGACTAACAAAGCTTAATGGGAAAAGGAAGGGTAAAGTGGTGAGGTTGCAGCAGCGACTAAGCATATATGGTGGCTAACATACGCAAATGAGAGCGAGAAGAGAAACAAAGGAACGGTCGTCAACTAGAAATGATCAAGAAGTGATCCTGAACTCCTACTTACGTCGAGGCATAACCCGAAACCGTGTTCTCCTCTCGATCAACCCGAAAAAGACACTCTCCGCAGTTCGCTACGGTTGGTGTATTTTAGAAGAGTTTGCTTCAAGTTTACTACAACCGGATATTAACAAATTCCCATCTCGCCACATAACCGCGGGCACGGCTCTCGAAAGTTTATACCTGCAGGGTGTCCCAACTTAGCCCATGATAAGCTCTCGCGATCAACGAAGGATATTCCTTCTCCCATGAGACCCGATCAGTCTTGGAATCCGGCTACAAGACATTTCGACAAAGAATAAAACAAGACCAACAAAGCCGCCGGATGTGCCGACAAATCGATAGGAGCTGCACATATCTCGGTCTCGTGGCACACCGGATGAGCAAGGCGTCGGGTTGGCATAGACCCTGATTGCCAGGGGCGCCGGACATCGCTGGTTTGGGCCAGCACTTGGAGAAGCACCGGTCCGGGGTAAAATAAAGATGACCCTTGAGAGCGCGACTCCCAAGGGAAAAAAGGCTAGGTGAGGCAAATGTAAAACCAAGGTTGGGCCTTCTTTGGAAAAGTCTTATTCAAAGCGAACTGTCAAGGGGTCCCATAAATCACCCGACGCGTTAGGGACGCAAAATCCGGGAACATAATACCGATATGACGGAAACTAGGCGGCAAGGGTGGAACAAAACACCGGGCATAAGGCCGAGCCTTCCACCCTTTACCAAGTATATAGATGCATTAATTAAATAAGATATATTGTGATATCCCAACAAGTAAACATGTTCCAACAAGGAACAACATCTCCATGTTCCAACAAGGAACAAACTTCATCTTCACCTGCAACTAACAACGCTATAAGAGGGGCTGAGCAAAGCGGTAACATAGCCAAGCAATGGTTTGCTAGGAAGGGTGCAAAAGGTTAGAGGCTGACATGGCAATTTGGGGAGGCTTGAGCAGCAAGTGATAGGTAGCGCAGCATAGCGAAAGAACGAAGCAACTAGCATAGCAATGACAGTAGTGATATCCAGGGTAGCGGTCATCTTGCCTGAAATCCCGCTAGGAAGAAGAACGAGTCCATGAAGAAGACGAACGGATGAAGCCGAACCAAGCGTAGACGAACGAATCCTCACGAACGCAACGAAACAGGAACTAACAAGAAGAAGCACACAACATAGTAAACACTCCACACATGAACAAGACATGATGCACAACAAGCTGTTGGGGAACGTAGTAATTTCAAAAAAATTCCTACGCACACGCAAGACCATGGTGATGGCATAGCAACGAGAGGGGAGAGTGTATGTCCACGTACCCTCGTAGACCGAAAGCGGAAGCGTTATAACAACGCGGTTGATGTAGTCGTACGTCTTCACGATCCGACCGATCCAAGTACCGAACGTCACGGCACCTCCGAAGTTCAGCACACGTTCAGCTCGATGACGATCCCGGGCTCCGATCCAAAGAAAGCGTCGGGATGAGTTCCACAAGACGACGGCGTGGTGACGATGATGATGCTCCACCGACGCAGGGCTTCGCCTAAGCTCCGCGACGATATGACTTCACCGGCGCAGGCTTCACCTAAGCTCCGCGACGATATGACCGAAGTGGAATATGGTGGAGGGGGCACCGACACGGCTAAGGAACGATCCGTAGATCAACTTGTGTGTCATGGGGTGCCCCCTGCCCCGTATATAAAGGAGCAAGGGGGGCGGCCGGCCCTAGGGAGGCGCTGCTGAGGAGTCCTACTCCCACCGAGTAGGACTCCCCCTTCCTAGTTGGATTAGGTCTTGGGGAAGGGGAAGAGGGAGGCGCGCCCTCCCTCTCCTTGTCATATTCGGACTAGAGGGGAGGGCGCGCCCTGCCCCCGGCCGCCCTCCTCTTCTCCCTTATAGCCCATCAAGGCCCATTGATCCCCGGGGGGGGTTCAGTAACCCCTGTGTTCGGTAAAATCCGTTTTCATCCGGAACCTTCCAAGTCCAAACATAGGCTTCCAATATATCAATCTTTATGTCTCGACCATTTGAGACTCCTCGTCATGTCGTGATCACATCCGGACTCGAACAAACTTCGTACATCAAAACTTATAAACTCATAATAAACTGTCATCGAACGTTAAGCGTGCGGACCCTACGGGTTCGAGAACTATGTAGACATGACCTAGAACTATTCTCGGTCAATAACCAATAGCGGAACCTGGATGCCCATATTGGTTCCTACATATTCTTGAAGATCTTTATCGGTCAAACCGCATAACGACATACGTTGTTCCTTTGTCATCGGTATGTTACTTACCCGAGATTCGATCGTCGGTATCCAATACCTAGTTCAATCTCGTTATCGGCAAGTCTCTTTACTCGTTCCGTAATACATCATATCACAACTAACTTATTAGTTGCAATGCTTGCAAGGCTTATGTGATGTGTATTACCGAGAAGGCCTAGAGATACCTCTCCGACAATCGGAGTGACAAAACCTAATCTCAAATACGCCAACCCAACATGTACCTTTGGAGACACCTGTAGTACTCCTTTATAATCACCCGATTCGTTGTGGCGTTTGGTAGTACCAAAGTGTTCCTCCGGTAAACAGGAGTTGCATAATCTCATAGTTACAGGAACATGTATAGGTCATGAAGAAAGCAATAGCAATATACTAAACGATCAAGTGCTAAGCTAACGGAATGGGTCATGTCAATCACATCATTCTCCTAATGATGTGATCCCATTAATCAAATGACAACACATGTCTATGGTTAGGAAACATAACCATCTTTGATTAATGAGCTAGTCAAGTAGAGGCATACTAGTGACTGTATGTTTGTCTATGTATTCACATATGTATTATGTTTCCGGTTAATACAATTCTAGCATGAATAATAAACATTTATCATGATATAAGGAAATAAATAATAACTTTATTATTGCCTCTAGGGCATATTTCCTTGATCTCCCACTTGCACTAGAGTCAATAATCTAGATTACACAAGAATGATTCTAACACCCATGGAGTCTTGGTGCTGATCATGTTTTGCTCGTGGAAGAGGCTCAGTCAACGGTCTGCAACATTCAGATCCGTATGTATCTTGCAAATCTCTATGTCTCCCACTTGGACTTGGTCCCGAATGGAATTGAAGCGTCTCTTGATATGCTTGGTCCTCTTGTGAAATCTGGATTCCTTTGCCAAGGCAATTGCACCATATTGTCACGAAGATCTTCATTGGTCCCGATGCACTAGGTATGACACCTAGATCGGAAATGAACTCTTTCATCCAGACTCCTTCATTTGCTGCTTCCGAAGCAGCTATGTACTCCGCTTCACATGTAGATCCCGCCACGGCGCTTTGTTTAGAACTGCACCAACCGACAGCTCCACCGTTTAATAAAAACACGATCCGGTTTGCGATTTAGAATCGTCCGGATCGAGTGTCAAAGCTTGCATCGACGTAACCATTTATGACTAGCTCTTTGTCACCTCCATATCGAGAAACATATCCTTAGTCCTTTTCGGTATTTCAGATGTTCTTGACCGCTATCCAAAGATCCACTCTGGATTACTTTGGTACCTTCCCGCCAATCTTATTGCTAAGCATACGTCAGTCGGTACACAGCATTGCATACATGATAGAGCCTATGGCTGAAGCATAGGAACATCTTTCATTTTCTCTCTATCTTCTGCTTGTGGTCGGGCATTGAGTCGACTCAATTTCACACCTTGTAATGGTAAAAACCTTTCTTTGCTCGATCCATTTTGAACTTTTTCAAAACTTTATCAAGGTATGTGCTTTGTGAAAGTCCAATTAAGCGTCTTGATCTATCTCTATAGATCTTGATGCCCAATATGTATGCAGCTTCACCGAGGTCTTTCATTGAAAAACTTTTATTCAAGTATCCTTTTATGCTATCCAGAAATTCTATATCATTTCCAATCAATAATATGTCGTCCACATATAATATCGAAATGCTACTGAGCTCCCACTCACTTTCTTGTAAATACGAGGCTTCTCCAAAAGTCTCAGATAAAACCATATGCTTTGATCACACTATCAAAGCGTTTATTCCAACTCCGAGAGGCTTGCACTGCACCATAAATTGATCGCTGGAGCTTGTACACTTTTTTAGCACCCTTTGGATCAACAAAACCTTCGGTTGCATCATATACAACTCTTCTTCTAGAAATCCATTCAAGAATGCAGTTTTACATCCATTTGCCAAATTTCATAATCATAAAATGCAGCAATTGCTAACATGATTCGGACAGACTTAAGCATCGCTACGGGTGAGAAAGTCTCATCGTAGTCAACCCTTGAACTTGTCGAAAACCTTTCGCAACAAGTCGAGCTTTATAGACAGCTTACATTACCATCGCGTCAGTCTTCTTCTTAAAGATCCATTTATTCTCAATGGCTTGCCGATCATCGGGCAAGTCAACCAAAGTCCATACTTTGTTCTCATACATGGATCCCATCTCAGATTTCATGGCTTCCAGCCATTTTGCGAATCTGGGCTCACCATCGCTTCTTCATAGTTTGTAGGTTCGCCATGGTCAAGTAACATGACTTCCGAATAGGATTACCGTACCACTGCAGTGCGTATTTTACTCTGATTGACCTCGAAGTTCAAGAGAAACTTGATCTGAAGTTTCATGATCAATATCATTAGTTTCCTCACTAATTGGTGTAGTTGTCACAGAACCGTTTCTTGTGATGAACTACTTTCCAATAAGGGAGCAGATCTGATTATCTCATCAAGTTCTACTTTCCTCCCACTCACTTCTTTCGAGAGAAACTCCTTTTCTAGAAAGGATCCGAATTTAGCAACGAAAATCTTGCCTTCAGATCTGTGATAGAAGGTGTACCCAACAGTCTCCTTTGGGTATCCTATGAAGACACATTTCTCCGATTTGGGTTCGAGCTTATCTGGTTGAAGTTTCTTCACATAAGCATCACAGCCCCAAACTTTAAGAAACGACAACTTTGGTTTCTTGCCAAACCACAGTTCATAAGGTGTCGTCTCAACGGACTTTGATGGTGCCCTATTTAACGTGAATGCGGCCGTCTCTAAAGCATATCCCCAAAACGATAGTGGTAAATCAGTAAGAGACATCATAGATCGCACCATATCAAGTAAAGTACGATTACGACGTTCGGACACACCATTTCTCGTGGTGTTCCGGTGGCGTGAGTTGCTTAAACTATTCGCATTGTTTCAAATGTAAACCAAACTCGTAACTCAAATATTCTCCTCCACGATCAGATCATAGAAATTTTATTTTCTTGTTACGATGATTTTCCACTTCACTCTGAAATTCTTTGAACTTTTCAAATGTTTCAGATTTGTGTTTCATTAAGTAGATATACCCATATCTGCTCAAATCATCTGTGAAGGTGAGAAAATAACGATACCCGCCAAGCCTCAATATTCATTGGACCACAAACATCGGTATGTATGATTTCCAACAAATCAGTTGCTCGCTCCATAGTTCCGAGAACGGCGTTTTAGTCATCTTGCCCATGAGGCACGGTTCGCAAGTACCAAGTGATTCATAATCAAGTGATTCCAAAAGTCCATCAAGATGGAGTTTCTTCATGCGTTTTACACGATATGACCCAAACGGCAAGTGCCACAAATAAGTTGCATTATCATTATCAACTCTGATCTTTTGGTTTCAACACTATGAATATGTGTATTACTACTATCGAGATTCAATAAAATAGACCACTCTTCAAGGGTGCATGACCATAAAAGATATTATTCATATAAATAGAACAACCATTATTCTCTGTCTTAAATGAATAACCGCCTCGCATCAAACAAGATCCAGATATAATGTTCATGCTTAACGCCGCACCAAATAACAATTATTTAGGTCTAAAACTAATCCCGATGGTAGATGTAGAGGTAGCGTGTCGACCGCGATCACATCGACTTTGGAACCATTTCCCACGCGCATCGTCACCTCGTCCTTAGCCAATCTTCGCAATCCGTAGTTCCTGTTTGAGTTGCAAATATTAGCAATGAACCAGATCAAATACCCGGTACTCTGCGAGTATTAGTAAGGTACACATCAATAACATGTATATCACATATACCTTTGATCACCTTGCCATCCTTCTTATCCGCCAAATACTTGGGGCAGTTCCGCTTCGAGGTCCGGTTTGCTTGCAGTAAAAACACTCGGCCAGTGCTTAGGTCCAGACTTGGGTTTCTTCTCTTGAGCAGCAACTTTCTTGCTGTTCTTTTGAAGTTCCTTCTTCTTTCCTTTGCCCTTTTCTTGAAACTAGTGGTCTTGTTGACCATCAACACTTGATGCCCTTTCTTGATTTCTACCTCCGCTGCTTTTAGCATTGCGAAGAGCTCGGGAATTGTTTTGGTCATCCCTTGCATATTATAGTTCATCACGAAGCTCTTGTAGCTTGGTGGCGATGATTGGAGAATTCATCAATGACACTATCATCCGGAAGAGTAACTCCCAGTTGAATCAAGTGATTATTATACCCGACATTTTGAGTATATGTTCACCGATGAACTATTCTCCTCCATCTTGCAGCTATAGAACTTATTGGAGACTTCATATCTCTCAATCCGGGCATTTGCTTGAAATATTAACTTCAACTCTGGAACATCTCATATGCTCCATGACGCTCAAAACGTCGTTGAAGACCCGGTTCTAAGCCGTAAAGCATGGCACATCGAACTATAGAGTAGTCATCACTTTGCTTTGCCGAGACGCTCACAACTTCGGCGTTGCTCTCTGCAGGGCACGCACCCAGCGGTGCTTCCAGGCGTAATTCTTCCGTGCAGCAATGAGGATAATCCTCAAATTCGGACCCAGTCCGTGTAATTGCTACCATCATCTTTCAACTTTGCTTTCTCAAGGAACGCATTAAAATTCAACGGAACAACAACACGAGCCATCTATCTACAAGAAACATAGACAAGAAAAATACTATCGGTACTAAGTTCATGATAAATTTAAGTTTAATTAATCATATTAAAACTCCCACTTAGACAAACATCTCTCTAGTCATCTAAGTGATTACGTGATCAAAATCAACTAAACCATGTCCGATCATCACGTGAGATGGAGTAGTTTCAATGGTGAACATCACTATGTTGATCATATCTACTATATGATTCACGTTCGACCTTTCGGTCTCCGTGTTCCGAGGCCATATCTGTTATATGCTAGGCTCGTCAAGTTTAACCTGAGTATTCCGCGTGTGCAACTGTTTTGCACCCGTTGTATTTGAACGTAGAGCCTATCACACCCGATCATCACGTGGTGTCTCGGCACGAAGAACTTTCGCAACGGTGCATACTCAGGGAGAACACTTCTTGATAATTTTAGTGAGAGATCATCTTATAATGCTACCATCAATCAAAGCAAGATAAGATGCATAAAGGATAAACATCACATGCAATCAATATAAGTGATATGATATGGTCATCATCATCTTGTGCTTGTGATTCCATCTCAAGCACCGCCATGATCACCATCGCCACCGGCGCGACACCTTGATCTCCATCGTAGCATCGTTGTCGTCTCGCCAACTATTGCTTCTACGACTATCGCTACTGCTTAGTGATAAAGTAAAGCAATTACATGGCGTTGCATTTCATACAATAAAGCGACAACCATATGGCTCCGCCATTGCCGATAACTCGGTTACAAAACATGATCATCTCATACAATAAAATATAGCATCACATCTTGACCACATCACATCACAACATACCCTGCAAAAACAAGTTAGACGTCCTCTACTTTGTTGTTGCAAGTTTTACGTGGCTGCTACGGGCTGAGCAAGAACCGTTCTTACCTACGCATCAAAACCACAACGATAGTTTGTCAAGTTGGTGCTGTTTTAACCTTCGCAAGGACCGGCGTAGCCACACTCAGTTCAACTAAAGTGAGAGAAACAGACACCCACCGTCACCTTTAAGCAACGAGTGCTCGGCGGTGAAACCAGTCTAGCGTAAGCGTCTGCGTAATGTCGGTCCGGGCGCTTCATCTCACAATACCGCCAACCAAAGTATGACATGCTGGTAAGCAGTATGACTTATATCGCCAACAACTCACTTGTGTTCTACTCGTGCATATGACATCAACGCATAAAACCAGGCTCGGATGCCATCGTTGGGGAACGTAGTAATTTCAAAAATTTCCTACGCACACGCAAGACCATGGTGATGGCATAGCAACGAGAGGGAGAGTGTATGTCCACGCACCCTCGTGAGACCGAAGCGAAGCGCTATAACAACGCGGTTGATGTAGTCGACGTCTTCACGATCCGACCGATCCAAGTACCGAACGTCGGCACCTCCGAGTTCAGCACACGTTCAGCTCGATGACGATCCCCGGCTCGATCCAAAAAGCGCGGGGATGAGTTCCACAAGACGACGGCGTGGTGGCGATGATGATGCTCCACCGACGCAGGGCTTCGCCTAAGCTCCGCGACGATATGACTTCACCGGCGCAGGCTTCACCTAAGCTCCGCGACGATATGACCGAAGTGGAATATGGTGGAGGGGGCACCGCACACGGCTAAGGAACGAACCGTAGATCAACTTGTGTGTCATGGGTGCCCCCTGCCTCGTATATAAAGGAGCAAGGGGTGCGGCCGGCCCTAGGGGCGTGCTGAGGAGTCCTACTCCCACCGGAGTAGGACTCCCCTTCCTAGTTGGATTAGGTCTTGGGAAGGGGGAGAGGAGGGGGCGCCGCCTCTCCTTGTCCTATTCGGACTAGAGGGGGAGGCGCGCGCGCCTGCCTGGCCGCCCTCCTCTTCTCCCTTATGGCCCATCAAGGCCCATTGATCCCCGGGGTTCCGTAACCCCCGGTGTTCGGTAAAATCTGTTTTCATCCTAACCTTTCCAAGTCCAAACATAGGCTTCCAATATATCAATCTTTATGTCTCGACCATTTCGAGACTCCTCGTCATGTCCGTGATCACATCCGGACTCGAACAAACTTCGTACATCAAAACTTATAAACTCATAATAAACTGTCATCGAAGCGTTAAGCGTGCGGACCCTACGGGTTCGAGAACTATGTAGACATGACCTAGAACTATTCTCGGTCAATAACCAATAGCGGAACCTGGATGCCCATATTGGTTCCTACATATTCTTCAAGATCTTTATCGGTCAAACCGCATAACGACATCGTTGTTCCCTTTGTCATCGGTATGTTACTTACCCGAGATTCGATCGTCGGTATCCAATACCTAGTTCAATCTCGTTACGCAAGTCTCTTTACTCGCTCCATAATACATCATCTCACAACTAACTTATTAGTTGCAATGCTTGCAAGGCTTATGTGATGTGTATTACCGAGAAGGCCTAGAGATACCTCTCAGACAATCGGAGTGACAAAACCTAATCTCGAAATACGCCAACCCAACATGTACCTTTGGAGACACCTGTAGTACTCCTTTATAATCACCCATTCGTTGTGGACGCTTGGTAGTACCAAAGTGTTCCTCCGTAAACGGAGTTGCATAATCTCATAGTTACAGGAACATGTATAGGTCATGAAGAAAGCAATAGCAATATACTAAACGATCAAGTGCTAAGCTAACGGAATGGGTCATGTCAATCACATCATTCTCCTAATGATGTGATCCCATTAATCAAATGACAACACATGTCTATGGTTAGGAAACATAACCATCTTTGATTAATGAGCTAGTCAAGTAGAGGCATACTAGTGACTGTATGTTTGTCTATGTATTCACATATGTATTATGTTTCCGGTTAATACAATTCTAGCATGAATAATAAACATTTATCATGATATAAGGAAATAAATAATAACTTTATTATTGCCTCTAGGGCATATTTCCTTCACAAGCATGATGCATGACAAAGCTACCTGAAGCTACTCATGGCAAGAGATGATGCAAACAAGAGCAACACATCAAAGCAAGTTTAAATGAGGCCGGAAACAACATATAACAAATCCGGTAAGTCCTCATATGCAAATTTTCGAAATTGTTCCAGATCTGAATAAACCTTATGTTCAAGTTGTTAAACAGCAAGTTAAGATGCACCACGATGATCTACACGAAATTCTAGTCAAGTTACATATAAAGTTCATTTAATTCGGAGCTACGGCCTAGAAGATATGAGCAAAACAAGTTAAACATGGCATTGATGCAAAATGCATACAAACATCAAGCAAACACCTCAAAACAAGGATGCAACATGATAATATGAAGCTACATGCAAAATCAAGCAAGTTTCATATAGAGCACACTCAAAACGGAGCAACGGTTCAACACATACACTCTATACAAGTTATAGCAACAATCTGTCCAAAACAGCAAATAGGCATATTGCAAGCATCAAAACACTATGCTACAGCAACTCAACAAGAAAACAAAAGGCATGGGCATGATGTACAGGTAAAGCATTACAAAACATGAACACTGAGCTATCTCCAGAAATCACTAGAACATGCTCAAAAACACATGGCAAGATTGCAAATAATAACAGTTTCAGACTTATCAGGAAATAACATCAGGTTGCAATGTTTAGAGCTATCAAACAACATGTTACAGGAACTTAACATGGCAAACAAAGGCATGGCATGAAACTACTAAATGCATAGAACAAAAGTCCCTTACTGACCATAAGCCAAAAAGGATCAGAAGATATGATGGCACCCATGTAAACATGGCAAGTTATATTACAGATTTAAACATGGCAGGAACAACAATAAGTAGGCATGTTGGTGAGCTTGAACCACTCACCACAGAGCAATACATGGCATGTCAAGGCAACCAACAGTAAGAAGACATGGCATAGAAGCTATAAATGGTAAGAACAACATCATAGCATACACGGATCAACTACAACAACCTTGGCAAAATTGAATAACATGTAAACAACCTGCCAGGAAACATTTTATAGCAAAAGTAGAGCTCGATTGAGTCAAGCTAGGGTGCTCCATAATTACAAACAAGGGCATGGATGGATAGAGAATAACCATATGTTCAAAACATCCTTACTGAAGTATCTCAAAATAAGCATGGATATCTCGGTAGCATCAAGTTTACATGGCATAAAAATATCGCTATAATGTGGGCTGAAATCAGCAACATCATGAGGCCTAGTTTGCATGCTTGTGCTAGTCACCACAGAGATCACAAAAATACATGGCATACACCCCTGTAAATATGGCATGGCATATCACAAAACACATGTAGGACTCAAGTTCATAGGGTGCACACATCAATCATGGCAAAAATGACAAAAGTGCATGTTCTGATAAGAATCTGAAACTAACATCACATAGCACTCTTCCAACAGCATTTAGGGCATCAAGATGAGCTCAAATGAAAATGATGCAATGAGATGAAATGATGTACTCGTCGAGACGAACAATTTGACATATTACACGCATGAAACGGAGCAATATGCAGAGAGTTATGGCATGATGAACATGAGCATATAATGTCAAAATATTCAGGACTTAGCAGGTTTTCAGGAAAAAAAATATGTGAGCGCTGGATAGCTAAAAGATGCACAGAGCGAGGTTTAGTGGGTTGCTCACCCTGGGCTCGGCCCATGATGAGGAAGCAGGCCAGGGAGCTGGGCTGGGCCTTGGGGCTTAGCGGGTCAAGGCTCAAGGGGCCGAGGTAATAATTTGTCGCCACACGCACGCATAGGAGAAGGAGGCCGCGCCGGCAGCGCTTCCGGCGAGCGGCGGCGAGCCTTGGACGGCGAGCTGGGGAAACGGGCGGCGGCGGAATGGACGGATCCGGGCAGCGCGGTGCCGGATCCGACCATGGAGGAAGTCGAGGGCTCCGCGACGAGATCCGAAGCGGCGCGAGCTTGAGCTCGGCGGCGGCGGATCTCGCGGAAGAGAGAGAGGCAGGGACCGTGAGGGAGAGAGAGGAAAAGGAAGGAAGAGAGAGGGCGGCGGGACTGGGGTCCGGCAGCTGCTGGCCGGCGACGGGCACCGGCGACGGGCGGTCGGCGGCGGGTCTGTGAGCTCGGGAGGAGGCGAGCGCCAGGGCGGGCGGGCCTGGCGCTGGCGCCTCGGGCCAGATCGGCCAGGCGGGCTGCGGATGGATGGGCGGCCGCCTGGGGGCTGGGGCGCGGCGATGTGGCGACGCCTGGTTGGTTGTCTGGCTGCCGGCAGCTGGCTGGCCGATGGGGCGCGACAAGTGGCGGCGGGTGCTGGCTGGGTATGGATTTCAAGGAGAAGATGGTTGGCTGCGGCTGATCCGAGGAGGAGGGTCTAGGGGCAGGGAAAGGAGCTAGGTTTGTCCAAAATGGACAAGGGGTTGTTTATATAGGGTAGGTGGCTAGGGTTTGGGGGTTTGTTCGCCTGCACTCCTTCGATGACGATCGGACGGCTCCCACGAGGGGGACTAGGAGAGGGGTTGGTGGGCTGTGTAGATGGGCTAGGCTATAAGGAGAGAAGAGATAGCAGCCCGCACGGGTTTTGGAGACCGAAAACACCGGATTTAATAAACCGCAAGGGTGCCGCTTACGGATGACGGTTGGGCTATCAAACGGACTCGAATGCTGCATTTAAACTTGGCAGCGCCTGCCTACACTATAATAAGATCGCACGCTAAGTTGCATCCCATTCCGAGAACATTTTTATGCCACTTATAAAATATTTCGGAGGTGCAGCGGTAGCGTGAAGTGTGTCCGACTCGAATGGACAACGAGAGAACCGGGAAACCTTAACGGATGCAAGTTTTGAAAAACATGCGATGAAATGCATATGATGACATGGCAAAATGCAACACGCAAGCAAATGACATGGCAACGACGGCGAATAACTAGCAGACACCTGGCGCATCGGATCCGGGGCGTTACAGGAAGGGCACCGCCGGAACACATGCACACTGAAAAATGAATTGTGATATTTAAGCTTTTATTCTGTAGTCTTGATTGGTGAGGATTTTCTAGTGTGTTTTCTGTGAGATTGTCATCCTGTATGTTTGAGCGAAAAATTTGTTGATGTTTCGTCAGAACTATCTTTGATTCAGTGTTTCTTTATACTGTACTACTAGATGTTTTATTTGTCCTGTACGTGGTGGGTTGGGGTGTAGGGGCAGATGCATTCATTAGGAGCTAGGCGAGTGCCCGTTGGTGTGTACGGGCGTCGGCTACGCGGACGGCTCAGCGGTATACCTGGCCAAACCTCGGGCGGGCAGGCGGGCCGGGCCTAGCTAAGCCCGACACAAAAACCCAGGCCGGGCCCGCCCGCCCGCCATCGGGCTCGTGTTTTCGCCCGAGCCCGCCCAACACCTAAAGCCTGCTGGCTTGGCCGCCCGCCCGACCTTCGTAAAGTGCAAAAATGACGGAACGGCCCGCCCGGCCGGTTCGGCTCAAAAACTAGGCCCGAGCCCGCCCGGGCAGCGCTGGCCGGGCCGGGCCGGGCTTTTTCGGGCCGGGTCGGGCCGGGCCGGGCTTCCCATGGCCAGGACTACTCAGCGGCACAGGAAGTTGACCGAGCCGTGCGAAGACTAGCTGATCCACTTCCACAGTCCAAACAGCCGTTGCAATTATTGCGCCCAGAGCTTGCATTATTTTATAAAAGGTCATGTGATATACGGAGTGAGAATACATCGAGACGCACAGATCCGCATGCTAGCGTCCGGTGCTGATTTCAGGAGCATCTGAGCCCCAGCTCAGAAACGAATATCCCGCTATGTTGATGCTTTGCTACGTGAAAGGAGACGAAGGAGATATCCCTTACATCCATTCAGAGTTTAGCACGTGTTCAACGGTACGGACTAGAACACTGGAAGTTTTCACCATTATCTAAAACTCATATGTGCTTGATGCTCCTGGTGTACATGGTAGAGATGCGCCTTCTTCCGCTGAGAGATCTACAAGGGACGTCGCTGCTGAGATTGGTGTCGGAAAACCAAAGGGTGTTGATAAATCTAATACAGATCAGGAGAGGACAGAGAAGAGAGAAACCATCTCAGCGTCTGCTGAAAAAAGAGATAATGAGGACACAGTGGGTGATGAATCTGCTTTAGATAGACACAATGGAAAGATCAAGGAGAGCCAAAAATATCAGCGGCACTGGAAAGGCCAAGGCATCGATTAAATCACTACGGCCCAAGTGTGTGAAGGGAAGTCTGCCCAGATTGTAGTATGATCTTTCTTCTTAACAAAATAACACGCTGCCAAGCTCATAGTAGCTAGAAAAAAAATGGATGCTACATTTCAGTCGCAATAAGCTGCATCAAAGCTAAAACCATGATTTTCTATACAATACAGCAGTAGACTAGCTAGTAAACCTTTATAATTTTTGAGATTTCCTTGTGAGTTGGTATGTCCTTAAACGTTAGGACCTTTCATCCGTGGTAACAAAGATTACAAACATCACTCTAAAGGTTTGGGGGGGGGGGTACCAGCCTAAGGTGGTCCTGCCTTCGCCGCTGCCCGAGGTGGCTACCCTGCTGCCCTCCGAGCCGTTGCCGTCGGTCACCACGGACGCACCGCTGGGGGCGGCTACCAGCCTAAGGTGGTCCTGCCTTCGCCGCTGCCCGAGGTGGCTACCCTGCTGCCCTCCGAGCCGTTGCCGTCGATCACCATGGACGCACCGCTGGGGGCGGCTTCCCCGCCGGCCTCGCCTCGGCGTGCCTCCTCTCCCACCCCCAGTCGTTGGGTGGGTGCGTGCTGGACGCTGCCTTGGCGACTCCGCTGGCGCTCCGCCTCTCCCGCCTCGCTCCTCGACCTATGCCAGGCGGGGCCGCTCGACGTCGACCCCTGTGACGTCGTCTCGGCGCAGCGCCCGCATCGACGCCTCGTGACCCGCGGGCTCCCCGGCTCTGCCCATCTCTGAGCGGGCTGAGCTCACGTGCAAGCCGGCGCAACCTCGAGCCAGTACTCCATACCATACCCGCCAGATTCGCTACATGTTCGTTCTCTGCTTTGGAGTCTATTCCTCTCGGGCATCCCGCCAGAGTCGCGGCAGATTCCGATATAGTGTTTAGGGGGGAGGTCGATCCCCCCTTAGTCCAAATCACGGCAATCCAGGCGCGGGAGGTCCTCGATGGGCGGTTGGCCGAAGCCCGTGCCCGCTTTGCTACTCCCGCATCGGGGACGGGCAGCCCCACCTCCCTGCCGTCCGGCCAGGCCGCACCCGCTCCCCTGGAGATCCGCGGCCGCACCCGGTCTTGCACCGCCGCTCTCCGCGCCCAGAGCGCCTCCCGTGTCCTGGGGTCAAGCAGCCCCTCCATGGTGGTTTAATGCGGACCCTTTTTTGGAACATCCGCGGTTTCGGCCAGGATGGCCGACGCCGCCAGCTCATCGAGTACATGCGCGATGAGCGGATCGACATTGTAGCAATTCAAGAGACCATGCGAACTGAGTTCACCTTGTCCGAGCTTGACCGCCTTAGTCCCCACCTGTTTGCCTGGCATTGGCTCCCTTCTAGTGGGATCGTCGGGCACTCTGGTGGCATCCTCTTAGGTGTCAAGGATGCCACCTTTGAGGTGGGCAGCATGGACCGGGGGGAGTTCTTTGTTAGCATGGAGCTTTTCGAGAGGGCGCTGAACTTCAAATGGGAGATCATCATAGTCTATGCCCTGCCGACCACCCTCGTTCAGTGACATTTCTTGATGAGCTCAAAAATAAGGTGTTTGTCGCCCGCCTCCCGGTCATCGTGGGCGGCGACTTCAACCTCCTCCGATTTGCGGAGGACAAAAACAACGACCGAGTGAACTTCCCGCGAATGCACATGTTCGATGACTGCATCGCTGACCTCAGTTTGCGGGAATTAGATAGGATTGGTGCCAGGTTCACCTGGACCAATCGCCAGGCCGACCCGACCCGCTCCGTCCTGGACCGCGTCTTGGTCTCGCCTGAGTGGGAGTTGCGGTATCCCCTTGCCTCCCTCCGCGCCATTACTCGTATTGGCTCGGACCACGTTCCGCTTCTTCTCAGGACGAACGCCCTCCCGTCGCCCCTAGGTTCCGCTTCGAGACGTTCTGGCTCAACCAGAACGGCTTCTCGGAGGCCGTCCGTGCTCGTTGGCTGGAGGCCCGCAGCTCTCCCCACAGGTCCATCTCTGCGGTGGATAACTGGCATTTCTGCGCCAAGTGTTCTCGCCAATTCATGAAGGGCTGGGGTGCCAACTTAGGGCGGGATCTCCGGGACCACAAGCAGGCCCTCCTCACCTCTATTCAGGCGCTTGACCTCCAGGCTGACTCGATCGATCTATCCGCTGATGAGTGGATGCAGCGGTACAACCTAGAGGACCAGCTCACGGTCATATATACGGACGAGGAGGCTTACTGGCGTCTCAGGGGAACCCAAAAGTGGGTTCTCAAGGGGGATGCTAACACCGCATACTTCCAGGCCATCGCCAATGGTCGTTGTCGTCGCAATACCATCCCACTTCTGTGGGATGGCGAGACCCTCCTGCAGCGCCCGGCCGAGCTTCGCGTTCACGTAGACGGCTTTTATAAAGCCCTTTTTACGGCCCCCCGCGTGGGGGCTTGGATCTTGCTCCCACCTTTTGGGTGGGCGCCCAATGTGTGTCGGACGCGGAGAATGCGGCCCTCACGGCTCCGTTCTCGGAGGAGGAAGTTTGGCTTGCGATCAGGGGCATGAACTCGGCATCCGCCTGGGCACGATGGCTTGCCGCTTAAGTTCTTTCGCACCTTCCGCGCACTATCGCGGAGGTCATGGCTCTTTGAGGAGTTCTATGTGGGCACCATTGACCTCCATCGCCTTAATTACGGATCATTACCTTGATCCCCAAGGTCCCGGCGCCCGACATTCGCCAGCTTCGCCCCATTACGGTGATCAATGTGATCTTCCGCATCCTTGCAAAGGGGTACGCCAATAGGGTGGCCCCTTTCGCTGACCGCATCACTCATCCGAACCAATCCGCCTTCATTCAGGGTCGCTATATCCTTGATGGAGTCTTGGTCTTCCACGAAGTCCTTCACGAGGTCAAATCCAAAAACCTCAAAGCAGTGTTCCTGAAGATTGACTTCCATAAGGCATACGACACGGTTAGCTGGCCCTTCCTTCGGGAAGTATTGCTTCGGAAAGGCTTCGATGATCGTTGGGTCTGCCGGGTCATACAGTTGGTGTCATCCGGCCATACCACGGTGAACATCAATGGAGAGATCGGCCCATACTTCCCCACCCTTTGTGGGGTCAGACAGGGTGACCCCTTCTCTCCGTTCTTGTTCAACATGGTGGTTGATGCCTTGGCATCTATCCTGGATAAAGCCAAGGCCTCCTGCCACATCCTCGGCATCACCCCGCACCTAGTGGAGGGAGGGGGTGTCTCCCTCCTCCAATATGCTGATGACACCATCATTATGTTGCAGGGTTCAGAGGCTGAGATCGCGAACATCAAATTTCTCCTACTCTGCTTCCAACATCTGTTGGGCCTCAAAATTAACTTCGCTAAAAGCAAGGTGATGGTCTTGGGCTATTCCCCTTCTGAGAGCCTGAGTATTTCTAACCGCTTGAACTGTCGGCTGGGGACCTTCCCCACTTCTTATCTGGGGATCCCCATTAGTGACTCGCGCCTTACTGTGGCCGACCTTCGTCCCTCGGTCCACAAGCTGCAACACAGCATTGAGCCGTGGCAGGGCAGGTGGCTCTCTAAGGCAGCCCGCACGATCCTTATCAACTCGTCCCTCTCCAGTCTTCTCCTATTCATCACGAGCTTCTACAGCCTCCCTGAAACGCTCCACCACGAGATTGGCTCGGTCCAAGCTAGGTTCTTCTGGGCTGGCGAGGGCGTTAAGCAGAAATACCACATGGTCCGCTGGACGGACATCTGCAAGCCCCGGGACCAGGGTGGTCTCGGCATCATGTCCTCCAAACGCATGAACCTGGCCCTCCTCACTCGCTGGCTGTGGCGCATTGCAAACGGCGATGGTGGCTTGTGGCTGTAGATCATCCGCCGCAAGTACCTGCGCGACCAGCCCCTTGCTTTCTGCATTAGGATGGGTGGTTCCCAGTTTTGGCAGTCTGTCGTTCAGCTCCTCCCGGTCCTTCGCATTGGGACCTCCATCACGGTTGGCACTGGTTCGGCCACGCTTTTTTGGTTCGACCGCTGGGCCGATGATCTCCCTTTCGTGGCCCGGTTCCCTGACCTCTTTTCCATAGCGGTCGAACCTAGGATCTCCGTCGAGTCGACCCTTATTGACTTAGGGCGTCTCCCGTTCCGAAGGCCATTTGGGCCGCCGGAGATTGCCGCTTGGCATGAGCTCCTTGACTCTGTTGCTCTCCATGAGCCTGACTTGTCGCATCACCTCGACGACCGCCTGCCTTGGCGTCTCGAGCCCTCTGACCGCTTCTCCACGAAGTCTCTCTACCGCGCCATCGCACACTCTCCCGGACCAAGCGTCCTCAACTCTATATGGTCTATCCGCGTGCCCCTCAAGATTAGAATCTTCATGTGGCAATGGATCCGTGGCTGGCTTCCCTCGGGCGTGGAGGTCCTGAAGCGCCTGGGTCCCGGTGATGGGATCTGCCCCCTATGTGGGACAGCGGAAACCTCGAATCACATCTTCTTCTCGTGTGTGTCCGCCCAGTTTCTTTGGGGCTGCCTCCAAGAGGTCATCGGTGGCAACTGGTGTCACACTAACTTCCCTGATCTCCTCTCTGAGGTTCAGTCCCCCCCCCCTGTCCGGTCGCCACATTAGGTGGCTGCTCATTGGGGTGCTCGCCTGGACGCTGTGGACCGTACGAAATAAGCTTGTCATTCAACGGGCCCCCCTTCGACGTGCTACTGACGATGTGTTCAAATTGTGTGGCTTCTTGCAGCTTTGGCGGGCGCTTAGCCTTCACCAGGATTGCGACGCCATCACCTCCATCATCACTGACCTTCGCTCGATGGCTCTCCGCTTTGCTCCGTCGCTCCCTCCGCCACCTCCCGAGCCGGATTAGATCCTTCGTTGTTGTCTCGAACGCTGCGGTTGTCCCGCCCCCTTTGTTTATTTTCAGGGCTTGTTGAGCTGTGCCCTCAGCAGAACCCCTTGTACTTCGTGTTGTGGTACTTTGTGTGTGTAGGTGAACCTTGTTGTACTGTATGGCTCTGGTGGTTTGATTTATCTATAAAGCGGGGCGAAAGCCTTTTTCGGTAATACCAGCCTAATATTCTTAGGCAAGTTTTGTCAAACTCTGGCCTGCAGATCAAAAGAAACAATGCTGCAAATTTACATTACCTTGCCGCGACATGAATGTAGAACCACGTGTTCTGTTTATCAACAAGAACAAGCAATCCAAGAGGACTACTAACCAGTAGTCGATTGCATTTAGCAACGCATGCTAACAGTAGGTGCAATTTCAGGACCATCGTTTTTTTTTTCTGAACTAAGCTAAGGAGAGGCACATGGTCTGCAGATCAAGGAACACATGTGCATGTATAATCATAAATAAAGTACTTTCTTGTTCACTACATCACTGGCTTGAGCTCAATATAATATACTTGTAAAAGCAGCAGTCGAATGGGCATATGCAAGAGTAAAAATCACGCGACAACCAAAACATGATCGTTCACTGGCGAACACCATAGACCAAACTGGGGAGCACCCAAAGGCTCTCAAGCTGATTGCTTCTGCCTCCTAGGATGTATGAATTGGAGCAACTTGTGCTATAAACTGCCTGACCAAGCTCTACAGCAATCCAAGGTTCATCAGAGTCTTTGGACACACTCGGAAGGTAAATGCAGTTACTCTTTCCGCCCCATCTTTCAGGGTTCATGAAAGAAAATGTAGGGCTCACCCTATCAAGGCTGAGAAAGTGTCAGGACCCCGATTCCAAGTCACATCGATCTAGCCGGTAACACCTCATATCACTTTGCGGCCTCACGCACGGTAATCCCACGGGTGTCGCCTTACCATGGCCCGGGACCGCTTTAGCCTTTTGGCTCACGATATGATAGTGTCGCTAGCATCCATATGACAGAGAACCCGGGCCGACATGGCTAGTCGTGAACCCAAAGCGGCGCTAACCCATGGGGACAGGCATACATGAATCAATTTCGAGCATGTCGGTCAACAACGTGTGAATCCGAGCTGTAGCACTGGGCTAACAGGACTCCGGTGTCACCGCGTGACATTTCCCCGAAGGGACAGACACAGGAACGAAGTGAAACACATGCCGCCAGTCAAGTATCCGAGCGGTAGTGTTTGGGCTAGCAGACTCGTGAACCGGGCTGTAACGGACTACTATCGCTCAGGAAGCACTAGACTACATTTCCCCATATGAGAGGCTGCCAAGGATAAACAACTAGATTGTCGTATCCCACCCATACCAAGCATTTCAATCATACACACAATATGCCCGATATGAGTACATACAACATGGCATCACAACAAAACTCTACAACTCAAAGTACTTTATTTAAAAGGCTCCGAGGAGCATACATAACATATTCATACAGGTAGGGGTCACACGACCCGACACTCAAGTCATACAATCATACAAGCACATGCTGATGCAAGCTAATTCCATGAACGCGGAGGCGCTGAAAGCAGTTTTGGATGCTTATTGTGCTGCATCGGGGCAAATGGTGAGTGTTGAAAAATCTAGTATATTTTTTAGTCCCAACACGAAAGTGGAAGATAAGGCGCATATATGTACTATTCTGAACATTATGACTGAAGCTCTCAATGACAAATATTTGGGTCTGCCTTCAAATGTGGGTATGGACAAAAGTGATTGTTTCCATTTTTTAATAGACCGAATTGTTATGAAAATCAGTGGTTGGAAGGAAAAGTTGCTATCAGCAGGAGGAAAGGAAATCCTTCTCAAATCGGTTGTACAAGCTATCCCAACTTATGCAATGTCCGTCTTTAAAATTCCTAAAAAGATTTGTAAAGGAATCATTGACGCGATGTCGCATTTTTGGTGGGGTGACAAAGACAATCAGAAGAGAATGCATTGGATGGCATGGTGGAAGATGTGTACCAAAAGACCAAGGAGGAATGGGTTTTGAGACATACATTGTTTCAATCTGCCTTATTAGCCAAACAAGCGTGGCGCCGCTTGATAACCCTGATTCACTATGTGCTACAATTTTGAGAGCTAAATATTTTCCAGATGGAGATTTAATGAATGCGAGTCCAAAAAGGATCCTCTTTCACGTGGCAAAGCATTATGGCGGAGGATTCTCTCAAAAAAGGTTATATTTGGAGAGTTGGTAATGGACAGAATATTGATATCTGGAGAGATGCATGGATCCCGAATGGGGCAAATAGGAAAATTATCACTCCTAGAAGAGGGCAGCTTCTAACAAAAGTTGCTGATCTTATAGATCCAATCAACAATTGCTGGGATGAAGATTTGGTAAGACAAACGTTGTGGCCAATTGATGTCCAGAGAGTGCTTACGATCCCCCTCCCCACGTATGACATGTCAGATTTCATAGCTTGGAGCTTTACAAAGAATGGACTGTTCACGGTTCGTTCTGCTTATCTGGAGGAATGGAAAGCCCAACATGGGAGGAAATTGCAACACTCAGATGGCATTGGAGGAATAAATGTCAATACTATTTGGAGCAAGATTTGGAAATTATCTTGTCCAGCAAAAGTGAAGATCTTTATTTGGCGTACCCTACATGGAACCCTCCCGTGTCGTGTTACACTTGCTAATAGACATATGAAAGTTTCGCCCACCTGCCCATCATGTTCGAACGGGTATGAAGATACTAAACACTTATTATTTTTATGTCAAAAGGCAAAAGAGGTGTGGGAGAAACTGGGATTGCACGAAGCCATTAAAAAGCCTGCTGCGGTCGATCGTAAGGGAGAGGCGAGATTTGAATTTCTAATTTTATGCCGAACATGAGCTATCTACATTGGGCATACTGAGAATGTTTGCGAACTGATCGCTATAACAGCCTGGTATTTATGGTGGGAAAGACGTTCGCTAGTTCATCAGGGGAAGACCCAAGATGCATACCAAATTTCGATGGGAGCCCGTGCTATAACGACGAACTATGGTATTGCCCAATCCTCCAAGGCAACAAATAAAATAGAGGGATGGACGAGACCCCCTCTAGGTTTTGTGAAATTAAATGTCGATGCTTCTTTCGATCAAGACATGCTTAGAGGCACAGCGGGAGCTGTACTTAGAGATGATAAAGGAAGATTTATTGTTGGAGGGAATTGGAAGATGGATTGGTGTATAGATGTTTTAACAGCAGAAGCCATGGCACTACGTTTTGGTTTATTACTTGCACAAAAGGTGGGAAGTAACCGACTTGTTGTTAACTCCGACAATATGGAAGTAATTGACACGATGAAGAATGGAGGACATACAGCGGGAGCGGCGGCAGCTGTGTTTTATGATTGTTATTTTTTGGTTTGTGATTTTTCGTTAGTTAGATTTGAACACTGTAATAGGAAGGCAAATAAAGTAGCTCATGAAGTTGCTAGAGTAGCCAAATTTTCTGAGACAAGGGACTGGTTTGAGGAACCTATGAACGATATTGTAAATTTTCTTATAGACGATGTAACCATTATTAGTAATAAATAAAGAGGATGTTTATTTCAAAAAAAAATCATATAAGCACATGCGGAAGCAACTTAGTCTGAGTACATACACTAGAAAGGAAAAAGGCTTGAGGAAGCCTATTTATCTACAGAGGGCCCTTCACAAGTCTTGGACCACCACCTGGGTGGCTAGTCACTCGTCGACATCAAGGTCTACATAGAACCCATCGGAGGGGGCGGTGTTATCATCTGAAAACATTAATTAAAGCAACATGAGTACGGAGGTACTCAGCAAGTCTTACAACAGAATCCTACTATACATGCACATTCTCAAGAAGGTAGTGGAGTTATTGCAGCAAGCCAGCTTTGACTCTTGGCTAAGGTATCCTACGTGACACCACTTGGAAAGCATTTGTCGCACACGAGTCCACTAATCACCAACACAATACTCCACCGTGGATCCTCTCTCGTCAACCTACAAGAGGGCCATCCGCGGTACTCACACTTATCTTGAGGCTTTTAGTAGTATCCATTTACTTGTCTATGAACTGCATAGGTGACCAAGTAGTCCTTTACCACGGACGCGGCTATTCGAATAGTTTTATACCCTGCAGGGGTGTACCTCGTCGCACACGCTCTCACCACTTATCGCCGCTACACAACGTGTACTCGGCAAACTTCAAGCGGAAGCCCAGCGAGGGTGTCGGCCACGACCGACTAAACACACGAGTCCCTAGTCCAGTTTATCGCCTATCCGGTTCCATCCGCAGGAGTCCGCCGAGTTTTCCACTAACGGCCCCGAACGATGTGTGCAGGGTTCCCGAGACACCAAACGGGCGAATCAAGACACCGGCCACGTGCCTACCGCAACACAGCCCACCCCTAAGGTCAGACCTTTGCGTGCCCCAAAGATGCTACAAACACGTAAACTACTTTGCAACTCCCGGACAGAGGACAAGAGTCGTTAATAAGTCGAGAGGGTCAATTCAGGATCCCAATGTGTGGTAGTAGCTGAATCTTAAATCACACACACAGAGACCTTAGTTCTTAAGGACGGCCTCAATGAAACAACCCACCATGTACTCCTACATGGCCTCTCATCGATTCCTTTACCAAATCATATTCAACACTTCACTCTCATTACCGGCACAACCTTTCACTCTAGTTCATCATCCCGATGAGCCAGACCTGACACAACTCTAAGCATAGCAAGCATAACATGGCAGGAAACACAAATATGGCTCAATCAACTCCTACACATGCTAGTGGGTTTCATCTAGTTACTGTGGCAATGACAGGTCATGCAAAGGAAGTGGGTTCAACTACCGCAACACACAGCAGTTTGAATCGCGTTGTCTTAATGCAGTAAACAAGAGCAGAAGCGAGAACATGGGTTTATATCGAAATGATCAATGGGTTGCTTGCCTAATGTAGTGGTAGTAGGGTACTGCCCTTCAGACGGATATTCGGGGTTATCCTCGGAGGCAGAACCTACCACGAAAGACACACGAACATAATCAACACATGACAATATGCAACAATATGATGCATGCTATGACATGGCAATATGAATGTGCCTTGGCCTAATGCAAGCTAAGACAGAAAGGAATGAATCCATTTGAATCAAAGATTCAAATGTTAGTTCATTTAACATAGCCATATCAGTGCATTATCTTATTTTGCTTAAACAGCAAGGTTAACTTGTTCTGTCATGCATGAAACCATTACCAATGGATAGATTGAATTTTTCTGATCAAAATTCATATATAAATCTTTGCATTTGGAGTTACAGATTAATTTCTATGAATTTTTAAAGTTTGCAACAATTTCTGGAATTTTCTATATAAAAATAAATCCAGAAATTAGTTATTGCGTCAGCAGTGCGTCAGGGTGACGTCAGTGGTCAAAGGGGACGTCGAGGTCAACCTGACCAGTGGGTCCCGCGTGTCAGCAGTTATTTAAACTAACTAAATTTAGTTAAAACTAATCTAAGTTAATTAGCAGAGGGGGCCCCACTTGTCATAGACTCAGGGGAGTCAACCTAGGCCCACCCAGTCAAAGTCAAAGGTCAAACACACCGGCGTTTAGCCGCCGGCGAGGCCAGACGCGGCGGTGAGAGTGCATTAGCGCATTCCGGAGACCAAATGAGCGGCGGAGGGCACCTACGCGTAGCTAGGAGCAGGCCGCAGCGTTTGGTGGCGGTGGTGGAGCCTGGGGTGGCCGGAAACATCGCCGGCGGCGAGCTTGGCGGTCGCCAGAGTCGGGTGAAGATGAACCCGAGGCTACGGGGCACGACGAGGCACGTGGTGAGGTGCGTTGGACTCCTCGCGATGCGGTGAATGTGTTGGACACGGTGGTGTGGCCGGTGGTTGGCCGGAGACACGTCGGCGACGAGCTCGGCGGTGGCGCGTGCGGTGAAGCTCCATGGGGTCGCTGCGGTGCTCGAGAGTGAGAAAGAGAAGGGGGAGGAGATATCTGAGCTCACGGCGGTCACGACGGTGCAGACGACGCGGTCGGGGACGAACTGGTGGGGCGGTGACGGCAAAGGGGATCTCCGGCGGTGGCGGAGTCGGGCGAGGTCGGTGCAGAGGCTTCGGGGCAAGCGAGCGCTCGGGGCTCGGCTTGCTCAAAGGAGAGGAGGGCGGCGGAGCTTCTGGACAGGGTGGCATGGTGCAGGGACGACGGAGAGCGCGACTACGGCGGCGGTGCTGCTGCGGTGGCGTCGGCCATGGTGCGGGAGAGCGAGGGAGAGGAGCTGGGGAGGAAAGGGTGTGTCTGTGAGCTCGGGGGAGGAGTGGGTGACCGACCCATGGCGGCAGAATGACGAGGGGAGGAAGCAGGGCGGCGGGCAGCTGCGTGGCGCGCGCTGGTGCCGGCGCCGAGCACTGGTTGCTACCTGGCGAGCCAAGCAGTTATTGAGCGGTGGCTGGGCTGGGCCGGTAGGTGGGCTTGCCAGATGGGCGCCAGGTAAGCCTCTGCTTTGCTTTGATTTTCTTTTTCTATTTTTCTGTAAGTTTGTGGCTTTATTAAAAATAGTTAGGCACTTCTAAAAATCCTGAAAATATTCAGAGGCTCTGTTTAGAATATTTCCAACAGCCCACACTTATTTCCAGAATTGTTTGAGCATTCAAAATATTTACTAGCATTTAAATGCCCAAATGCAATTTACATATGATTTAATTCAATGACCTTCTATTGACTGCACCAATTTTGCTAGAGGTTCTAACCCAAGACAAAGAGGGTGAACTTTTTAGAAGGGCATTTCAGGTTCATTGAAAATATTTTTAGTAAACCTTAGTTGATTTCAGAGGGGGTTGCTGGGGGTTCTGTCTTCCCCAATTCAAGTTTCTGATGAAAGATAGACATGATGCAACACTCTAATGCATGACTAGCTAGGATGTGACAGAAAGAGAGCCCAGTTTTCCAACTTCTCCATCTTGCTCCACTTAGTTGGTTCGGCTGAAGAATCAAAGCGGAAGACTTGAAAGGTGCCATTGCTTATCAAGTCATCAACAAGATCAACCATGAGAAGCATGTCACCACAGACCACCAACCATGGATCATAATTCAAGCCAACAACGATGTCCTCTCCCCATACAACATCGACTTCCTGCACGCTGGGATGAGGTGCCAAGGATATGGTTTTGAGCGTATGGGGGAAAGTCTATGGCAAACATTTGACCTTTGAACAAAACAATCTGAATAAAGAATTGTTCGAAAACAAGAGGGTAGTCTGTCCGAGAATTTGTTCCAACCTGCCATCGGAACACGGATGATTTCGAGAAAAGGAGGAGACACGAGCTGGATGAACTGAGTGGAGCCATAAGAATGCCACAATAGATCGCACAACCGCTGTTGGCTTGGAGTTTGGGCAGCTTCACCTTAGTACCTGTGTAAACGTCGACAAGGAGAAGGTGCTCCAAACGGGAGAAAATAAGATGCCCATATGAGCAGCCCAAATAGCGCATGTAATTTGGAGCATTATGGGGAGCTGAGCGGCGAAGACATAAGTCTGTCCTCACAGGATCACAAAGACGCCATTTGTAGTTTGATAAAAGATAATACCATGTGCCGTAATGCCGATTAGCCTTACGCAAACCTGCTTTGAGATGGAGAGGTGGGAAGACGAAGGCATATATGGATGATGGGAAGGAAAAGACCGCAGCACGCCAAGAGTGACAGGTGCCAGTAAAAGCAAGGAGATCATGGAATGAGCTTAAGAGAGCAATGATTAGGTGAAGCAGGCTGTCCGGTAGGTCTGCCCAAACACGGTGTTCAGATGAGGCTGAGGTAGAGACCAAGCGTTGGCAGATTTTCTTAGATGGCGCTCTGCGACAACCACTTACATGTCATACAAAAATTCAAGAACGATGTATCAGCATTGAGGAATAAAATATCATAGAAAAAAGATTGAAAATGTGGTAGTACTTAGGCTCTTACTACAGTACTACACATTAAGGAGAAACACAAATTTCCATGTCATTAAACATTAATGCTTTACATAGTAAGATGTATATCAAGATGGAACACTACAATTAAAATAAGCTACCCCAGAATAGCCAACAACTTGATGCTCAGTATGACAGAATAAATATAACCTTATTTAGTGAGCTAAAATTGGTACATTTCCGAATCATGCATTTGGGGGGTGATATTTGGGAGCGGTTAGGCGCTAGTAGCGTGAAAATCTGAAAACGGTCAACCAATTCTCCCCCTCCTATCTCAACCATCGGATCAAGATCCAACGGACAATGCTTCATCTTCAACCTCAAACCGGTACGTGTACTGTTTCTCTTCCCCCACCGATCCAGCACAGGCCTAACCGCCTGCCTCCACTGCCCACGGCCGACGGCGCTCCCCTGAACGGCCGCCCACCGCCGCGCTTCCGCCCCCGGCGGTGACCAGTTTTTTTCCGGCGAACCCGCACCACCCCCACACCCCTAAAGATAGATAATGAGGTCGCCAGCCACCCTAAGATAGATACCGGGGTCGCCTGCCGGCTGCCACCCTAAGATAGACTTAGAGGTCTCCTCAGGAGAGCTCCTTCCTTTCCTCCAGCTGTTTCTTTCTTCACGTGAAATTCGACTAACCCAAATTATAAATTCAGGCGACTACGAGTAGCTAAAATGGTGATGTTTGTACTTTGTAGAGTATTCTCAAAACAAATAACAAATCAAGTGCCACCAATCTCGCAAAACTCTCACCTGTTTATCCGGACAATGTTTGTGCAATCTTGCAGTACGCTCACCTTACCCAACCAAAGCATTGCTCAGGGGCGGGCGTGCATCATGGCCGCGACAAGGAAATTACCAAGATGCATGACGGCTACTGACCAATAGCTGCCGTAGAGATGTGTTCTTGGATGATTCTAGTTTGGATCTAATCCAACCAACAAATTTGCACTATAAAGAGAAGGGGCAAAGAGAGGGAGGGAGAGGTCACGGGTGTGCAGACCTATGGGCGGGTGCTGGCGGCGAGAGCTCGAGCGGTGGCTGCATGGTCATGGGCCCACGGCACGCCAGTCTGCGTGCCTACTGCTACCGGTGCGCCGCCTTTCTTTGTCGGATCCGTCGACCGCCGGCAACGAAGAGGCGGAGGAAGGCACCGATCGATCCAGCAGAGCTCGTCTTTTTTACGATGATGGGCGTCGGTCAACCGATGGAAGCCACCGATCAATTGCCTCGCTAGTCACACGATTATTGCTGGCTTCGTGCGAGCCGTTCGATCTCGCTGTTTGTATCACTCGTCTTTCTTCCACCATAAGTACACAGGGAGGAGCAAAACATATTTTTCTTTTTATTTATATATAAAAATAAACGGGGCAAAGATTTATCATTTTAAATAATTAAGAAGAAGAGGGTTGCCCGGTTAATTTGAGAAAAAAAGGGCAATAAACTATACAACTCGCTGCCAATGGACACGATATAAACCACACACTGCTACAAAGGAAACATCTACGAGTTCGCACTTTAGCGTCATCGTCACCACTTCTCCCCGAGCAAGCGTTTTGACTTAAAGGAAGCAACCAATGACTGAGTACATCTCGAAGTGGCAGAAGCGGCCACATGAAGATCCAAGCCAAATGAACAACACACAGGCCAGCAACCGGGCCAACAATAATGGATCCATGAATAAATGAGCGATAAAGCACTATGCAAGGTTGGCGCTGCGAAGAATCATCGAGATGGGCCATCCATCGCTTTTCGTCGTTGCCACAAGGACCCTCCACACAGCTTTGACTCCACTACAACAAACGTACCACGATGAGCGCATGGACACCTAGAGAGCCAGCCGCCATCGACACCACCACACGCGCCATCCAGCTCGTCGCTGAGCGAGCCAGTCACATGCCCATCGACCCACCATCGTCAAATCTAGAATCCTAGATTGGGGACATCATAACTCCCCGCGCCTCACCATGACGTAGTCCAGGGCCAACCAAGACCGTCGCTGGAAGATCCATCGACGGCCACGACATCACCGAGCCGCGCAACAGGGAGATGAAGACTCGCTCAAAGTAGCCACAAACATTGAGCCCAGACGCCTGATCGGGTGACCCGCAACATGGCCGCTCCCCGGAGGAGCACGACCCATGTTGCCGCAACAAACTAGACAAGGCTATTGTACCTAACTAGCAGGCGAGAAAGCGGCGGCGGCGCGCCTTTCCATTAGGAAGTCTATGTGTGCCTTTGTTGTTTGTTTTGCATGAGAAAAAGACACGGTGGCTTTTAAAGGAGCTAGCGAGCTATGCTTTTGTTTATTAGCGGATTCATGCAAGTCATTGCATTGGTACATCTGAGGTTGCCGTTTTGGCTTTTTTAGTAGTATGTTTAGCTTATTGTCTTGTGTTTTATTTTTGACCGACTTGGTGGTCGCGCTGCTCATACTACTGTGACGGTCTTGCCTCACACCCTAGACCGAGAGATTATGGGCACTGACGGGAGGAATTTGGGCGAGAGAAGGGCGCCGTTGATCGGGACTGAGGAGGGGGTGGGAGTAGGTGGACAATATCTTGCGTTGTTTGAGGCTTCTCCAAGAAACCGAGAAGCGAAATGTGTCCCTCCACCCACCACGGGTCTTCGCCGCAACAACTCCATGTGTCGTCTGCATCTCCTCTAGTGATCTCGTCAATGGCGGACCTACTAGAATTCAGGGGAGAGAGCAGGGAGGGGGGACTTGAGATGTCACGATGTTGTTGCCGCGCTGCCCCTCTGAGCACATTGTTGTTGCTATGTCCTCGTCACTGCCAAGGATGACGCGTTTTTTCCTTTTTTTCTCGACCGGCTGAGAATTGACATAGGATCTGAGAGAGCATTTTCAAAAGGATTTGTTTTTGGTAGAGAGGAGTTGGGAAGTAGTACATGCTTCGGGAAGGCCTTCGTATCAGTAAAACAAAGAAACACCCTCTACATCCATGCAACCCGGCCACGTAAATCATCACAAAGCAATAAAAGTAGTCAACAAGAGAAAAATGCTAGATACGAATCATAGGCCCAAATCATGCTTCCATAAAAAAGTGCATTTGATTTGATACAAATTCCTCTCATATTGGAAAAGGTCACCAAGAACCACATCAATCCAAACACTCCAACTACATCAGGTAAGCTATATTTCCTCGAACACACAAAGCAGGGGAAAAATAGCCTAACCTGGGGACTAATGGAGCCATGCTCTCCCATGAATCACTGAATCGACAAAGAAGAAGTTATCATCCCTTAGCCATGTAGAAGTAATGTATAGTCATATATAGAAATGGTCATATCTATAAAGATACTGATCGTCCAAAAAATTTAAATTTATTGCAGACTAAGTTTTGCATATATCTTTGGAAATACACAGGGTTGCCGTTTTTGACCACGCAGTTGGGCGCAAAACGTAACACTGGTTCCTGGTCCACCTAGATGCATAGATCAAAGAAGATAAACAATAGATAACAACCTCTAATTGTTCTCGTAAATTTAACATATGAGATAAAGCAATTGAAGCAAGCAACACAAACCGTTTCAAATAGAAAGATATGAAAAATAAGACCATATAATCGGTGTTGGTATGCATGAAAATTCCTGGCTACAAAGACCGTTCAAATTCTCAAAGTAAAAAAAATAATGAAATGGTGGTTTAATTGGTGTTGAACTCTTGATATTGTTTTTACTTCCAATCATCTCCGTAGTATGGGCAGTGACGTGTTGATAACATGTGTTGATGTGAGGGAAGACATCAATATTTACATTTCAGATATATCTTAAATTAATCCATTTGAAAACCAAAGATTATAGTTTATCTTTCTTCCAAACATTTATGAAAAAAGAAACAGAGAATGCACTACACTCATTGACCCTGTATAACTACAAGAAATATGGTAATTTGTGATAGCCTTTGTCCATCACCGAGATACGAAAAACTGTCATCGATGACCATCGGTGACGGCGGGCCTGTCCGTCATGTATATCACGTCATAATTTGTCCACCACACCATCCATGACGGATTTTCAGTCCGTCACTGATTTCAGCCAAATTATGACGGTCATTTACCGTCACCTATTAGCCCCCAAGCCCACCCGGCCCGCCCCCTGCCCGGGCCTCTATGATGGACTTTTCCGTCATAGATTTACATGATGACGTGGCATCAACACTCTAGTCTGGGTCTGACGTGGCGCCACCTGGGCCCATGTAGCCTTCGGCCCAGTGAGTTTTGGCCCATTTGTTTTGGTTCGAACTATTTTTTTAACTATTTATGTTAGTCCAATTCTGGTGGTCCAACAAGCACATCAGCCCATTAATCTTATGGGCCAGTTATGTTTTGTTTTACCCAGAATATGTTTCCAGGCCTACTTCATCCGGCCCATCAATGTTAGGTTCACCCAACGAAGCCCATTTGTGATTTTTACACGGAACAATTTAGCACCAGGCAGTGACAACTATTTATTATTTGTACAAATATTAAGACAGAAAAGTGGCACATCATTACAAAGCACAAGTCACATTACACAAGTACTGGTCCTCCATGACACATCCAACATAGCATTCAACATATCATCCAGCATAGCATTCAGCTCACATCCAGCATAGTACATGACACAAGTACTGATCCACTAACCATCAAGCACCAAAATGCAACCAGTTTGCATAAACAGTATGCCGTTTGCACAACAAAAGGCTAACAAAATAACAAGCTAGGTTCCACCAGTATTTCCACCAGTATATCCCACATTCATATAGCTTCCAACGGCTTTTTGGACAAACAACTTACGCTTCAGCTGATCTTGATGGCATATGACTTAGCAATAGGTCTAGTTTTGCATCCATCTCAGCTTGCTTCTTCCTGTTCTCCTCGTCTCTCTTCCTGTGCTCCTCATCTTGCCTGGCCCTTTCTTCTTCAGATTCCTTCAACTTCTTTGTCAAGGTGTCAACACGCGCCCGAAGCTCAACATTCAACTTCTGCGCTGCCAATTCTACTTCATGGTTGATAGCACTGGATATCGCATGGACGTGTTGGATCCCCACATGCTGAAGAAACCTCGGCGTCTTAGTGTGCTTAGAAAGCACTTCAGCTACAGCTTCGGTTGCCGCCTCGGTTGCAGAGCTCGATTCCTGACCATCTTCTGTAGGATTAGTAGCCTTCTTTTCCATCTCGGTCTAGCAATGCAAGCAACAAACATGGTTATGAGACAACTTAAGCACAAGTAGAGATGACATCATCAACAAGTTAACGTGCATGAGGAAAGCTAGCATGCATCCTTATTTTGTGAGAACAGAGTCAGATTAAACTTTTTTCTGTGCGGAGCTGAGTCGGATTATTCATCAATAACAAAGTGGCCGGAAGAAACAAGCTAAATTATATCAATTAAGTACAAGCAACTAGTGTTTAAATCTAACTATTTTATATATACTACAAGATAGAGACTGAGGATGGCCAAACTGCAATATAGGACAATCTATTACAAGATAGTCAAGTGAATATGTTAACATTTCCAATTAACATACACTGGCATTTGCTTATTATTTTTCAATCTATAAGAGGGACTGAAACAATATTAATTCTAGCCATGCAAAAGTTAAAACTTTGATGGTTGGTAGTCTTTGAAAGTTGACTTACAATTGCATCCAACACAACATTGGTGTAACATTTCTTTTTCTTGCTGTAGTGGCACTCCTTGAACAAATCCACTGCAGTTGGTTCTTTATCCTTGTATTTGTCTCCCTGAAAACAACAGATATGAAGGCAAGGGAGCATCATATACCTACACTACATGGAAGCATCCAAAAACACCTTTTAACAGTGCACACATAAACCTTGCACATCCACAGCCACATGTTTGCTTAGCATGCAGAAGGCGAGATCGGTATGCAGGAAGAGACATGCCATCTTTTTGGGATCCTTCCAGCTTTCCACCAGCTCGTTCCACTGGTCATCAGTCATCGAAGGGACCGGAGAATTTCTCCTCACCAAATGGGGTGCGTGAAGATCAAAATACTCTTTCTTGAGCATGTATCGTTGTTGGCGAGTCACGCGTTTCAGCATTTCTGTGCAAGCCTTCCTAACTGGCACCGCCTCTAGGTCCATCTGAAACTTGTTCTAGTAAGGCTAAAAAACATGGGTAAGTATCATGATGGCACATAGACAAAATAGTAGAAGATTGACAAGTTCCTAGCAATTTGAGGGAGAAAGGCCAGGATTATGTACTTACACCAACTTTGCCTACAAAGTTCCTAAAGATCCCATCTCGGACATTTCCATTTGGGTCCTTGTAATCCTTCCAGTGCTTAAACACAGGCATATGGTGTCTGACTGTGACATTGCATTCGGTTGCAAACTTTGCAGCCAGAAGAGGTGTCTCTGGCCGTAAGCTTCATTCTGGAATGACAAGCAGCAGTTTGCCTTGTCGGCGTCTAGTGATCCTTTCGAGGCCTTTTTCCAAATTGGGCCCCCTTTCCCTTGGCTCCTCATAGGATTGTGGACCTACAGAGAAGGTAAAATCAAGGATGGTATTAAGCTCACAAGAAGGCCAAGACAATATACTAGTAACCGATGGCAGCAACAATTAAGACGAAACCGTGTAAAGTGGCGACAAGAGAAGCTGATGATGTATGCACTAATAGTTTATCTGTCAAGCTTCATTATGGTTTGTATCAAGTATATCTAAGACAGCAGGATGCATAGAACAATACATTAAACAAAAATCTCAGAATCTTGCTTCTTCTTTCATAGATAACCAAGGGAGGGTATCTCAAGGTTAGAATGAATGAAGCCTACGAGAACAGGTCAAAGGAAATGATCTTTGGATTACAATATTGCACTTCTGTATTTGCATTCAGTTTCTGGTGTTAACCTTTGTACCTCGTGTACAATCTAAGAGACAGACATGACTTAACCTTTGTACACTAAAGGGCATTCATGCTTGAATGGAAGATCTAAAAATATTATATACTTAATTTTCTATATATGTTACAGTGCCATTACTAAATAACCATAGCCTCATTAACAATCAAATAAATGCAAGAAAAATCAGGTTTGTAACTTGCCTTCAAAGTTAAAGTCAGGTTGAGATTCCTGATGAGGTTGGCTACTACCACCAGCTTCATTGTCCCTCTGGTTGTCATCATCACAGTGGGCAATGAAATCAGCTCCATTGGCCATCCAGTTGCCGTCATCACAATGTGCAAGGTCATCATCTTTTTAGAAGAAGGCATCCAGTGAGAGGGTGTTTATTATGCAATCAAAGTTAATACACAAGGCTAGCAATTAAAAGGACGGAACATGAGCATGATATGACAACAATAGTAAGAAATTTTCCTTCAACAAAATGTTCGTCAGAGTTGGGAACAAATTCTTCAGCTTGGCTGGCACAAGCCACAGAAGAAATTGGCTTATGAATGCCACTTGGTGTCTGCTATTTAGGATCATACATCTCTTCACTTTGGGCACTTGCATCAGCATTTTGTGATTGTACTTTCTTCGACCTTGTAACTCGCATATTAGTTGGGACGTCCGCGAGAACTCTCTTAGGAGGCCGAGGCTTGACTCCACCAGGGGGCATGGCAGCAGATCTTTTCTTACTAGATTCCTGACTATTTTTTTACAGTCCTTCAAGCCCTAATAGAAATGAAAACACGGTTTAATCAACAACCTTTAACAAAAATTCTACTCCAGTGACCAACAAGCAACATATCTAGCAATGACTAGATGGAGGAATTTAGCACCTTGGGGTTTGAGCTAGCAGCAGGTGTGGACTTAATTTCTTGCAATGCTTCTGTCTCATGTACTGAACTATCATCAGACGACTCTCCTTCACTGGTATCGTCCTCATTAGGATGGTACTTAGCTTCAAATTCATCGGTACTATTCTTGAGCCTTTTTTCAGGTGAAATGACAGTTTTGGCAGCAAACAATGTTGATAATGCAGGAATTCCGAGTGCTTGCAGCCTTGAATTGTTCCTTATGATTCTTTTGAGGCGCAACTCATCCAAAGGATGTACCAGTGGTGGTTCTAAGATGAGTGAACACATATTACTATGTGCATAATATGCACTTAATAACAAATTACTATATTTTATGTTTATGTATGGCTACAACCCTAATAAACCAGGTGAAGGAAATATGCCCTAGAGGAAATAATAAATTTATTATTTATTTCCTTATTTCATGATAAATGTTTATTATTCATGCTAGAATTGTATTAACCGGAAACATGATACATGTGTGAATACATAGACAAACATATAGTCCTAACCATAGACATGTGTTGTCATTTGATTAACGGGATCACATCATTAGGAGAATGATGTGATTGACATGACCCATTCCGTTAGCCTAGCACTTGATCGTTTAGTATATTGCTATTGCTTTCTTCATGACTTATACATGTTCCTGTAATTATGAGATTATGCAACTCCCATTTACCGGAGGAACACTTTGGGTGCTACCAAACGTCACAACGTAACTGGGTGATTATAAAGGAGTACTACATGTGTCTCCAAAGGTACATGTTGGGTTGGCGTATTTCGAGATTAGGTTTTGTCACTCCGATTGTCGGAGAGGTATCTCTGGGCCCTCTCGGTAATGCACATCACTATAAGCCTTGCAAGCAATGTAGCTAATGAGTTAGTTACAGAATTATACATTACGTAAACGAGTAAAGAGACTTGCCAGTAACGAGATTGAACTAGGTATTGGATACCGACGATCGAATCTCGGGCAAGTAACATACCGATGACAAAGGGAACAACGTATGTTGTTATGCGGTTTGACCGATAAAGATCTTCGTAGAATATGTACGAGCCAATATGGGCATCCAGGTTCCGCTATTGGTTATTGACCGAGAATAGTTCTAGGTCATGTCTACATAGTTCTCGAACCCGTAGGGTCCGCACGCTTAACGCTACGATGGCGGTTTTATTATGAGTTTATGAGTTTTGATGTACCGAAGGAGTTCGAGTCCCGGATGAGATCGGGGACATGACGAGGAGTCTCGAAATGGTCGAGACGTAAAGATCGATATATTGGATGACTATATTCGAGTTCGGAAAGGTTCCGAGTGATTCGGTATTTTGGGAGTACCGGAGAGTTACGGAATTCGTATTGGGCCTCTTTGGGCCATACGGGAAAGGAGAGAAAGGGCCAAAGAGTGGCCGCACCTCCCTTGGACTAGTCCGAATTGGACTAGGGAGGGGCGACCTTCCTTCCTTCTCCTTCTCTCTTCCCTTTCCTTCTCTCCTACTCCTACTACATGGAAGGGTTCCTAGTTGGACTAGAAAGGGGAAATCCTACTCCCGGTGGGAGTAGGACTCCCCTAGGCGCGCCATAGAGAGGGCCTTCCTCCTCCTCCACTCCTTTATATCTGAGGGGCAGGGGCACCCCATGGACACACAAGTTGATCTACGGATCGTTCCTTAGCCGTGTGCGGTGCCCCCTCCACCATATTCCACCTCGGTCATATCGTCACGGAGTTTAGGCGAAGCCCTGCTTGCGTGAGCATCATCATCGTCACCACGCCGTCGTCGACGGAACTCATCCCGACACTTTGCTGGATCGGAGTCCGGGATCGTCATCGAGCTGAACGTGTGCTGAACTCGGAGGTGCCGTGACGTTCGGTACTTGTATCGGTCGGATCGTGAAGACGTCGACTACATCAACCGCGTTGTCATAACGCTTCGCTTACGGTCTCACGAGGGTACGTGGACAATACTCTCCCTCTCGTTGCTATGCATCACCATGATCCTTGCGTGTGCGTGGGAAATTTTTGAAATTACTCGTTCCCCAACAAAGGCATCCGAGCCTGGTTTTATGCGTTGATGTTATATGCACGAGTAGAACACAAGTGAGTTGTGGGCGATACAAGTCATACTGCTTACCAAAGATGTCATACTTTGGTTCGGCGGTATTGTGAGATGAAGCGGCCCGGACCGACATTACGCGACGCTTACGCGAGACTGGTTTCACCACTGCGAGCACTCGTTGCTTAAAGGTGACCGGCGGGTGTCTGTCTCTCTCACTTTAGTTGAACCGAGTGTGGCTCGCCCGTCCTTGCGAAGGTTAAAACAGCACTAACTTGACGAACTATCGTTGTGGTTTTGATGCGTAGGTAAGAACGGTTCTTGCTAAGCCCGTTGCAGCCACGTAAAACTTGCAACAACAAAGTAGAGGACGTCTAACTTGTTTTTGCAGGGCATGTTGTGATGTGATATGGTCAAGACGTGATGAGATATAAGTTGTTGTATGAGATGATCATGTTTTGTTGAAGTTATCGGCAACTGGCAGAATCCTTATGATTGTCTCTTTATTGCATAAGATGCAAGCGCCAAATAATTGCTTTACTTTATCGCTATGCGATAGCAATAGTTGCAAGAGCAATAGTTTGCGAGACAACCATGTGACGACACATTGATATAGATCAAGATGATGGAGATCATGGTGTCATGCGGTGACGATGGAGATCATGACGATGCTTTGGAGATGGAGATCAAAGGCACAAGATGATGATGGCCATATCATGTCACATATTTTGATTGCATATGATGTTTATCTTTTATACATCTTATTTTGTTTTGATTGAAGGTAGCATTATAAGATGATCTCTCACTAAATTATCAAGAAGTGTTCTCCACGAGTATGCACCGCTATGAAAGTTCTTCGTCTTTGAGACACCACGTGATGATCGGGTGTGATAGGCTCTATGTTCAAATACAACGGTGCAAAACAGTTGCACACGCGAATACTCGTTAAACTTGACGAGCCTAGCATATAACAGATATGGCCTCGGAACACGGAGACCGAAAGGTCGAGCGTGAATCATATAGTAGATATGATCAACATATTGATGTTCACCGTTGAAACTACTCCATCTCACGTGACGATCGGACATGGTGTAGTTGATATGGATCACGTAATCACTTAGAAGATTAGAGGGATGTCTATCTAAGTGGGACTTCTTAAGTAATATGATTAATTGAACCTTAATTTATCATGAACTTAGTCCTGGTAGTATTTTGCAAATTATGTTGTAGATCAATAGCTCGCGTTGTTGCTTCCCTATGTTTTTGCTTCCCTATGTTTTTATATGTGTTCCTAGAGAAAATTGTATTGAAAGATGTTAGTAGCAATGATGCGGATTGGATCCGTGATCTGAGGATTATCCTCATTGCTGCACAGAAGAATTATGTCCTTGATGCACCTCTAGGTGACAGACCTATTGCAGGAGCAAATGCAGACGTTATGGACGTTTGGCTAGCTCAATATGATGACTACTTGATAGTTTAGTGCACCATGCTTAACGGCTTAGAATCGGGACTTCAAAGACGTTTTGAACGTCATGGACCATATGAGATGTTCCAGTAGTTGAAGTTAATATTTCAAGCAAATACCCGAGTTGAGAGATATGAAGTCTCCAACAAGTTATATTGCTAAAAGATGGAAGAGAATAGCTCAAGCAAAGTGAGCATGTGCTCGATTGTCTGCGTACTACAATCACTTGAATTAAGTGGGAGTTAATCTTCCGTATAAGATAGTGATTGACAGAATTCTCTAGTCACCATCACCAAGTTAGTAGAACTTCGTGATGAACTATAATATGCAAGGGATAACGGAAACGATTCCCAAGCACTTCGTGATGCTGAAATCGACGAAGGTAGAAATCAAGAAAAACATCAAGTGTTGATGGTTGAAAAGACCACTAGTTTCAAGAAAACAGCAAAGGGAAGAAGGGGAACTTCAAGAATAACGGCAAGCAAGTTGCTGCTCAAGTGAAGAAGCCCAAGTCTGGTCCTAAGCCTGAGACTAAGTGCTTCTACTGCAAAGGGACTGGTCACTGGAAGTGGAACTGCCCCAAGTATTTGGCGTATAAGAAGGATGGCAAAGTGAACAAAGATATATTGGGTATACATGTTATTGATGTGTGCTATACTAGTGTTTATAGCAACCCCTCGGCATTTGATACTGGTTCAGTTGCTAAGAGTAGTAACTCGAAACGGGAGTTGCAGAATAAACAGAGACTAGTTGAAGGGGAAGTGACGATGAGTGTTGGAAGTAGTTCCAAAATTGATATGATCATCATCGCACACTCCCTATACTCTCGGGATTAGTGTTGAACCTAAATAAATGTTATTTGGCGTTTGCGTTGAGCATGAATATGATTGATCATGTTTATTGCAATACGGTTATTCATGTAAGTTAGAGAATAATTATTGTTCTGTTTACATGAATAAAACCTTCTATGGTCATACACCCAATGAAAATGGTTTGTTGGATCTCGATCGTTTGATACACATATTCATAATATTGAAACCAAAAGATGTAAAGTTAATAATGATAGTGCAACTTATTTGTGGCATTGCCGTTAAGGTCATATTGGTGTAAAGCGCATGAAGAAACTCCATAAAGATGGATCTTCGGAATCACTTGGTTATGAATCATTTGATGCTTGCGAACCGTGCCTTTTGGGCAAGATGACTAAAACTCCGTTCTCTGGAACAATGGAACGAGCTACTGACTTGTTGGAAATAATACATACCGATGTATGCGATCCAATGAGTATTGATGCTCGTGACAAGTATCATTATTTTCTGACCTTCACAGATGATTTGAGCAGATATGCGTATATCTACTTGATGAAACATAAGTCTGAAATAGTTGAAAAGTTCAAAGAATTTCAGAGTGAAGTGGAAAATCATCGTAACAAGAAAATAAAGTTTCTACGATCTGATCGTGGAGATGAATGTTTGAGTTACGAGTTTGGTCTTCATTTGAAACGATGTGAAATAGTTTCGCAACACACGCCATATGGAACACCACAACATAATGGTGTGTCCGAACGTCGTAACCGCACTTTATTGGATATGGTGCGATCTATGATGTCTCTTATCGATTTACCACTATCGTTTTGGGGTTATGCATTAGAGACAGCTGCATTCACGTTTAATAGGGCACCATCTAAATCTGTCGAGACGACACTATATGAACTGTGGTTTAGCAAGAAACCCAAGTTGTCGTTTCTTAAAGTTTGGGGCTACGATGCTTAAGTGAAAAAGTTTCATCCTGATAAGCTCAAACCCAAATCAGAGAAGTGCGTCTTCATAGAATACCCAAAGGAAACTATTGGGTACACCTTCTATCACAGATCCGAAGGCAAGTTATTCGTTGCTAAGATGGATCCTTTCTAGAGAAGGAGTTTCTCTCGAAAGAAGTGAGTGGGAGGAAAGTAGAACTTGATGAGGTAATTGTACCTTCTCCCAAATTGGAAAGTTGTTCATCACAGAAGTCAGTTCCAGTGATTCCTACACCAATTAGTGAGGAAGTTAATGATGATGATCATGAAACTTCAGATCAAGTTGCTACCAACCCTCGTAGGTCTTCCAGAATAAGATCCGCACCAGAGTGGTACGGTAATCGTGTTCTAGAATTCATGTTAATAGACCATGATGAACCTACAAACTATGAGGAAGCGATGATGAGCCCAGATTCCGCGAAATGGCTTGAGGCCATGAAATCTGAGATAGGATCCATGTATGAGAACAAAGTATGGACTTTGATTGACTTGCTCGATGATCAGCAAGCCATGTTAAATAAATGGATCTTCAAGAGGAAGACGGACACCGATAGTAGTGTTACTATCTACAAAGCTCGACTTTTCACAAAAGGTTTTCGACAAGTTCAAGGTGTTGACTACAATGAGATTTTCTCAATCAGTAGCGATGCTTAAGTCTGTCGAATCATGTTAGCAATTGCCACATTTTATGAAATCGGCAAATGGATGTCAAAACTGCATTCTTTAATGGATTTATTAAAGAAGAGTTGTATATGATGCAACCGAAGGTTTTGTCAATCCTAAAGGAGCTAACAAAATGTGCAAGCTTCAACGATCCATCTATGGACTGGTGCAAGCATCTCGGAGTTGAATAAAACGCTTTGATAGTGTGATCAAAGCATATGGTTTTATACAGACTTTTGGAGAAGCTTGTATTTACAAGAAAGTGAGTGGGAGCACTACAACATTTCGATAAGTATATGTGAATGACATATTGTTGATCGAAAATAATGTAGAATTATTCTCAAAGCATAAAGGAGTATTTGAAAGGAGTTTTTCAAAGAAAGACCTCGAGAAAACTACTTACATATTGAGCATCAAGATCTATTGAGATAGATCAAGACGCTTGATAAGTTTTTCAATAAGTACATACCTTGTCAAGATTTTGAAGTAGTTCAAAATGGAACAGTCAAAGAAAAGTTCTTGCCTGTGTTGCAAACGTGTGAAATTGAGTAAGACTCAAATCCCGACCACGGCAGAAAATAGAAAAGAGAATGAAAGTCATTCCCTATGCCTTAGTCATAGGTTCTATAAAGTATGCTATGTTATGTACCGCACCTATTGTATACCTTGCTCTGAATTTGGCAAGGAGTACAATAGTGATCTAGGAGTAGATCATCGGACATTGGTTAAGAACATCCTTAGTGAGGACTAAGGAAATATTTCTCGATTATGGAGGTGATAAAAGAGCCCGTCAGAAAGAGTTACATCGATGCAAGCTTTTTACACTGATCCGTATGACTCTAAGTCTCAATCTGGATACATATTAAAAGTGGGAGCAATTAGCTAGAGTAGCTCCGCAGTAGCATTGTAGACATAGAATATTTGCAAAATACATACGGCTCAGATGTGATGCACCTGTTGACTAAGCTTCTCTCACGAGCAAAACATGATAATACCTTAGTACTCTTTGGGTGTTAATCACATAGCGATGTGAACTAGATTATTGACTCTAGTAAACCCTTTAGGTGTTGGTCACATGACGATGTGAACTATGGGTGTCAATCACAAATAGATGTGAATATAATGTTGAATCACATGATGATGTGAACTAGATTATTGACTCTAGTGCAAGTGGGAGACTGAAGGAAATATGCCCTAGAGGCAATAATAAAGTTATTATTTATTTCCTTATTTCATGATAAATGTTTATTATTCATGCTAGAATTTTATTAACCGGAAACATGATACATGTGTGAATACATAGACAAACATATAGTCACTAGTATGCCTCTACTTGACTAGCTCATTAATCAAAGATGGTTATGTTTCCTAACCATAGACATGTGTTGTCATTTGATTAACGGGATCACATCATTAGGAGAATGATGTGATTGACATGACCCATTCCGTTAGCCTAGCACTTGATCGCTTAGTATATTGCTATTGCTTTCTTCATGACTTATACATGTTCCTGTAACTATGAGATTATGCAACTCCGCTTACGGAGGAACACTTTGGTGCTACCAAACGTCACAACGAATCGGGTGATTATAAAGGAGTACTACAGGTGTCTCCAAAGGTACATGTTGGGTTGGCGATTTTGAGATTAGGTTTTGTCACTCCGATTGTCGGAGAGGTATCTTTGGGCCCTCTCGGTAATGCACATCACTATAAGCCTTGCAAGCAATGTAGCTAATGAGTTAGTTACGGAATGATACATTATGTAAACGAGTAAAGAGACTTGCCAGTAACGAGATTGAACTAGGTATTGGATACCGACGATCGAATCTCGGGCAAGTAACATACCGATGACAAAGGGAAAAACGTATGTTGTTATGCGGTTTGACCGATAAAGATCTTCCTAGAATATGTAGGAGCCAATATGGGCATCCAGGTTCCGCTATTGGTTATTGATCGAGAATATTTTTAGGTCATGTCTACATAGTTCTCGAACCCGTAGGGTCCGCACGCTTAACGTTACGATGACAGTTTTATTATGAGTTTATGAGTTTTGATGTACCAAGGAGTTCGAGTCCCAATGAGATCGGGGACATGACGAGTAGTCTCGAAATGGTCGAGACGTAAAGATTGATATATTGGACGACTATATTCGGAGTTCAGAAAGGTTCCGAGTGATTCGGGTATTTTTGGGAGTACCGGTGTGACGCCCGGGTAATTAAGCTACAGTAATCCGCACTAATGATGCCACGTCACCTCGGTTACTGTTGACAAATCTCGCGTTAGTTCAAATCCGATTCCAAATTCAAATTCAAAACAAAGTCAAACAATAAAAATTTTCAGATATTAAAACTAAAGTGTTCGGGTGGTTCCAAATAATTCATAAGTAATTATGGTGGAGGAGCCACACCTTTATAAAATGTTTAAATAATATATGATGAATAAAACAACAGCAAAAACAATTATTTAAATGCCTTTTACAATAAATAAAATATCAAACTATTTTATTTAGTTACCCAAATTAATGTGGCAGAGTATGTATAAGCTATACCAATTTAGGAACCATTGGTGTATTTTGTAAAACTAAGATAAAAGAAAACTAGTCATAAAACAGTAAAAGAAAAGTAAAAGGAAAAGGCAAAACAAAAAAGAGAGAAAGTTCCCATTGGGCCACGGCCCAAGAGGCCATCGGCCGCCAGCCGCCCAGCCGCACCCCACCCCTCCTCCATATCCCCACCAGGGAAACCCTAATCCCCACCCCGATCCCCACTCTCCCATCCCGATTCCCATCTCCTCCCTCGCTCCCCACGCCGCCACACTAACTAGCTGCTGCAGGCAGCGCCAAGCCCGTGCTCCTCCTACCTCCCGCCCGTCGCCTGCTGCCGCCCGCCGCCTCCGTCCTCCCCCACGATCCTCGCCCGATCCCTCCGCCACGTTCCGGATCGGGCACGACCTGCACGAGGCCGCAACGCCGCCTCGCCCCCCGACACCATGCCTCACCGCCGGCGCCCGGTTACCACGCTGTCGCCGAACCACGCCGCCGACGCCCACCGCCGACCCGCCGCCCTTGATCCCATCGCCGTCGCTCGGAACGCCCCTCGCCGGAAGCGTCTTGGCGGACTGCCCCCTCGTCGCCGCGCATCGTCTCCGTCCTCCACCCCAAAGGTCACCTCGAGTCTCGCCGCCCCCCTTGGTCTCTACATCGCGGTGAGGGCCTCGCCCTCCCGCCTCTCCTCTCGTCCGTAAATTTTGCCGCGTCCTTCCATCAGGCTCACCGACCACCGTGCTCGCCACACCAGTAGCCACCGCTGGCCGCCGATGCTTGCCCCCACGCTGCCTCCTCACGCTTTGTCCGCCGAGCCTCGACAACTCGCCGTGCCTCACAGATCTACTGGCCATGACCTCTACTCCGCCTCGACCTCACCACCGGAGCTCGACTTGGCCTGGCTGCTCGCTTCAGTGCCTTCCTCTGCCTGCGTTGGTTCGGGCGAGCGCCTGATCACGCCTCAAGTTAAGCCGCTCTAGTGGCTCATGTGCCACTTGCCACCGGGCCCCTTGAAGTATGACAAGTGGGGCCTAGCCCCTGGTACATTATAAAAAAATAAATAAAAATGAATATAATTAATAAAAATAAAAATGATTTAATAAAATTAATTATTAATTAATTAATTAATTAAGTTAATTAATTCGGTTTTAATTAATTTAATTAACTAATTAAGTTAGTTAAACTATAGTTAATTTAACCTAAATCCTAATTAACTTAATTAGAGGATGACAGGTGGGTCCCCCTGGACCCACAGGGCAGGTTGACCAAGTCAACGGTCAACGCTGACTGCTGACATCAGCATGACCTCATGTTGACGTCATAAATCCATTTTTCGAATTTATTAATTAATTAATTAAAATTCCAGAAATTAATAAAATCTTTAAAAAATCATATCTTTTAATCCGTAATCCGGATTAAAATATTTTCAACATGAAAGTTGCTTAGAATGACGAGACGAATCCGGATACAAAGTCCGTTCGTCCGCCACACACCCCTAACCTATCGAACCTGCAAACTTTCCTCTCCGGTTCATCTGTCTGACAGACGTCCGGAACCGGGAAAACTTTCCCGGATGTTTCCCCCTCACGCAGTATCGCTTAGTGCTGCGTTAGAATACGCCTAGCTCGCTCATTGTCCTGTTATGCACTTGCTCGCTATGTATTTACTGTTTCTTCCCCTCTTCTCTCCGGTAGACCCCGAGACCGATCTCGATGTCCTGTGATCGACTACGCCACCGATGACCCCTCTCTCTTGCCGAGCAACCAGGCAAGCCCCCTTGATCACCAGATATCGCTTACTCTTATCTACACCGCTTGCATTAGAGTAGTATAGCATGTTACTGTTTTGGATACTCCTATACCGCTGCATAGCCTTTGTCCTTGTTACTTCATTGTTACCTTACCGCAATCCTATATGCTTAGTATAGGATGCCAAGACATTCATCTGTGGCCCTTCATACTTGTCCGCCTCTGCCGTTATACTATCGGGCCGTGATCACTCGGGAGGTGATCACGGTATATACTATATATCGACACTATTACATTACCCGTGGTACTGTTCGGAGATGGGGGCTGAAAGGACGGTGGCTCCATCCCGGTAGAGGTGGGCTGGGTTCCCGACGCCCCGATCGTTACTTTGTGGCGGAGCGGCAGGCAGGTTGAGACCGCCTAGGAGAGAGGTGGGCCTGGCCTGTTCGGCGTTCTCGGATACTTAACACGCTTAACGAGGTCTTGGTATTTGATCTGGGTTGGCTACGAGCTTATACGCACTAACCATCTACGCTGGAGTAGTTATGGGTATCCCGCGTCGTGGTATCACCAAGCACTTCAGACGTCGGCGACGGAGCGGCGCGCGCCGGATTGGACTGGACGCTCACTGGGCTAGGTCTTCTCGCGTCACAGCGTCGCAGTGTGTGCTCGTATGATGGGCCCGCACCCTGCTTTAGGTTTAGACCGGCGTGTTGGCCTCTCTCACAGTGCCTAGGTGGGGCTGCGACGTGTTGATCTTCCGCGTCGGGCATGACCCAGAAAGTGTGTCCGCCAAATGGGATCAAGCGTCTTTGGGTAAGATGGTGCACCCTGCAGGAAGTTAATCTATTCGGATAGTCGTGATCTTCGTAACATGACGACTTGGAGTTGTACCTTGAGCTTATGACAACTAGAACCGGATACTTGATAAAACACACCCTTCCAAGTGCCGATATAACCGTGGTCGCCTCGCCGTGGTTATGAGCAGGGATTGCCGGGTAGGATTATTGCTATATGATGTTACCCGAGGACTTCCGTTGTCCTCTTCATCATTGTAAGACCGGTGTCCCGGCGTAGTCTTCGTTAAGACTAGCTATCCCCTCTTATTCGGCATTCTGCAGTTCAGTCCACCGATATGGCCCTTTACACATATATCCATGCATGTGTAGTGTAGTTCCTTGCTTGCAGTACTTTGGATGAGTACTCACGGTTGCCTTGTTCCCCTTTTTCCCTACCTCTACTCGATTGCTGCAACTGCACGATGGAGCCCAGAGTCGACGCCACCGTCGATGATTTACTACTACACCGGAGGTGCCTACTACTGCAGTGCAGCCGGGCGGCGGCGACCAGGAGTAACCTAGGAGGATCCCGTGCAGAGGCCTGTTCCTCTTCGATCCAGATCCCGCTTTATGCTAGCCATCTTATGGCACCTTGTTTAACTTATGTCTGCGTACTCAGATATTGTTGCTTCCGCTGACTCGCCTATGATCGAGCACTTGTATTCGAGCCCTCGAGGCCCCCGGCTTGTATTATGATGCTTGTATGATTTATTTTATTTGTAGAGTTGTGTTGTGATATCTTCCGTGAGTCCTTGATCTTGATCGTACACATTTGCGTGCATGATTAGTGTACGATTGAATCGAGGGCGTCACGAGTTGGTATCAGAGCCGACTGCCTGTAGGAATCCCCCTTCCACACTCCTTGGCCGAAGTCGAGTCTAGACATTGCAAAACTTTTACTAACATGGCCGTGTGTCTTATGGGCACACGTCGCCGTTGGGTGGTATTAGGATCTTTTACTCCTCGATCTTTACTCTGGGATTCTGAACTCTCTTCCATTCGGGTTAAACGATTTTGCAAAAAACAAAACTAACTTTAGGTTCTCGAAAGTACTTTCTCCCGGAGGGCCCCTCACTTCAGATGATCGTCTGCTAATCAGAAGATTCCGAAGATACTCTCTGATGTTCTCTCGAGACTTTGTGCTCATCACTTTTGCTATTCCTGACCACCGATAAATCCTTATGGATAACTACTTACACTTGCCATTCTTACGATCATCCCCCATTGATCTTATTATTACAAGACACCTCAAGTTTTCTATTGTTCCGAGAATACTTTGTGCCTACTGCCCTAGCAGTTCTTTGCCACATGAATACCCCTTCAAATAAATCCTCGCACTTGTCGAGTATCCGCCATCCCGCTTGTTCATGTGTTTCACAAAAGTCTTCAAAATACTATTCGATCTTCGAAAATCCTCCGGAGCCTTTGGCTCTCGAAATTTTGCTTGCTTGCATTATGGTTAATCCCATAAGTCTCGTAGTCATATTGACATTCCTTGTCATTATCATTTTGAGTCTGTTGACTCAATATGTTTGCGAATAACCGCATTCATCATTGATCCTTACAAATTACCTTTCTGGCTGAGCTGCCATTCTTTTAACTGGAATTGGTTCTCGACCAATCCAATCGTTGTTGATTGTACCGTAAGGCTATTCAACTTATCCATCCCTAATCGAGCATTGCTTCACCCTTGATTTGGGAATCGAACTCATTTGCATTTGACAATTGAGTTAGTCAGTTGTTTCTATAATTTGATCTCCTTGCATTCTTCTTCCTCTAGTTGAGTACTAATGCTCACGTCAGATCCCTTGTGGGCCACCAGATCCTTTGTTGGATTTTATCTGACAACGCCCTTCATATTCAATAACCTTGTGAGCCTTCCCTCTGATACATAAAGCCTTTGGTAAATTGTATCCTATGCTTTCTCAACCATGCTCTGCCTTCGAGCTTGAGTTAATTAATTCTAAAGATTCTAGTATATGATTCCAAGAAGCCCCTATGGGTAGAACATATGCCTTCTCTAAACCGTGGGAACCCGAAAGTTTTCACGAATCATACTCTTCTGGTGCTTCGCCAGATAAAATTTTCAACACTGCAACTTCATCGAACGTGAGAAGTGAATGAAAGGCTTTGCATTGGAGAAGTGGGAGTCGACCTTGAACTTGTGTTCATGCCCATAGACACGATGTACATCTTATCATTAGAGCTTCTCTTAAATGAATTATTCCTTCGGTATAAGTTCATCTTATATCTAGGATCTGGCCTTTTGCAATCGTGGTTCCGACCATGATTGTTCTTCTTTGATCTCATTTCTCGTGCAAGTTTTAGCACTTGTCTTCTGTAGAGCAATACCCCCGTCCAACCTCTACTTTGATATGTCACCAAGTATTACCCCCTGGTATCTCGAGATTATCTTGGAACTGCATAACTTCTTATGAGTTCTTAAACAATTGCTACATTCTCAACGATTCCAATTTTTCACGGGCTTTGAGTTATTAAACACTCAAAGACACCGATAACTGAACCGAGTCCGCACTACGGTTCAACAACTCTACAGTAAGCTTCTATAAGTACGAGTTTGTACCCGACCACGCCATTCCTAGCCTGTTTGGCTATATCATTACCGTGATGATTTTAGCTGTGCTACCCGGTCCTTCTTCTCGGAGCACAATTTTCGACGATGAATTAACCTTACGTCGATCCTCATCGTCATATCATTTTGCCTTGAACAACAAGCTTGGTTTCGAGTTTTGTGTCGTACCCTTGGTTCTAATAACCTTTCACTTCATCATTACTTACTTGATGTCATCATCGATTGATTACATCTGCATGAAATCTCTCGACAATTGTGTCGTGATCATCAGCTTTCTGAGCTCATCCAGGATATCAATTGAATTCATGATGAGAAGTACCATCCTTGCCCTCGATGAATTGTATTATCATCGACCACTTTATTGCCTTCCCACCAACACGAGCTTGTTCATGTTTGGTGTTATACCCACCTCTTAAGAAATTCTTGGTATTGAGATGCTTCTCACCATCACCATTCCTTCTTGGTCCCCGTGTCGCTTCCAACCGGTGTACCAACAAGTGAACGGTGCTGTTTGAATTCTGCCCTTCTAGCAAGCCTCTTGCTTTGAGGTGAAATTCTTAGACTATCGATTATTGAATCGAGGGCGTCACAGACATTGGTCGTGCAACCCAACCCATCGGGCGCACCTTTCAACCAATGTTTACTTTTGTATGTTTTCCTCGAGCATACTTCCTTATATCATTTGATCCGACAAATGTTATCTCCTTGATCACTTAAATGTGGGAGTCTATCTTATGGGAATCTCGGTGAATTGCCATTGAGTTCACCAGACACCTCCTTGTCCTCTCCTTGGGTTAATGATGGACTCTTGTTAACGGGAATCACTTCATAGTTCATTTCCCCGAGAATCTTACAATGTCATCTCGTCAAATTGCGTTGCACCTTTTCCTCTCGGACATCCTGAGTCTGAGGTATCTTTACACCAATCGGATCTGAATCTCGGTCAGATATGATGGTTGGGACAACTTTCCAAGAGTTATGTTATTGGTCCTTTGATGAACCGGTAGCATGATGTCATGCCTAGCACCCCCGGCTGGAGGACCTATCATTATAGATTCCTTTTCAGCAAGGTTATCCGTACATCCATGAGGAAATTGTAAGACTTATTCTACAAGTTATTCCTGATGAATACTTCGTGTTTCCAAAGTCTGATCTTCACCTGAAGACCCTGTCAATGCTATCTCGAAGCATGTCTGTGATACTCTGATTTTCAACAAGAACATTCGAAGCCCAATGCTATATGTTTCTTGCTCAATTATCCAAACACCGTTGTATGGGTAATGACATGAAATTTCTCTCCCCTTACCTAAAGGGTTTTCTACATTATCTCCTATCGTGGATATCTTGCTCTGCTTATCCTTGGGAAGGATATACCCTTGAATTATGTGTTTAAACATATTTTCCTTTCCATTGTTCTGTTTAATTTGATGATCATATTTTCCATCCATTGGTTTGTTTAAACCTTTTCTATGATCTATATGATATAAGCAGTAATAATCCACTGCTTATGCAAGCACCTCGTGTTACAACACCGCCAAGAAGACCTGTTACTATTGTTGGTGACATTTGGTAACCACCGACGACGAGAACCTTTCCTATTGGTCCGCCTCGCTCAACGAAAGCAGGAAAATGGTTCTCTTAGTCCCTCGCCTTGGTACCTATGTTGTTGCCGACATGACCCTCGACTCTCTCCTCGACATGCCTAGCTTACATGATCGTGCAAGATGTCACCAACCTTTCTACTTTTAACCACATGGTGGGCCCATAACCCACAGCCCACAGGATCGAAACCCGACTCTCCCAGACACCCCTGCTCCCAAAGTTATTCCTCCCGTGGACTCGTATGTAATTCACGGGCCACTTGTCATTGATCAATCCTGGTATCGACGCGATAATTACTCTCGCCACTCAACCCCTTTCTCGCTCTGGTTCAAAGCTTGAGCAACTATCTATCCGCTTGAGCCTATTATGGTACCTTCGTACCTTACTCTCAAGGTTTTTCAAATGTTCAACTCGAGAGATAATCTTATACTAATTCATGGGTTAGCCCCAGATTGTTTCCCTTAAAAGTATTATGTCGTAGTGAGCTGCCCCTTACCTTTCGTAAGTACGATAGAATTCCCGAAGAAATGATGACCAGTTTATCATGATGCATCAGAATAAAGGATTGAAGACATCAACGAAAGGGATTACCTTCTTCGAGAAGATCCGTTAGATTATCGTAACCGGACCTTTCCCCCTTGCTCCCCTATTAAATCTCGGGACGAGATTTCTTGTAGTGGAGGAGAATTGTGACGCCCGGGTAATTAAGCTACACTAATCCGCACTAATGATGCCACGTCACCTCGGTTACTGTTGAGAAATCTCGCGTTAGTTCAAATCCGATTCCAAATTCAAATTCAAAACAAAGTCAAACAATAAAAATTTTCAGATATTAAAACTAAAGTGTTCGGGTGGTTCCAAATAATTCATAAGTAATTATGGTGGAGGAGCCACACCTTTATAAAATGTTTAAATAATATATGATGAATAAAACAACAGCAAAAACAATTATTTAAATGCCTTTTACAATAAATAAAATATCAAACTATTTTATTTAGTTACCCAAATTAATGTGGCAAGAGTATGTATAAGCTATACCAATTTAGGAACCATTGGTGTATTTTGTAAAACTAAGATAAAATAAAACTAGTCATAAAACAGAAAAGAAAAGTAAAAGGAAAAAGGCAAAAACAAAAAAAGAGAGAAAGTCTCTCATTGGGCCACGGCCAAGAGCCATCGAGCCGCCAGCCGCCCAGCCGCACCCCACCCTCCTCCATATCCCCACCAGGGAAACCCTAATCCCCACCCCGATCCCCACTCTCCCATCCCAATTCCCATCTCCTCCTCGCCCCCCACGCCACACACACTAGCACGCCAGCAGGCAGCGCCAAGCCCGTGCTCCTCCTACCTCCCGCCCCGTCGCCCGTTGCCGCCCCGCCGCCCGTCCCCCCACGATCCCTCGCCCGATCCCCCCCTCCGACGTTCGGATCGGGCACGACCAGACGAGGCCGCAACGCCGCCTCGTCCCGACACCATGCCTCACCGCCGGCGCCCCGAAGCTACCACGCTGTCGCCGGAACCACGCCGCCGACGCCCACCGCTCGACCTCGTCGCCCTTGGATCCCGTCGCCGTCGCTCGGAACGCCCTCGCGGAAGCGTCTTCGCGGACTGCCCTCGTCGCCAAGACGTCCCGTCCTCCTCCCCAAAGGCCACCTCGAGTCTCGCCGCCCCTTGGTCTCTACATCGCGGTGAGGGCCTCGGCCTCCCCCTCTCCCTCTGTCTCGTAATTTTGCATGGTCCCTTCCATCGTGGCTCACCGACCACCGTGCTCGCCACACCCTCAGAGCCACCGCTGGCCGCCGATGCTTGCCCCCACGCGCGCCTCCTCGCGCTTTGTCATGAGCCCTCGGACAACTCGCCGTGCCCATTTGCACAGATCTACTCGCCATGACCTCTACTCCGCCTCGGGACCTCACCACGGAGCTCGACTTGGCTGCTGCTCTCCTCGGTGCCTTCCCTCGCCTGCGTTTGGTTCAAGCGAGCGCCTCGATCACGCCTGTTAAGCCCGCCTAGTGGCTCATGTGCCATCGCCACCGGGCCCTTGAAGTATGACAAGTGGGGCCCACTGCACATTATAAAAAATAAATAAAATGAATATAATTAATAAAAATAAAATGATTTAATAAAATTAATTATTAATTAATTAAGTTAATTAATTCGGTTTTAATTAATTTAATTAACTAATTAAGTTAGTTAAACTATAGTTAATTTAACCTAAATCCTAATTAACTTAATTAGAGGATGATGTGTGGGTCCCCGACCCACAGGCAGGTTGACCAAGTCAACGGTCAACGCCGATCGCCGACGCCAAGATGACCTCATGTTGACGCTATAAATCCATTTTTCAATTTATTAATTAATTAATTAAAATTCCAGAAATTAATAAAATCTTTAAAAATCATATCTTTTAATCCGTAATCCGGATTAAAATATTTTCAACATGAAAGTTGCTCAGAACGACGAGACGAATCCGGATACGCAGTCCGTTCGTCCGCCACACACCCCTAACCTATCGAACCTGCAAACTTTCCTCTCCGGTTCATCTGTCTGACAGACGTCGGGCAACCGGAAAACTTTCCTGATGTTTCCCCTTCGCGGTATCGCTTAGTGCTGCGTTAGAACACGCCTAGCTCAGATGTTGTCCCGTTATGCACTTGCTCGCTATGTATTTACTGTTTCTTCCCCTCTTCTCTCCGGTAGACCCCGAGACCGATGTCGATGTCCTCGTGATCGACTACGCCACCGACGACCCCTCTCTCTTGCCAGAGCAACCAGCAAGCCCCCTTGATCACCAGATATCGCCTACTCTTATCTACACCGCTTGCATTAGAGTAGTATAGCATGTTACTGCTTTGGATACTCCTATACCGCTGCATAGCTTTGTCCTTGTTACTTCATTGTTACCTTACCGCAATCCTATATGCTTAGTATAGGATGCCAAGACATTCATCTGTGGCCCTTCATACTTGTCCGCTCCGCGTGCTATATTATCGGGCCGTGATCACTCGGGAGGTGATCACGGGTATATACTATATATCGTACACTATTACATTACCTGTGGTACTGCTCGAGATGGGGGCTGAAAGGACGGGTGGCTCCATCCCGTAGAGGTGGGCCTGGGTTCCCGACGGCCCCGATCGTTACTTTGTGGCGGAGCGGCAGGCAGGTTGAGACCGCCTAGGAGAGAGGTGGGCCTGGCCCTGTTCGGCGTCGCGGATACTTAACACGCTTAACGAGGTGTTGGTATTTGATCTGGGTTGGCTACGAGCTTATACGCACTAACCATCTACGCGGGAGTAGTTATGGGTATCCCGGCGTCGTGGTATCACCGGCACTTCAGACGTCGGCGACGGAGCGGCGCGCGCCGGATTGGACTGGAACGCTCATGGGCTAGGTCTGCTTCGGCGGCGTCGACGAACGTGTGTGTGTGCTCGGGGGATGGGCCTGCACTGCTGCGCTTAGGTTTAGACCGGCGTGTTGGCCTCTCTTGTGCCTAGGTGGGGCTGCGACGTGTTGATCTTCCGCGCCGGGCATGACCCAGAAAGTGTGTCCGCCAAATGGGATCAAGCGTCTTTGGGTAAGATGGTGCACCCTGCAGGAAGTTAATCTATTCGGATAGCCGTGATCTTCGATAACAGGACGACTTGGAGTTGTACCTTGAGCTTATGACAACTAGAACCGGATACTTGATAAAACACACCCTTCCAAGTGCCGATACAACCGTGGTCGCTCTCGCCGTGGTTATGAGCAGGGATTGCGGGTAGGATTATTGCTATATGATGTTACCGGAGGACTTCCGTTGTCCTCTTCATGCATTGTAAGACCGGTGTCCGAAGCGTAGTCTTCGTTAAGACTAGCTATCCCCTCTTATTCTCGCATTCTCGCAGTTCAGTCCATCGATATGGCCTTTACACATATATCCATGCATGTGTAGTGTAGCTCCTTGCTTATGCAGTACTTTGGATGAGTACTCACGGTTGCCTTGTTCCCCTTTTTTCCCTACCTCTACTCGATTGCTGCAACTGCACGATGGAGCCTGTGAGTCGACGCCACCGCCGATGATTTACTACTACACCGGAGGTGCCTACTACTGCAGCCCTACCGGCGAGGACCAGGAGTAACCTAGGAGGATCCCGCAGGAGGCCTGTTCCTCTTCGATCCAGATCCCGCTTTATGCTAGCCATCTTATGGCACCTTGTTTAACTTATGTCCGTACTCAGATATTGTTGCTTCCACTGACTCGCCTATGATCGAAAGCACTTGTATTCGAGCCCTCGAGGCCCCTGCCTTGTATTATGATGCTTGTATGATTTATTTTATTTGTAGAGTTGTGTTGTGATATCTTCCGTGAGTCTTGATCTTGATCGTACACATTTGCGTGCATGATTAGTGTACGATTGAATCGAGGGCGCCACAACCGAGAGTTACGGAATTGTGATTGGGCCTCTTTGGGCCATACGGAAAGGAGAGAAAGGGCCAAAAGAGTGGCCGCACCCATCCCTTGGACTAGTCCGAATTGGACTAGGGAGGGGTGCACCTTCCTTCCTTCTCCTTCTCTCTTCCCTTCCTTCTCTCCTACTCCTACTACATGGAAGGGTTCCTAGTTGACTAGGAAGGGGAAATCCTACTCCCGTGGGAGTAGGACTCCCTAGGGCGCCCATAGAGAGGCCCGCCCTCCCTCCTCCACTCCTTTATATACGGGGCAGGGGCACCCCATGGACACACAAGTTGATCTACGGATCGCCCTTAGCTGCAGTCGGTGCCCCCTCCACCATATTCCACCTCGGTCATATCGTCATGAGTTTAGGCGAAGCCCACGCCGATAGAGCATCATCATCGCCACCACGCCGTCGGTCGACGGAACTCATCCCGACACTTTGCTGGATCGGAGTCCGGGATCGCCATCGAGCTGAACGTGTGCTGAACTCGGAGGTGCCGTGACGCTCGGTACTTGGATCGGTCGGATCGTGAAGACGTACGACTACATCAACCGTGTTGTCATAACGCTTCCGCTTATGGTCTACGAGGGTACGTGGACAATACTCTCCCGTCTCGTTGCTATGCATCACCATGATCCTTGCGTGTGCGTAGGAATTTTTTTGAAATTACTACGTTCCCCAACACCAGGAACACTAGCAATTGAAGTCAAGAACAATCAAAAGCACTATTACCACCCAGCAATTAGACATACATATGTAGTTGCAGCAAATAGCAGGCATGGAGTGGGTTAAAAGATTATACCTGCTGTCTTGTGTTCATGGGATTTCTTCACTACCATCTTCTTCCCCATCAGTGTGCCGTGTAGATGTCAGTGAGGTGTCGGAGAAGCCCTTGAAGCAGCGAAGTGTGGTGGCGGCGAGGCCCTTGAAGCGACACAGTATGGTGGCGGCGACGGCTTGTTTCTGGAGGGTAGGAGGAGGGGGAGGGAGTTCGTGGCCAGCAGTGGGTGCGGGGTTGTGATAGGTGGTGAAGGCGGTAGAGGAAACAGAGTCGTGCTCGACAGTGGCGGAGGTGACCGGCGGTGGCGGAGTCGTGTTCTAGGGTTTGGTGGAGCGGAGGGGGGTCTTGGCCGGCAGTGAGGAAGGGGTTGTGACCAGCGGTGGAGGTGGAAGAGGGACATGACTCGTGCTCGGCGGTGGAGGAGGTGATGCCGACGGTGGAGGGGGTGATGCGGGCGGTGGAGGCGGATCTGGAGGTGCTACCTCTTGAGCACTGCGTTAGATTTCCTTGAAGAGCAAAGGATGATGCAGCAAAGTAGCATAAGTATTTCCCTCAGTTTTTGAGAACCAAGGTATCAATCCAGTAGGAGGCTACGCGCGAGTCCCTCGTACCTGCACAAAACAAATAACTCCTCGCAACTAGCGCGATAAGGGGTTGTCAATCCCTTCAGGTCACTTACGAGAGTGAGATCTGATAGATATGATAGGATAATATTTTTGGTATTTTTGTGATAAGGATGCAAAGTAAAATAAAAGAAAAGTAAAAGCAAATGAAATAACAAAGTGTTGGAAGATTAATATGATGAAGATAGACCCGGGGGCCAAAGGTTTCACTAGTGGCTTCTCTCACGAGCATAAGTATTTTACGGTGGGTGAACGAATTACTGTTGAGCAATTGACAGAATTGAGCATAGTTATGAGAGTATCTAGGTATGATCATGTATATAGGCATCACGTCCGAGACAAGTACTCCGACTCCTGCCTGCATCTACTACTATTACTCCACTCATCGACCGCTATCCAGCATGCATCTAGAGTATTAAGTTCAAGAAAATAGAATAATGCCTTATGCAAGATGACATGATGTAGAGGGATAGATTCATGCAATATGATAAAAACCCCATCTTGTTATCCTTGATGGCAACAATACAATACGTGCCTTGCTGCCCCTCATCACACCGGAAATGACACCGCAAGATTGAACCCAAAGCTAAGCACTTCCCCCATTGCAAGAAAAACCAATCTAGTAGGCCAAACCAAACTGATAATTCGAAGAGACTTGCAAAGATAGCCAATCATACATAAAAGAATTCAGAGAAGATTCAAATATTGTTCATAGATAATCTTGATCATAAACCCACAATTCATAGGTCTCAACAAACACACCGCAAAAAGAAGATTACATCGAATAGATCTCCACGAGAGAGGGGGAGAACATTGTATTGAGATCCAAAAAGAGAGAAGAAGCCATCTAGCTACTAACTATGGACCCGAAGGTCTGTGGTAAGCTACTCACACTTCATCGGAGAGGCTATGGTGATGATGTAGAAGCCCTCCATGATGGATGCCCCCTCGTGAGCTCCTAACAGGCCCCAAGATGGGATCTCGTGGAGTGCAGAAGGTTGCGACGGTGGAATTAGGTTTTGGCCCGTGATTCGATCGCTTGGGGTACGTAGGTATATATAGGAGGAAGGAGTATGTAGGTGGAGCAACAGGGGGCCCACGAGGGTGGAGGCGCGCCCTTGGGGGGTGGGCGCCCCCCTATCTCGTGGCTTCCTCTTTTGTTTCTTGACGTAGGGTCCAAGTCTCCAGGATCATAATCTTCCTAAAAATCACATTCTCGAAGGTTTCATTCGGTTTGGACCCCGTTTGATATTCCTTTTCTGCGAAACTCTGAAATAGGCAAAAAACAACAATTCTGGGTTGGGCCTCCGGTTAATAGGTTAGTCCCAAAAATATTATAAAAGTGAATAATAAAGCCCAATAATATCCAAAACAGTAGATAATATAGCATGGAGCAATCAAAAATTATAGATACGTTGAAGATGTATCAGGCATCCCCAAGCTTAATTCCTGCTCGTCCTCGAGTAGGTAAATGATAAAAAAGATAATTTTTGATGCGGAGTGCTACTTGGCATAATTTCAATGTAATTCTTCTTAATTGTGGTATGAACATTCAGATCCGAAAGATTCAAGATAAAAGTTCATATTGACAAAAAATAATAATACTTCAAGCATACTAACTAAGCAATTATGTCTTCTCAAAATAACATGACCAAAGAAAGTTCATCCCTACAAAATCATATAGTTTAGTCATGCTCCATTTTCGTCACACAAGAATGCTCTCATCATGCACAACTCCAATGACAAGCCAAGCAATTGTTTCATACTTTAGAAATCTCAAACCTATAAACTTTCACGCAATATATGAGCGCGAGCCACGGACATAGCACTATGGGTGGAATAGAATATGATGATGGGGGTTATGTGGAGAAGACAAAAAGGGATAAAGTCTCACATCAATGAGGCTAATCAATGAGCTATGGAGATGCCCATCGATTTATGTTAATGCAAGGAGTAGGGATTGCCATGCAACGGATGCACTAGAGCTATAAATGTTTGAAAGCTCAACAAAAGAAACTAAGTGCGTGTGCATCCAACTTGCTTGCTCATTGTAACATCCCAAAATTCTAAATTGTGGAATGTTATAATAATTAAAATATATGATTGTTTGATTGATTGTTGAGTGATCGATTGAGTGAAATTGATTGGAATTTTAAACTTTTGAAGTTTTGTTGAGAGAGAATAAAAGGACTTTCCAAAAAAAAGTTTCTGTTTGAAAATATTTGAATTTGGAAATATTTCAAACTTCATGCCACTCAGTGATCCTCATGATTTCTTCAATGAAAGAGAGTGGGAAGTAAAGAAAAATTTCATTTTGAATTTGTCATTTAAATTTTGTTTTCAACTCAAAGTGGCATTTGAGTTTTATTCAAAAACTTTTCTGACAAAGAACACTTGAACAAAAGTGTTGAGAGGGAGTAACATGACACCCCAAAAATGTTGGAATAAATTTTCCATGGAGTTTTGAAAGTCATTTTGATTTTTTGTTTGAATTTAAAAAAAATGATTTTTCAAAAAGTATTTTATTTGCCCCTGGAAAATATCCCATTAAATTGGGATTATTTTTCTCATCATTTTGATATATAATACTCCGATATTTTATTTTTTAAATGATTTTTATTCACGGATTCTTTTTAAAAAGGAAAGGTATTTTTGTTTTGGGCCAAATCCGGCCCAACCGCGCCAGATCATCTCCTTCCTCACGAACATGATTTCGTTCCCGAGCACAGCCACGTCGGCCATCGCCGGAGATCGCGGGATTCGCGAAATCCCTTGCCCCCTCCTCCAAACCGACCTGCCCCCCCTATAAATGGCCACCTCGCGCATCCATTTCCCATCCTAGTCCCTCCTCTCCTCACCCCACGTCGCCGTGCCACCTCGCCGGAGTTCGCCGGACCACCGCCGTCATTGCCGCCCCGTCCCGCCACCTCCGGCCATCCCCGCCACCCACAGACCCCACCAGCCGCTCCGCCCCGCTCTGCCGCCCCCGACCATCCCTTCCGCGACGCCAGAGGGCCACCGGAGGACGTCGCCGGAGCTCCACTAGAACCCAATCATCGGAACTGCTACAGTAAATCCCGACCTACTTTTTTTTCGTTCTGTTTTTAAAACAGAATAGTTTCAATCTTGTAAAATCCATAGTTAATTATCTACGAGGTATTTTTGAGTGATTCTAACTACCTTGGATCACAAATTTTATGAAGTTTCTGTTAGTTCAATTTTATTTCACATTTGAGCAGTTTAAATTTGTGTTTGTATGAATTTGCTCAAATCACTAGATTTGAGCTATTTTGTGTTAGGAATATGTGTTAGGAATATTATTTTTGACCGATTCTTTTTGCTCCTGGTCTCTAGGACCTTTGTTTATCCAGTAGTATTTAGTATTTTATTTCTAGGTTAATTTAAATTAGGTTTTTAGCAAAACAGTACTGTTTTATTATTAGTTCTGTTTTAGCTTTTTCTTTATTGTTTTTATTAGTTTTAAATTATTTCTTTTTGTCACTTTTGACAAAATTAGTTGTGTTTCTGTTAGACAACAGGAGAAAATTTTATTTTATTTTAAAAATTTATTTTCCTTAGTTTTGTATGAAACCTTCTATAGGTCATAGTTAGAGTTTTATAAAAGCTTTTTATTTGTTTCTTTTGCAAATAATATTTTATGAAAAAAATACTTTCTGTTAAATTAGTTATATTAAATTTTATTTTCTGTTAATTTATTAGTTTAGTGTTTTAATTGTTGTTAAGTTTTTACTTACGGCAAAACTATATTAGATGTTTGTAGCAAAGTCATAGATCTTCGTTAGTAGTTTTTCTTTGTAGTTTTATTTGAAGTTTCTTTTGATTTTGTTTGAGTTTTATTATCGATTTTCTTTGTTGTTTTGATTGTTATTTCGAGTGCTAAAATTGTTTGCTAGGATGTTTGCTTATGTGAATGCTATGTTTGACTATATAGATTTTCAACGGAGTGACGATTAGTTCTACCAACTCATTTTCTGACAGCGTTGTTATCTTCATCAAGTAATACCAGGCAAGTTCACGTTGACCATGTATTTCATACCTATGTGTTTTATTGCATCTAGTGTCATCTTCGCAACAATCCCTCCAGTAGTGATATTGAATCCTTGTAGTTGAGTAATATGCATGAGGTAGGAACCCATCACCCTGTTACCAAGCCCGGACGTTATTTATTTTAATGCTACGCTATAGTAGACGGGTTGGTATGAGTGCTCGGGAGTGGTGTGAGAATGGAGGATCTACGCCAATGACGATAACTCCATGATGGAATCTGCAAGGACTGCATCTTCAAGGCCTCAAGACTTCAAGACTCGAGGCAAGAATTCAATACACACTCATCGAGTGAAGGATGGTTGACGGGCACCTGGAGAAACCAAAGGATGGCCGAGATGCATGGAGAAGCGCCATGACATCTTGCGGAAAGCTTCACCTGACTCAAAGAGACGGAAGAATACTTCATGCCCGGAAGCTTACCTGTGCAACCGCAAGTCACTATGGGCTCTGGCTTGGTTGACCTTAGTGGTGAATCTGGCTGGGACGGTGCTAGCAGATGTAGAACTACGGTAGGATTGTATGAGCACCGGACAGTGGTCAGGGGAACTCTTCGGAAGACCATGTTTCGGTCATCTTGTTCTCAAACACCCTGAAGTGCGAGAACGTAAAGAGAGGGATCGAATCTTGCGGGTAAAGTGTACAAACCTCTGCAGAGGGTTAAAACCTAATCGATTAGCCATGTCCCCGGTTACGGACAATTTGAGCATCTGGACTTGGATCTATCTCGGAACTCTCAACACCGGATTGATAACTTAATTGTGGGCAACTTATGATGATTTGGGCTATGAGACATCGGTTGGCGGAACCATGTCATGATAGAAAACTCCATAGTACAGACTCCTGATATTTCTTTGTTGTAGGGAAAAAATAAAACCAGCTTTTATGCAAACAAAACTCAGATACAGAGCCATAAAGCCATACTGCATATCGTATAGTTTATCATCTGTTTTCTCTTATTGTGATCTTGCCGGTACATTCAATGTACTGACCTACATGGCTGCAACGTATCATGTTGCAGGATTTCTTCGACGAGTAAGAGTACGGTATAGGGTTACGGTCTACACTCAACTTGCCGATGGCGTTGATGGGACTCCACACCCGATTGTTTGTTTCCGCTGAGACTTATGAGGTATATATCAGTTTTACCTTATTTATACATGTGATTGCACTTTGATATATACATTGATGTACTGTGTGTGCCAGCATACCGATCCAGGGATGGCACAGATACACAGAGGCTTGACCATCTGAGGTTGGGTCGCTACACTCATGAAGACCTAGGGCACTTGAGGAGGCCCATTGTTGGAATATACAAGCCAAGTTCTATAATGAAAAATTCCCACTAGTATATGAAAGTGATAAAACAAGAGACTCTCTATCATGAAGATTATGGTGCTACTTAGAAGAACAAGTGTGGCAAAGGATAGTAGCATTGTCCCTTCTCTCCTTTTCTCTCTTTTTTTCTTTTTTTTGGGCCTTCTCTTTTTTTATGGCCTTTCTCTCTTTTTTTTATTCCTTACTTGGGACAATGTTCTAGAAAATTATGATCATCACACTTCTATTTATTTACAACTCATTGATTACAACTCGATACTAGAACAAAGTATGGCTCTATATGAATGCCTCCGACGGTGTACCGGGATATGCAATGAACCAAGAGTGACATGTATGAAAGAATTATGAAAGGTGGCTTTGCCACAAATACTATGTCAACTACATGATCATGCTAGCAATATGACAATGATGAATGTGTCATGATAAACGGAATGGTGGAATGTTGCATGGCAATATATCTCGGAATGGCTATGGAAATGCCATAATAGGTAGGTATGGTGGCTGTTTTGAGGAAGATATAAGGAGGTTTATGTGTGAAAGAGCGATCATATCACGGGGTTTGGATGCATCGCTAAGTTTGCACCAACTCTCAATGTGAGAAAGGGCAATGCACGTGCATCAAGAGGCTAGCAATGATGGAAGGGTGAGAGTGCGATAATCCATGGACTCAACATTAGTCATAAAGAACTCACATACTTATTGCAAAAATCTACAAGTCATCAAAAACCAAGCACTACGCGCATGCTCCTAGGGGGATAGATTGGTAGGAAAAGACCATCGCTCGTCCCCGACCGCCACTCATAAGGAGGACAATCAAAGAACACCTCATGTTTCAAATTTGTTACATAACGTTTACCATACGTGCATGCTATGGGACTTGCAAACTTCAACACAAGCATTTCTCAAATTCACAACTACTCAACTAGCACGACTTTGATATTATTACCACCATATCTCAAAACAATCATCAAGCATCAAACTTTTCTTAGTATTCAACACACTCATAAGAAAGTTTTTACTAATCTTGAATACCTAGCATATTAGGATTATTTAAGCAAATTACCATGCTATTTAAGACTCTCAAAATAATCTAAGTGAAGCATGAGATATCAATAGTTTCTATAAAACAAATCCACCACCGTGCTCTAAAAGATATAAGTGAAGTACTAGAGCAAAATTATATAACTCAAAAGATATAAGTGAAGCACAAAGAGTATTCTAACAATTTCCAAATCATGTTTGGCTCTCTCAAAAGGTGTGTACATCAAGTATGAATGTGGTAAACTAAAAAGAAAAGACTCAAATCATACAAGAAGCTCCAAGGGAAACACATATCATGTGGTGAATAAAAATATAGCTCCAAGTAAAGTTACCGATGGAAGTAGACGAAAGAGGGTAATCCTTCCGGGGCATCCCCAAGATTTGACTTTTTGGTGTCCTTAGATTATCTTGGGGGTTCCATGGGCATCCCCAAGCTTAGGCTCTTGCCACTCCTTGTTCCATAATCCATCAAAAAAATTCACCCAAAACTTGAAAACTTCACAACACAAAACTCAACAGAAATCTCGTGAGCTCCGTTAGCGAAAGAAAACAAATGACCACTTCAAGGTACTGCAATGAACTCATTATTTACTTATATTGGTGTTAAACCTACTGTATTCCAACTTCTCTATGGTTTATAAACTATTTTACTAGCCATAGATTCATCAAAATAAGCAAACAACACACGAAAAACAGAATCTGTCAAAAACAGAACAGTCTGTAGTAATCTGTAACTAACGCAAACTTATGGAACTCCAAAAATTCATCCAAAATAGGAAGACCTAGGAAATTTGTTTATTGATCAGCAGCAATTGTAATCACTATTTTATCACGTTCTGTTGATTTTTAATAATTGTTTTCGTGAACAGAAAGTTTCTGGAAATTACAGCAAGATCAAATAACTATCATCCATGAAGATCCTATAGGTTTAACTTGGCACAAACACTAATTGAAACATAAAAACACATATAACCAGAGGCTAGATCAAAGATTTAAACAGAAGCAAAAAGAAAAAAACTAAAAATAAAATTGGGTTGCCTCCCAACAAGCGCTATCGTTTAACGCCCCTAGCTAGGCATAAAAGCAAGGATAGATCTAGGTAGTGCCATAGTAATAGGATAGATCGGTGAAACTCATCGCATACTCTCTATGTTCGGCAGCAAGTTTTCTTTGAGGCAAGCAAAAGTAGTCAAAAAGGGCTAAATTTAATAGGACAAAAGTCCCCAAGATCAATTTTAGGAGGTATAGGTTCCTCCTTCGGCCCTTCGTATTGCACAACGAATTCATCATCTTAAGCATTCTTTTGACAGAACTTTGTGATCCTATACTCGAGAGAATATCCTAGCTCATTATTTCGAATAGCCAAATCATCATTAAGTTCAGAAATTCTCTCAACTAGAACATTGGTAGGAACCTTTTTTCTAAGGTTTTCATTGAAAGCAACATAGTTTAGAGATTGAAAACGCATTATTTCTTCTTGATCAAAGAGGATAGCTTCTATGGGAGGACGGCCAGCGTCCACCCTATAATGCGCAAAGATTTCTTTGGCCTCTTTTATTATAAATCTGAACTCATTAGCCAAAAAGATAGTAGCGGCACGCTTAATAGAAGAGTGCTCTATATTAGAAAACTCTAGGAAAATTCTTTGTATGCAAGGGTGCATGTGCATAAATTGTCTTTCAAGTTCAACTATAAGCATGGCAATAGCGTCCGCAAGACTACTAGTTCTATGAAGAATAGAACCACCCATAGAAGGCAAAGCACCAGCACAAGTAAAGAAATCTTGAATAACCCCTTTTCCAATAATATTACCACTACCAATTCGATTTTTTTTGTATGCAAGGTAGGGGGTTCTTCAGCATGAGCATCAGAATTTTCCATGATATTATTATTGTCCATATCGACAATAATTTCCCCAATTTCAGACATAACGACAGAAGGAGCGAGGGGCAAAAAGAAGAAGGCGAACGAAAAAGAGAGGGCGAATAAAACAGCAAAGGTGAAGTGGGGGAAGAGGAAAACGAGAGGCAAATGGCAAATAATGTAATCTGGGAGATAAGGGATTTGTGATAGGTACTTGGTATGTTGACTTTTGCGTAGACTCCCCGGCAACGGCGCCAGAAATTCTTCTTGCTACCTCTTGAGCACCGCGTTGGATTTCCTTGAAGAGGAAAGGATGATGCAGCAAAGTAGCGTAAGTATTTCCCTCAGTTTTCGAGAACCAAGGTATCAATCCAGTAGGAGGCTACGCGCGAGTCCCTCGTACCTGCAAAAAACAAATAACTCCTCGCAACCAACGCGACAAGGGGTTGTCAATCCCTTCACGGTCACTTACGAGAGTGAGATCTGATAGATATGATAGGATAATATTTTTGGTATTTTTGTGATAAGGATGCAAAGTAAAATAAAAGCAAAGCAAAAGCAAAGGAAATAACAAAGTGTTGGAAGATTAATATGATGAAGATAGACCCGGGGGCCATAGGTTTCACTAGTGGCTCCTCTCATGAGCATAAGTATTTTACGGTGGGTGAACGAATTACTGTTGAGCAATTGACAGAATTGAGCATAGTTATGAGAGTATCTAGGTATGATCATGTATATAGGCATCACGTCGAGACAAGTAGATGGACTCTCCTGCATCTACTACTATTACTCCACTCATCGACCGCTATCCAAAGATACATCTAGAGTATTAAGTTCAAGAAAACAGAGTAACGCCTTAAGCAAGATGACATGATGTAGAGGATAGATTCATGCACTATGATAAAACCCCATCTTGTTATCCTCGATGGCAACAATACAATACGTGCCTTGCTGCCCCTCATCACACCGGGAAAGGACACCGCAAGATTGAACCCAAAGCTAAGCACTTCTCCCATTGCAAGAAAAACCAATCTAGTAGGCCAAACCAAACTAATAATTCGAAGAGACTTGCAAAGATAGTGAATCATACATAAAACAATTTAGAGAAGACTCAAATATTGTTCATAGATAATCTTGATCATAAACCCACAATTCATAGGTCTCAACAAACACACCGCAAAAAGAAGATTACATCGAATAGATCTCCACAAGAGAGGGATTGAACATTGTATTGAGATCCAAAAAGAGAGAAGAAGCCATCTAGCTACTAACTATGGACCCGAAGGTCTGAGGTAAACTACTCACACTTCATCGGAGAGGCTATGGTGATGATGTAGAAGCCCTCCGTGATGGATGCCCCCTCCGGCGGAGCTCCGGAACAGGCCCCAAGATGGGATCTCATGGGTACAGAAGGTTGCGGCGGTGGAATTAGGTTTTTGGCTCCGTATCTGATCATTTGGGGGTACATAGGTATATATGAAGGTTTCATTCCGTTTGGACACCGTTTGATATTCCTTTTCTGTGAAACTCTGAAATAGGCAAAAACAGCAATTCTGGGCTGGGCGTCCGGTTAATAGGTTAGTTCCAAAAATAATATAAAAGTGAATAATAAAGCCCAATAATGTCCAAAACAGTAGATAATATATCATGGAGCAATCAAAAATTATAGATACGTTGGAGATGTATCAGGGGGCTGGGGGCGGCGGTGCGGTGGGGTGTTTTGGTGATTTGGGGGCTAGGGGCGGCTGTGCAGAGCGGTTAGGGATTCTGCGTGTGTTAATTTACAATTTTGTCCCTTCATATGTACTGATGGAAGAAAACCTTGGTGGGCATAGGGGTCAATTTTAGATGGTTCCTTTTGCTTGGCACGGGTGGAGCAAAACAAAGTCCCGTGCGCGCGTTTTCTTGCCGCCAGGCCAATTTAGAACATTTAGAAATTGATCTCTCCACTAAAAAAAGAAGAAGCTGAAGGAAATATGCCCTAGAGGCAATAATAAAGTTGTTATTTATATTTCCTTATATCATGATAAATGTTTCTTATTCATGCTAGAATTGTATTAACCGGAAACTTAGTACATGTGTGAATACATAGACAAACAGAGTGTTCCTAGTATGCCTCTACATGACTAGCTCGTTAATCAAAGATGGTTAAGTTTCCTAGCCATAGACATGTGTTGTCATTTGATCGGGATCACATCATTAGAGAATGATGTGATGGACAAGACCCATTCCTTAGCTTAGCATTTAGATCGTTACAGTTTCATTGCTACTGCTTTCTTCATGACTCATACATGTTCCTCAGACTATGAGATTATGCAACTCCCGAATACCGGAGGAACACCTTGTGTGCTATCAAACGTCACAACATAATTGAGTGATTATAAAGGTGCTCTACAGGTGTCTTCGAAGGTGTTTGTTGGGTTGGCATAGATCGAGATTAGGATTTGTCACTCCGTGTATCGGAGAGGTATCTCTGGGCCCTCTCGGTAATGCACATCACTATAAGCCTGGCAAGCAATGTGAATAATGAGTTAGTTGTGGGATGATGCATTAAGAAACGAGTAAAACGACTTGCCGGTAACGAGATTGAACTAGGTATTGAGATACCGATGATCGAATCTCGGACAAGTAACATACCGATGACAAAGGGAACAACGTATGTTGTTATGCGGTTTGACCGATAAAGATCTTCGTAGAATATGAGGGAGCCAATATGAACATCCAGGTTCTGCCATTGGTTATTGAACAGAGACGTGTCTCGGTCATGTCTACATAGTTCTCGAACCCGTAGGGTCCGCACGCTTAACATTTGGTGACGATCGGTATTATGAGTTTATGTGTTTTGATGTACCGAAGATAGTCCGGAGTCCCGAATGTGATCACGGACATGACGAGGAGTCTCAAAATGGTCGAGACATAAAGATTGATATATTGGACGACTATATTCGAGCACCGGAAGTGTTCCAGGGGTCACCGGATAATTATCGGAGTGCCGGGGGGTTATCGGAACCCCCGGGGGAACTAATGGGACAACATGGGCCTTGTGAGAGAGAGAGGAGGGGGGCCTTAGGGCTGGCCGCCCCCCTTGGGAGTCCGAATTGGACAAGGAGGGGGGCGGCGCGGACTCCCCCTCTCCTTGGCACGCCCTAGGCCGGCCGGCCTCCCCCCCTTGCTCCTTTATATACTGGGGCAGGAGGGCACCCTAGGACACACAACAGACATTGTTCTTAGCCGTGTGCGGCTCCCCCCTCCACCATAATCCACCTCGGTCATATTGTTGCAGTGCTTAGGCGAAGCCCTGCGCTGGTAGCTTCATCATCACCGTCATCACGCCGTCGTGCTGACGAAGCTCTTCCCCGACACTCTGCTGGATCGTGAGCCCGTGGGACGTCACCGAGCCGAACTTGTGCAGATCGCGGAGGTGACGTACTTTCGGTGCTAGGATCGGTCGATCGTGAAGACGTATGACTTCATAAACCGCGTTGTCATAACGCTTCTGCTTACGGTCTATGAGGGTACGTAGACAATACTCTCCCCTCTAGTTGCTATGCATCACCATGATGTTGCGTGTGCGTAGGATTTTTTTTTGAAGTTACTACGTTCCCAACAGTGGCATCCGAGCCAGGTTTATGCTAGATGTTATATGCACGATTAGAACACAAGGGAGTTGTGGGCGATAATAGTCATACTGCTTACCAGCATGTCATACTTTGATTCAGCGGTATAGTTGGATGAAGTGGCCTAGACCGACATTACGTGTACGCTTACGCGAGACTGGTTCTACCGACGTGCTTCGCACACAGGTGGCTGGCGGGTGTCAGTTTCTCCAACTTTAGTTGAATCGAGTGTGGCTACGCCCGGTCCTTGTTGAAGGTTAAAACAGCACACTTGACAAAAAATTGTTGTGGTTTTGATGCGTAGGTAAGAACGGTTCTTGCTCAGCCCATAGCAGTCACGTAAAACTTGCAACAACAAAGTAGAGGACGTCTAACTTGTTTTTGCAGGGCATGTTGTGATGTGATATGGTCAAGACGTGACGAGATATAAATTGTTGTATGAGATGATCATGTTTTGTTAAAGTTATTGGCAACTGGCAGGAGCCTTATGGTTGTCTCTTTATTGCATAAGATGCAAGTGCCATATAATTGCTTTACTTTATCGCTATGCGATAGCAATAGTTGCAAAAGCAATAGTTGGCGAGACGACCATATGACGACACGTTGATAGAGATCAAGATGATAGAGATCATGGTGTCATGCCGGTGACGATAGAAATCATGACGGTACTTTGGAGATGGAGATCAAAGGCACAAGATGATGATGGCCATATCATATCACTTATATTGATTGCATGTGATGTTTATCCTTTATGCATCTTATTTTTGCTTAGTTTGGTGGTAGCATTATTAGATGATCTCTTACTAAATTTCAAGGTACAAGTGTTCTCCCTGAGTATGCACCGTTGCGAAAGTTCGTCGTGCCGAGACACCACGTGATGATCGGGTGTGATATGCTCTACGTTCACATACAATGGGTGCAAGCCAGTTTTGCACATGCAGAATACTCGGGTTAAACTTGATGAGCCTAGCATATGCAGATATGGCCTCGGAACACTGAGACCAAAAGGTCGAGCGTGAATCATATAGTAGATATGATCAACATAGTGATGTTCACCATTGAAAACTACTCCATCTCACGTGATGATCGGACATGTAGTTGATTTGGATCACGTGATCACTTAGATGATTAGAGGGATGTCTATCTAAGTTGGAGTTCTTAAGTAATATGATTAATTGAACTTTAATTTATCATGAACTTAGTCTTGATGGTATTTGCATAACTATGTTGTAGATCAATAGCTCGCGATGTAGCTCCCCGTTTATTTTTGATATGTTCCTAGAAAAAAATAAGTTGAAAGATGATAGTAGCAATGATGCAGACTTGGTCCGTGATGTCAGGACCCCGATCCTAAGTCACACCGATCTAGCATGTAACACATCATATCACTTTGCGGCCTCACGCACGGTATTCCCACGGGTGTCGCCTTACCATGGCCCGGGACCGTTTGCGTCTTTTGGCTCACGTATATGATAGTGTCGCTAGTATCCATATGACAAAGAACCCGGGCCGACATGGCTAGTCGTGGACCCAAAGCGGCGCTAACCTATGGGGACAGGCATACATGAATCACATCGAGCATGTCGGTCATCAACGTATGTATTCGGGCTGTAGCACTGGGCTAACAGGACTCCGGTATCCCGGCTGTAGCAGGCTAGGCAGGACTCGAATAACACCGCGTGACATTTCCCGAAGGGACGTACATAGGAACGAAGTGAAACACATGCCGCCAGTCAAGTGTCCAAGCAGTAGTGCTGGGCTAGCAGGACTCCGGTGAACCGGCTGTAGCGGACTACTATCGCCGTAAGCACGAGACTACATTTCCCCATATGAGAGGCTGCCAAGGATAAACAACTAGTTTGTCGGATCCCACACATACCAAGCATTTCAAACATGCACACAATATGCTCAATATGTGTAAATACGACGTGGCATCACAACATAACTCTACGACTCAGATATAATACATTAGGCTCCGAAGAGCGGGATATTACAAACATGGGTCTCATGACCCAACACTCAGAGCATACAAGTCAAAACACAAGCGGAAGCTAAACATGTCTGAGTACAGACAAACTATAAATGAAAAAGGCTGAGAAGCCTGACTATCTACCAGATCCTGCCGAGGCACAAGATCGTAGCTGAGGTAACAAGCTAAACGTCGAAGTCCACGCAGAACTACTAGCGAGACTGACGTCTCTCGCAAAACATAAAATAAGCAAACGTGAGTACAATTGTACTCAGCAAGACTTACATCGATCTAACTACATATGCATCATTATCAAGAGGGGTGGTGGAGTTTGACCGCAGCAAGCCAGCTCGACTCGGTGGCTATCCCGAACTACGATCGCAAGTAACTCTTTTGAGGTGGCGCTACGAGTCCACATATTCACCATATCAATACACCACTATGGACCCGCCCCGCCTCCCTCACGAGAACGCCATCCATAGCACTCACGCTTATCTTGCGCATTTTAGAGTATCCACTTTCACTTGTCTATGAACTGATATAGGCAACCCAAGTCCTTCTCCGTGGACACGGCTATTCAATAGATCATATTAAACCCTGCAGGGTGTACTTCTTCACACGCTCTCACCACTTACCGTCGTTTACACGACATGTACTGCAACCTTCAGCGGAAGCCCAACGTGGGTGTCGGCCACGCCTACCTAAACACTCAAGTCCCTAGTCCAGGTTTATCGCCTATTCGGTTCCATCCGCAGGAGTCCGGCCGAGGTTTCCCATACAGCCCCGAACGATGTGTGCAGGGTTCCCGAGATACCAAACGGGCACTCGGTACACAACACGGTGCCTACCGCAACACAACCCACCCCTAAGGTCAGCGTTATGCGGCCCCACATACTACAAACACGAAACTACTTGCAACTCCCTGACCGAGGACAAGGGTGGTCAAGAAGCCGAGAGGGTCCATTGGTTTCGGGCCCAATGCGTGGTAGTAGCTAGTTCATGGATCACAAACACAGAACTCAGTTCTGAGGACGGCTGCAATGAGACAACCCACCATGTACTCCTACATGGCCTCTCACCGCTACCTTTACCAAATCGTGTTCACACACTTAGCTCACACACAATAGGACATGTTCATAATAACTCCAATTCATTCCCGATGAATCGACCCGACTCAACTCTAAGCAAGTAGCAGGCATGACAACAAGCATAAATGAGTAGGCACAACATGGCTCAAACAACTCCTACTCATGCTAGTGGGTTTCATCTAATTCTTGTGGAATGACAGTCATGCAAAGGATCAAGGGGTTCAGCTACCGCAGCAAGTAACAGATTGAATCGTTGTTGTCCTAATGCAATAAAATAGAGCAGGAGCGAGAGAGTGGGATTGTATCGGAATGAACAAGGGGTTTTGCTTGCACGGCACTTCAAGATAATAGTTCTTCATCGGTGTCATCGAACTCATCGTCGGTACATCGCTCACCCGAGGGGAAAATTACCGGCAAACAAGAGAGAGCACAATCAATGCAATGCACATATATGATGCATGATCATGTTAAGGTACTGAATTCACTTAATGCAATAATAATCCAAGTTAGTTGAAGTGGAATTCAAACAAGGTTGAATTCCAACTCAAAATGCTATTTCCTAAATTACCCTAATCATGATTCATCCTATTCAGTGATGTTAACTTGTTCAAACATGCATGATCATGGCATAAACAGATTCTTCATATTTTTCTGATCATTTTTCATATATAAATTATTTCCATCCGAGTTACGGTTGAATTTATATGATTTTTAGAAGTTTAGAGTATTTTCTGAAATTTACTGAATTAAAATAAATCTAGAAAATATATATTATGTCACCGACGTCAATGTGACGTCGGCGGTCAACAGGCGCCTAGGTCAAACCTGACGTGTGGGGCCACACGCCGCGATGACTAACTAAACTAATCTGGTTAATTAGCACTAACCCGGGTTAGTTAAGTTAGTTTAAACCTAACTAGAGTGGTTGGCGGGCGGGGCCCGCATGTCGATGACTCGGGAAGTCAACTAGGCCAAAACCCGGTCAACTCGCGGAGTTGACCAGCTCGCCGCCGGGCGGAGCCGAGACGGCGGAGGGAGCGGGTTTCCTCCTCCGTGACCAAAAACGAGGCGAGGGTGCTACGTGGCGCCTGGGCTCGTCGCATCTAAGGGGACTAGCGGGAGGTGCGGGGTGGCGGAATCTCGCCGCGTCGAGCTTTGGCGGCGGCCGGAGCTCGGGTTCGGTGGCTACGGTGCTGCGGTGCACGAGAGGAAGGGCGAAGGGTGCTCGTGCTCCTGGGAGTCTCCTGAGCACGTTGACACGCTCCGACGCGAGCGGCAGGGGCTGTGGCCGCGGCGGCGCCATGGCCGGCGGTGAGGAGCTGTCGGCCGTAGTGGAGACGGTGGTTAGGGGGGAGACGAGTCGGGAAGAGGGAATGACTGGGGCTCACCGTGGTTGCGATGAGGCCGTCGGTGAGCTCGGGTGGGCACCGGAGCCGCGACCATGGCGGCGGCGGGCATCAAGGGTCGAAGAGGGGAATGGTGGGGCGGCGCCTCGGGTGCTCCGCGTCGGGGACTTGGTGAGGAGGGAGGAGAGGGGCTAGGCGGAGGCCATGGACACGCCGGCGAGGCGAGGAGGGCTGTGGCCGTGGCTACGGCGAAGGCGGTGGCGATGGCGGCTCTCGGTCGCGTGAGGGAGAGAGAGCAGAGGAAGGGGAGGGTCGGGAGAGAGAGAGAGAGCTAGGGGGTCGCGTGGCGCTCGGGAGGCGTCCAGGCGTCGGGGACGCAGGCAGCAGCTGGAGTCAAGCTGGAGTCGTGGCGGCGGCGTCGGCTGCGTCGCGCCTGCCCTCCCTGGCAGAGGAGGAAGGCGACAGGAGGAGGCGGTGGTGGGGCTGGGCCAACCGGGCGGCCAGCAGGGGGGGAAAGAAATGGGCGGTTCGGGCGCTAGGCAAGCAGTGAGTTCCTGCTCCTTCTCTCTTAATATTTCTGTTTTCTATTTTGTAGTTTGTTTTGATCCAGTTTAAAAAAACCAAATCAATTTTATAAATCCTGAAAATATTCACGGGCACTTTCTGAATTATTTCAATGGCCCACAAATACTTCCAACATTATTTGAGCATTTAAATTATTTATAGTGTTTAAATGCCCAAATTCAAATACTTCACGAATTAATCCAAAAATCCATAAATGGCCAAGGAATATGCTCATCATTTTTGGCAGAGGGTTTTACCTTTATCAAAAATCATGAACATCTCCAAAGGCATTTTGGGTTATTGAAGAATATTTTTATTTGAACCTATTGGGATTCAATTGGTGCTAGGGTTTCAACAACCCCCATTTCAATTTTCATGGAAATTAACATGATGACATGAATGCCTTGATGCAACTAATGTCAAGCAATTCTAGGGCTGTGACAACTCACCCCCACTAAACAAGAATCTCGCCCCGAGATTCAAGACGTGAGGTAAGAGGGAAAAGGAGGTCACAAACTATTACAATCCTCATGACCCATTTGTCTTCTCGAGGTTGTTGGTTCACTCCATCTTCTTGGTCTTGACGTCTTCGAGATCTTCACCCGACACGGCAACAGAAAGAAGGGGAAGCCCTACATGATTCGATCTTCACGAAGATTAAGCAAACATGATCGACATTACGGACTGAGATGGTGACACATCTCGAGTTGAGACACAAAATGCATCGAGAGGGATGGAAGAACAACAACGAGGTTTGATTAGTGGCAACAATTCCATGCTTTAGGAAGATGGTGGATGGTGTCAAGGTGGCGAGGAGATATTTACCATGATCCCGTAACGGGACACCTCGAGAAAGGTGGCGCAAAGAACTATTCCCTTAAGTGGCAAAAGAATTACTTTTGAATTAGAGATCATGGAGACTCTCCATACCAGCCTAAGGCAACTCACCAACGATCATGTGGTGGAATGCAAAGGAGTGGTACACCCGGACTAGAATGGATGATGTGGACTACCTTGTTGAAGACAACGCAATGGATGATTTTGCTTATCATCGGAGGTGGAGGGGCCTAGGTAAGTCCACTTTGAAGATAACCCTGGACAAGAATTGCTAAGAAGACCGTCTATAGCGAGATAGCACAAGGACGGTGCAAGCTGGGAACGAAATGCAGCTATTGAATGTTTCAACCATCATATCTGCTGAGATTCAGATCTGGTTGGTGTTAGGGTATTTCAGACTCAAAGATGTCGAAAAGGAAAGGTTGCAACACAATTGACGAGATGGCGTATGCGAGATTCTCGGATATGAACTACGATAGCAAGCTCCAAAATATGAGCTGGTCCCGCTACAAACCTGTGAACACATTGTCCCAGACAAACATGGCCACGTAGTAGTCTTACGATAAAACACTACCGAGTTCAGGTTGGGAACCATCATCGAGGATAACGAAGTCTTGTGCATGACCTAGGATTTACACAATTCCTTTTCCTTGAACAAATCAATCGGTGGCTTGGTGTGCTATGGAATTCATATGAAATGAAGATGATCACCTATCATGCCATAGAATACTTCGCACGTGCATGACTGACTTGGGATGATTCCAGAGGAAACAAAACAAACCTTTCTCAAATTCATGGCGGCAACTTACACCAGATGCACATGAATTAGAGGAAGTCACTACTTTCATCCAAACATATGCTTCATGAACGAAACACGAAGAATTGCTTACACAAGTTTCCAATACTAGGTTGATGCTCAACATGACTCATGGGGGAGACAAAATGCTACTGATGGGCTCAACAGCAACTCATCGGAATTTCCATATCACTGGACTTCCACCATCATGTGAACACGTGATAGTATTGGTCAGACCAAAAGAGGTAATGGTGTATGCTCGAAGGATCAACCACGAGTAAGACAACATTACGAATATCGTTGGTTCTGATTTGACTTGACAATGGCCCATACTCAAGTCAAAGAATTGGTAGGACAATAGGTCCAACAACTGATCACAGGGACCAATCGATGAAGATATCATCTTTCTTCAACACACACTACACAAGAATATCCCTTTGGATCGAACTAAGTTAGGCAAGCTTTTATCTTCCAACTCTCCAAGTTATTGTCTAGCTTAACCAACTAGCTCAGGAATATCCAACACAGATTCTTGGAGAAAGGGTGGTCCATAGGGAACCAACTTGATCACGAGCTCAACATAACAGTCAGGAAACAACCCGGCAACACTTCCAAGAAGATATTTGGAAAGTCACGAACCACCGATATATTACTAAGCTCGAGAACAATCTTGCTTTTGAGGGCAAGACGATATGATCAGATGAGTGAGGACTTGACAAGATCCTAACTCATCAATCGAAGAGTGCACCGAAAGTAAGGACTAGGTAGCACGATCAACCTCAGGATGATGGTTTAATAACCAACACGCTAAGAATGAGAATATTGTCCATTCACTACCAAGCAACAAGTTGCTCGGAGTATTGATTTCACACATCACAATTCACTTGCGGCATCCGGTTACAACAACACGAACCGAGGAATGAATAATGATAGCGAGAGTATCATCTGCGTCAAGAATTCCTAGGAGGTTGTGCAATTCCCATGACACTCTTGACATAAAGATGGTAACACTCAAGGTAGAACAGAACAAAAGCTGAATTGGCGTTTTGATCTGCGGGATGCAACTATTTTGACCCAATCCTAGAAATGGATGAGGTATCGAGTTTGTTTCTCCTAGTCATTCCGGGATGGAATGGCTTGACGGACCACAAGGATAAAATGCATCGATGAACACAAATGCACACATACCCTTGGCTATCGATTGATAGATGAAGGTCAGAAGGCATCTAAGAGAACAACTCAAAGGAACATATAATTTTCTGAGTTGTGGATGCACAGATTAGTATGTCGAGCAAGCTCAACATTTCTTCCGGATAACCCATGCGAGAAGGTGGAATTGGCAGATTCACAATTATGAATGGAGTACTCCTCAAGAGCACTCTTGTTGTGATCTTTTGGTTCAAAAGAACTTCGCTATAATTAGTTCATGGTATTTGGAAGAAGGAGAATACCACGGACTTGAGGACTATCGCAAGGTTACTAATATCCTAAAGGCACTAGCAAATACTAACAACATGAAGTAAGTAGGGTGAATCTCGGTCCGAAACCCGGAGTAGAATGCCTACTACTAAATGGCATCACGGGATGCTTTCAAAATGATGGCCGAATCATCGTGACCGGGATGCAAAAGCATTACCAAATTGCTAGGTGACTTCCTAAACATCTAGGGTCATAATAATAGTCCCAACATATATGTCGAGGCAATAAATTACCCCAACGCACCTGTTAGTGTGCTTATTCGACCAAAGGGACATCGGGAATGAAGGAAAGGATTGCAAATGCATCGACTATTTAGAGACACAGGATGACTCGGACAGATAACGGCTGTAAATGCTCAAAATGATTTGAGACATCCTGCAGAAAGGGTGGCATAACCACTCAACAACATCATAACAAGATTTTGGGATCAACAGTTATCATACAGGAGTAGTAAGAACTGAACTGGGGATAAAAACCAACAATCTTAAAGGTCTATGGATTAGTAACACGTCATCCTAATAGATAGATGAGAAGCCTAGTTCTTAAACCCCGTAGAGGAGAAGAGGATGACTCAGATCAGAAGGTCATGAGGTATAAGGAGTAAAAGAGCCTTACGTTCCCTTCCACAATCAATTCCCTTACATAACTAAAGCATTTCTAGACTCAACTTCGACCAGTTTGGCTTGGTAATCCTACAGCAATCGGGCTCGATACCAACGCTGTCGGACCCGATCCTAAGTCACACCGATCTAGCATGTAACACATCATATCACTTTGCGGCCTCACGCACGGTATTCCCACGGTGTCGCCTTACCATGGCCCGGACCGTTTATGCCTTTTGGCTCACGATATGATAGTGTCGCTAGTATCCATATGACAAAGAACCCGGCCGACATGGCTAGTCGTGGACCCAAAGCGGCGCTAACCTATGGGGACAGGCATACATGAATCACATCGAGCATGTCGGTCATCAACGATGTATTCGGCTGTAGCACTGGCTAACAGACTCCGGTATCCCGGCTGTAGCAGGCTAGGCAGGACTCGAATAACACCGCGTGACATTTCCCGGGATGATATAGGAACGGCGTGAAACACATGCCGCCACCAAGTGTCCAAGCAGTAGTCTTGGGCTAGCAGGACTCGGTGAACCGGGCTGTAGCGGACTACTATCGCCGTAAGCACGAGACTACATTTCCCCATATGAGAGGCTGCCAAGGATAAACAACTAGTTTGTCGGATCCCACACATACCAAGCATTTCAAACATGCACACAATATGCTCAATATGTGTAAATACGACGTGGCATCACAACATAACTCTCGACTCAGATATAATACATTAGGCTCAAGAGAGGATATTACAAACATGGGTCTCATGACCCAACACTCGAGCATACAAGTCAAAACACAAGCGAAGCTAAACATGTCCGAGTACGCACAAACTATAAATGAAAAAGGCTGAGAAGCCCGACTATCTACCAGATCCTGCCGAGGCACAAGATCGTAGCTGAGGTAACAAGCTAAACGTCAAGTCCACGCTGAACTACTAGCGAGACCGACGCCTCTCGCAAAACATAAAATAAGCAAACGTGAGTACAATTGTACTCAGCAAGACTTACATCGATCTAACTACATATGCATCATTATCAAGAGGGGTGGTGGAGTTTGACCGCAGCAAGCCAGCTTTGACTCGGTGGCTATCCCGAACTCACGACGCAAGTAACTCTTTTGAGGTGGCGCACGAGTCCACATATTCACCATATCAATACACCACTATGGACCCGCTCCGCCTCCCTCACGAGAACGCCATCCATAGCACTCACGCTTATCTTGCGCATTTTAGAGTATCCACTTTCACTTGTCTATGAACCGATATAGGCAACCCGAAGTCCTTCTCCGTGGACACGGCTATTCAATAGATCATATTAAACCCCGCAGGGTGTACTTCTTCACACGCTCTCACCACTTACCGTCGTTTACACGACATGTACTCGCAACCTTCAAGCGGAAGCCCAACGTGGGTGTCGGCCACGGCCTACCTAAACACTCAAGTCCCTAGTCCAGGTTTATCGCCTATTCGGTCCCATCCGCAGGAGTCCGCCGAGGTTTCCCATACAGCCCGAACGATGTGTGCGGGTTCCCGAGATACCAAACGGGCACTCGGTACACGGACCACGGTGCCTACCGCAACACAACCCACCCCTAAGGTCAGCGTTATGTCGGCCCCAAATGCTACAAACACCGAAACTACTTGCAACTCCCTGACCGAGGACAAGGGTGGTCAAGAAGCCGAGAGGGTCCATTGGTTTCGGGCCCAATGCGTGGTAGTAGCTAGTTCATGGATCACAAACACGTAACTCAGTTCTCGAGGACGGCTGCAATGAGACAACCCACCATGTACTCCTACATGGCCTCTCACCGCTACCTTTACCAAATCGTGTTCACACACTTAGCTCACACACAATAGGACATGTTCATAACAACTCCAATTCATTCCCGATGAATCAGACCCGACTCAACTCTAAGCAGTAGCAGGCATGACAACAAGCATAAATGAGTAGGCACAACATGGCTCAAACAACTCCTACTCATGCTAGTGGGTTTCATCTAATTCTTGTGGAATGACAGTCATGCAAAGGATCAAGGGTTCAGCTACCGCAGCAAGTAACATTGAATCGTTGTTGTCCTAATGCAATAAAATAGAGCAGGAGCGAGAGAGTGGGATTGTATCGGAATGAACAAGGGGGTTTTGCTTGCAGGCACTTCAAGATAATAGTTCTTCATCGGTGTCATCGAACTCATCGTCGGTACATCGCTCTACCCGAGGGGAAAATTACCGCAAACAAGAGAGAGCACAATCAATGCAATGCACATATATGATGCATGATCATGTTAAGGTACTGAATTCACTTAATGCAATAATAATCCAAGTTAGTTGAAGTGGAATTCAAACAAGGTTGAATTCCAACTCAAAATGCTATTTCCTAAATTACCCTAATCATGATTCATCCTATTCAGTGATGTTAACTTGTTCAAACATGCATGATCATGGCATAAACAGATTCTTCATATTTTTCTGATCATTTTCATATATAAATTATTTCCATCCGAGTTACGGTTGAATTTATATGATTTTAGAAGTTTAGAGTATTTTCTCAAATTTACTGAATTAAAATAAATCTAGAAAATATATATTATGTCGACCGACGTCAATGTGACGTCGGCGGTCAACAGGCGCCCAGGTCAAACTCTGACGTGTGGGGCCACACGTCAGTGACTAACTAAACTAATCTGGTTAATTAGCACTAACCCGGGTTAGTTAAGTTAGTTTAAACCTAACTAGAGTGGTTAGCCGGGCGGGGCCCGCATGTCAGTGACTCCGGGGAAGTCAACTAGGCCAAAACCCGGGTCAACTCGCCGGAGTTGACCCGCGGCTCGTCGCCGGCGGAGCCAGAGACGGCGGAGGGGAGCGGGTTTCCTCCTCCGGTGACCAAAAACGAGGCGGAGGGGTGCTACGTGACGCCCGGGCTCGTGCGCATCTAAGGGGACTAGCGGGAGGTGCGGGGGTGGCCGGAATCTCGCCGGCGTCGAGCTTTGGCGGCGGCCGGAGCTCGGGTTCGGTGGCTACGGTGCTGCGGTGCACGAGAGGGAAGGGCGAAGGGTGCTACGTGCTCCTGGGAGTCTCCTGAGCACGTTGACACGCTCCGACGCGAGCGGCAGGGGCTGTGGCCGCGGCGGCGCCATGGCCGGCGGTGAGGAGCTGTCGGCCGTAGTGGAGACGGTGGTTAGGGGGGAGACGAGTCGGGGAAGAGGGAAATGACTCGGGGCTCACCGTGGTTGCGATGAGGCCGTCGGTGAGCTCGGGTGGGCACCGGAGCCGGCGAATTTGGCGACGGCGACCGGCGGGTCCGAAGAGGGGAAATGGTGGGGGCGGCGCCTCGGGGTGCTCCGGCGTCGGGGGACTTGGTGAGGAGGGAGGAGAGGGGCTAGGCGGAGGCCATGGACACGTCGGCGAGGCGAGGGAGGGCCTGTGGCCGTGGCTACGGCGAGCGGTGGCGATGGCGGCTCTCGGTCGCGTGAGGGAGAGAGAGCAGAGGAAGGGGAGGGTCGGGAGAGTGAGAGAGAGCTGGGGGTCGCGTGGCGCTCGGGGAGGCGTCCAGGGCGTCGGGGACGCAGGCAGGCAGCTGGAGTCGTGGCGGCGGCGGCGTCTGTGTGTCAGCGCGCCTGCCGTCCTCTGGCGCAGAGGAGGAAGGCGACAGGGAGGAGGCGGTGGTGGGCTGGGCCAACCGGGCCGGCCAGCAGGGGGGAAAGAAACTGGGCCGGTTCGGGCGCTAGGCAAGCCAGGTGAGTTCCTGCTCCTTCTCTCTTAATATTTCTGTTTTCTATTTTGTAGTTTGTTTTGATCCAGTTTAAAAAAACCAAATCAATTTTATAAATCCTGAAAATATTCACGGGCACTTTCTGAATTATTTCAATGGCCCACAATACTTCCAACATTATTTGAGCATTTAAATTATTTATAGTGTTTAAATGCCCAAATTCAAATACTTCACGAATTAATCCAAAAATCCATAAATGGCCAAGGAATATGCTCATCATTTTTGGCAGAGGGTTTTACCTTTATCAAAAATCATGAACATCTCCAAAGGCATTTTGGGTTATTGAAGAATATTTTTATTTGAACCTATTGGGATTCAATTGGTGCTAGGGTTTCAACAACCCCCATTTCAATTTTCATGGAAATTAACATGATGACATGAATGCCTTGATGCAACTAATGTCAAGCAATTCTAGGGCTGTGACACGTGATCTGAGAATTATCCTCATTGCTGCATAGAAGAATTATGTCCTTGATGCACCGCTAGGTGACAGACCTATTGCAGGAGCAGATGCAGGCGTTATGAACGTTTGACAAAGCTCGGTATGACGACTACTTTATAGTTTAGTGCACCATGCTTTACGGCTTAGAACTGGGACTTGAAAAACGTTTTGAATGCCATGGAGCATATGAGATGTTCCAAGAGTTGAAATTGGTATTTCAGACTCATGCCCGTGTTAGGAGGTATGAGACCTCTGACAAAGTACTTTGCCTACAAGATGGAGGAGAATAGCTCAGCTAGTGAGCATGTGCTCAGAATGTTTGAGTACTACAATCACTTGAATCAAGTGGGAGTTAATCTTCCAGATAATATAGTGATTGACAAAATTCTCTAGTCACTATCTCCAAGTTACTGGAACTTCGTGATGAACTATAATATGCAAGGGATGACGAAAATGATTCCTGAGCTCTTCGTGATGTTGAAAACGACGAAGGTAGAAATCAAGAAAAGCATCAAATGTTGATGGTTGACAAGACCACTAGTTTCAAGTAAAAGGGTAAGGGAAAGAAAGGGAACTTCAAGAATAATGGCAAGCAAGTTGCCACTCCCATGAAGAAGCCCAAAGCTAGACCCAAGCCTGAAACTAAGTGCTTCTACTGCAAAGGAAATGGTCACTGGAAGTGGAACTGCTCTAGATACTTGGAGAATAAGAAGGATGGCATAGTGAATAAAGGTATATTGGATATGCATGTTATCGATGTGTACTTTACTAGTGTTTATAGCAACCCCTCAGTATTTGATACTGGTTCAGTTGCTAAGAGTAATAACTCGAAACGGGAGTTGCAAAATAAACAGAGACTAGTTAAGGGCGAGGTGACGATGTGTGTTGGAAGTGATTCCAAGGTTGATAAGATCACCATCGCACACTCCCTTTACCTTCAGGATTAGTGTTGAACCTAAAATAAATGTTATTTGGTGTTTGCGTTGAGCATGAATATTATTGGATCATGTTTATTGCAATACGGTTATTCATTTGAGTCAAAGAATAATTGTTGTTCTATTTACATGAATAAAACCTTCTGTGGTCATACACTCAATATAAATGGTTTATTGATTCTCGATCGTAGTGATACACATATTCATAATATTGAAGCCAAAAGATGTAAAGTTAATAATGATAGTGCAACTTATTTGTGGCACTGCCGTTTAGGTCATATTTGTGTAAACCACATGAAGAAACTCCATGCTGATGGGCTTTTGGAATCACTTGATACTTGCGAACCATGCCTCATGGGCAAGATGACTAAGACTCCGTTCTCCGAAACAATGGAGTGAGCAACTGACTTATTGGAAATAATACATACTGATGTATGCGGTCCGATGAGTGTTGAGGCTCGCGGCGGGTATTGTTATTTTCTGACCATCACAGATGATTTGAGCAGATATGGGTATATCTACTTGATGAAACATAAGTCTGAAACATTTGAAAAGTTCAAAGAATTTCAGAGTGAAGTGGAAAATCATCGTAACAAGAAAGTAAAGTTTCTACGATCTGATCGCAGAGATGAATATTTGAGTTACGAGTTTGGTCTTCAATTAAAACAACGTGGCATAGTTTCACAAACTCATGCCACCTGGAACACCACAACATAATGGTGTGTCCGAACGTCATAACCATTCTTTATTGGATATAGTGCAATCTATGATGTCTCTTACCGATTTACTACTATCGTTTTGGGGTTATGCATTAGAGACAACTACATTCACGTTAAATAGGGCACCGTCTAATCCTTGAGACGACACCGTATGAACTATGGTTTGGCTAGAAACCTAAGCTGTCATTTCTTAAAGTTTGGGGTTGCGATGCTTATGTTAAAAAGTTTCAACCTGATAAGCTTGAACCCAAATCGGAGAAGTGCTTCTTCATAGGATACCCAAAAGAAAATGTTGGTTACACCTTCTATCATAGATCCGAAGGCAAGATCTTTGTTGCTAAGAATGGATTCTTTCTAGAGAAGAAGTTTCTCTCGAAAGAAGTGACTGGGAGAAAAGTAGAACTTGATGAGGTAAATGTACCTTCTCCCGAATTGGAAAGTAGTTCATCACAGGAATTAGTTTCAGTGATGCCTACACCAATTAGTGAGGAAGTTAATGATGATGATCATGAAACTTCAGATCAATTTACTACCAAACCTCGTAGGTCAGTACATTCCGCACTAGAGTGGTACGGTAATCCGGTTCTGGAAGTCATGTTACTAGACCATGACGAACGTACGAACTATGAGGAAGCGATGATGAGCCCAGATTCCGCAAAATGGTTTAAGGCCATGAAATCTGAGATAGGATCCATGTATGAAAACAAAGTATGGACTTTAGTGGAATTGCCCGATGATCGGCAAGCCATTGAGAATAAATGGATCTTCAAGAGGAAGACGGGCGCTGATTGTCGTGGATTTGTCACGGCAGATGTCCTTAGTGTGAGGACTTAGTCGTGAGGCCAACACATCTATGTGGTAGCTTGAGAGGGGTTGGGCGGAATCGAGAGACGTGAGGCGGATCATCAAACAAGATGAGGATTTAGACAGCTTCGGGCCCCGGGAAACATCATCCGGAATAGCCCTACATGTTGTTTGAGGCTAGGTCTCATTATGCTCATGAGGGAGTCGCCGCATCAGTCGGCTCCCCCTTTGTGTCTAGCCCTAGATATTGTTTCTTGTTACCTTCCCCTCTTTGGGGAGCCCTGCCCCTCCTTATATAAGTTAGAGGGGCGGGTTACATGTGGAGTCCTAGTAGGACTAGGACTAGTCTATCTTTTCTTACAAGTTGAATACAAGTCCGGGTCTTGCTTCCTTCCTCTTAAGCCAGCCTACCATAACGTAAGCCGACCTTCTGGGCCTTGAGCATCTTGGGCCCCCGAGTCTTGTCGCTCCTCTGATCCGCTTGCCAGGTCACCCATAAGTCACCAGGCTCGAGCGGGTCACTTAGTGAGTCGTCCAGTCAGGGCGGGTCATTAGTGAGTCGCCAAGTCCGGCCGGGTTATACATCCGGCCGGGTCATACCGCGGGGTATATCCCCGACATTAGCCCCCAAGTTTAATTTGGATTTATCCATGTTAAACTGATCTGCAACATAAACACAAGAACAAATTGACAGGTTGTACTCCGGGTTAAATATTCTTGTAAGCCGGCACTTGATCATCCTTAAGTCCTTGTCATCTCCTCCTTCTGGAAAATCCGGGTCAATAGACCATCTTCATAATCAATTTTCTTGTAGAAGAAATATTGTAAATAAAGCATCCATTTGAGTCGGCCTTCAATGCTCTGACTTGACAAAAGTATTGGTCTTGAAATATACAACAGATATTCAGCCGGCTTAAAAATGTAGAACTTGCCAAGCTATGATGTGGAAAATCGCCGGGTTATAAAAACTGATGGTTCCGGGTCATGACTGTTTATAGACGCCGGGTCACGATTGTTGCCAACGCCGGGTCAATCTGGTTTGCTCAAAACTGAGAATTTGAAAATATTTCTCCTTATATCCGTGTTACATGTAGCCCCCAAGTCTTGAGCAGATCAAAATGATGACTTAAGACTTGATTCAATATAAATATTACCACTTTGAAGAAATCCATATTGTTCATCTCAATTACTAGTCAGAACTGAGTATTCCTCATATGTTGCCCCCAAGTGTCGGGTTGTCATGCTTGCAGCAACCCGGGACTTGTAATTGCCTTATGCTCATAAAAATTTCAACCAATGTAGCCCCCAAGGGTCGGGTCATTATAAAATAATGAGCAGGGACTTTGTAGATATAACCATGTAAATTTGAACAGCAATGTGTAGCCCCCAAGGGCCGGCTTAGTAAGATAATACTGAGCTGGGACTTTGTATATAATTGATAATAACATCATATAATATAGTCTCCACCATGGGGCTTGAACCCACGTCCACAAGGTTAAGAGCTTTGTACTCTACCAACTAAATGGTGGACCGTTCAATATAATGGATTAATGCTTGTGTACCTTGAATTTTTGACAGGAGCAATTGGTAGCCTCCAAGGGCCAACTCATTTAGAATGTGATGGGTCGGGTCTTCAATAAGTTGAGAAAAAAAAATGACTTTGCATTAGCCCCCAAGTGCCATGGTGCATGCTGGCAGTGACATGGGACTTGCATACTTGATATAATCCCAATCTGAATAATATAGCCCCCAAGTGCCGGGTCATAAGCCTACAGCAACTCGGGACTATTCCTTCCATTGTATAATAAATCATAACCATTGATAAAATAATAGCCATTGCGCCAAAGCGACTTTGAATACCTCATCTGTTGATAAGTAAATCCGGAGTTTAAATACCCAGCGGCTCTTGGCCGATGGCGATTTAATACGCCTCCATTGTAAGCCGGAATTTTTATAACCCGGCGGCTTATAGCCTTTGAGAAAATCAAGAATTGGTAACCCTTTTGAGACACCAATTTCAATCTTTGATGATGGGCTTGAACTTAATCAGTTATGTAAGTCATAGCTCTGTAAATCCTGTAGAGAGTTTAAACAACATATGCCCTGACGACTTAACATCAAACGTCAGGGCGGGTAACCACCCAAATGTAGTCTTATCCTGCACACAAGTAGATCACAAGATCCCTATGATCCTTTGAATGATACCGCCGGTTTATGTGACCCGGACAGTGAAGTTGATAACTCAACTCTGTAAGAGCCGGCACATATGATATTTGTGACAACTCAAATACTTGCGATTGTATAAAAACAGATAAAAATTTTGAGGCTTCTGATTCGAATACGATCAGTAAACCGTTCCAAAGGGGTTAAGCTAAGATTCGAATACGATCATATAGCCCCCAGTGGCGTTGGCGTTGCCGATCAAAGTGGGTGTCGACAGCTATGTTCTCTTTGGTTCAAATACGACCTATGTTTGAACAGGAAGCCCCCAAATGACCTTAAAAGTTGTTTAACGACGCTGATTCGAATATAATCCACGTCGATTCCCAAAGGGGTTGAGCTATGATTCGGTTACAATCAAGAAGCCCCCAAGTAGGTTTAGCAGTTTGCTAATCAAAAGGGTATCGACAGCTATGTTCTCTTTGGTTCGAATATGACCTATGTTTGAACAGGAAGCCCCCAAGTGACCATTTAAGTTTTGGCATTGCGCCGATCAAGAGGGTACTGATAGCTATGCCCGATGAGCAGGAAGCCCCCAAGTGACCATAATAAGATAAGCCGTAAGGCAGGATACTCATGTTTTGAACCGTGCATCATGGCAGCAAGTTCTCTTTGGTAACCGTTAATTTGTCTGAGATCTCGAACTTGCGAGAGATTAATTCTTTTTGAACCGGAAATTCTTAAACCGGATATTGAGATCCTCAAAGCTTTGTAAGGGACAAATTTACCTTGATCCAGACGTTGAACCGGTTTTGAGAGCTTCAAAGCTTTGCGGGAGAGAGATGTCTCTTGAGCTGTATTTTAAACCAGAATCTTCATTTTGAACTGGAATTTTTCTGACGGCTTTTAAATATTCGCCAATAAAGCAGTAGCCTCCAGGGCCGGGTTATCTTCCCTTCAATGACCCGGAGTTCTTGAATTCATTGAATCCGGCTAATTTTGCCGAGCCATACCATTGTAGCCCCCGAGTCTCAAGATGACTCGAAGAGTTGGCTTGAGATTCTCCATATTTGATCATAGCAGAAGGTGTATATCATTGGCGTTGATAACGCGATGTGAATCCACAGAAGGTTGAGGTGATCGCGGCGGGTTATAAATGATCCCGTATGAACCGTGTCAAGAATCTCGCCAATGGTTCCTTCCAACCGCTGTTTGAAGTTAACCAAACCGTAGTGGCGGCGACTTGTGCGCCTGTCCATTGAGCCATCCAGTGCAGACGGCGGCTGATAATACATGATAATTTGCCTCCAATTTTGTTGGAAGAAAACCGGGCTTCCCAAGTAGTGACTTGATCATACTCAATAAACAACTCATGCAGACAGGTGTGGCCCGATGTGTTGATGTAGACCAGGCCACGAGAGACGGATGGTAAAGACGACCGCAACATCTGAGGCGGCACAGATAGATGAACCGGCCGCGGCGCTGTAAGCCGGTGCGGACGGGCAAGTTGTCCTCCTTGTTGTAAGCCGACATGGTTGCGAGAGACGGGCACGGCGTTGTAAGCCGGTGCGGGAGTCCGTTGAGCAACGACGACCACCTGTGCTAAAAGATGTTGGCGTGCCTCCATCTCCGTGGTATAATGTCACTTTTTGTCATAAATAATTGGCCTGCATAAACAATATTGCAGACCAAGGCAAAGGTAAACTTGTTTTTTTATAAAAACAACATGTGCTAATAAAAAGCTTGGATGGATATCACCTGATTTGTTTGGACAATGGATGACCCGTTTATCGCGACAGAGGTAGCTCAGGCAGATCAGCGACTCAAAATAGTTCCATCGGCTCAGGCAGTCCGGCGACTTAATATAACCCCGGCGGCTCAAAGCGGCAAGGGCGGCTCACCGTAGCTCCGGCGGGTTGATGTAGATTAAGCTGCACGGGCGGCGACTTGAGCACACCTGATATGTTAGGATAGAAATTATTCGTCGCGGAGTTGATGATCACTACGGTGAAGTTGAAACCAATCACGAGCGAGTCAACCGTGAAAGCAGACAGATGAGTCAGCCGAGGGGTTGTAAGCCGGCGCGGATGGGCGAGTCAATCGCGATGTTTTTATAAGCCGATGCAGACGGACGAATCAGCCACAGGTACGGACGGATGTAATCCGAACAGAGGGGCGACGATTTGCACATGTATCCGTCGAGCATCATGACACGGACAAGCACTTAGTGCAAAAGTGATGTTTACGCGCACCCCTTATGCGACACCCTTGTAATGAATAATGGTCCTGCGAAAAAAATACCACACACCAGAGTAATTGTTCTCAAACAAAATATACACGGATAACATACTTAGAAAAAATAGCACCTGATGTTTTGTCGGGCTGACGCGACACCGCTACTGGATAATGCTAGATCGGTCGTCTCCTCGACCTCCTCTGTTTTACCTAGGGAACCATGCCATGCATCGCTGGATAATCTGATCCTTCTTGACAACTTCGTCTCATTGGATGTAACGACCAGCACTCCCGTTGGAAATTGAATCGTGTGAGGTACTAGAAGTGCTGAAAGTAGTAAATAGTATATGCATGTGATTAACACTCGCGCATAATCCATGCAAGTAGCAGGTTTTCCTCCTTTTACATCAAGAATATCCCATCCATCATCGAGGCGGCCTCAAACACCCGCACAACTTGTGCTCGTTGCAGTTAAAGAGAAAAAAGGGCATCCTTGTTTGACATTGTCAACTAAAAAGGCAAGTCTGAAAATCGCCTCGATCCAAAGAACTCCTTTGCGCTGGTGTTGCACATGAAAATCCCACCTGCCCTGTCAGTGTCTTGCCCGAAAGAGAACCTCATCACGCAAATGATCCGGCACCTCGCAGCACCGACGGGCGAGGGCGTAGTGCAGCAGGTGGACACCCGACCAAGGACAGGGCCGACTTGAAGCGGCGAGGCGGCTGGACACGGTTGCAGGGGCGACTCTAGCTCGCAGGCGGGAGATAGAGGTGACAGCGGGCCATCGACTCAGGAGTGGAGCTAAGCAGGTCAACGGGGCCGGTTACGGCGGCTGACGCCGTGGCAATGGAGACTCGCAGAGGCATGGGCCGCGAGGGCGTCTCAGAACGAGGCCGAGTAGCGGTGGCTCGTGGCGGCGCGAGATGCGGGGTGCCGAGCATGTTGGAATGGAACGGCGGCTCAACGGTAGTTTAAGATGGAGATGGAAACCCGGAGCTGCGGCGGGCGGCCGAGGACGACTCGGGCAGAAGAGGTGACAGTGGCTCGGAGCAACAGACGCAGAAGGCGAATCCGCAGAGCAGGCACAGAGGAGCAGCAGAACCGGAGGCGGAGCCGCAGAACCGGCGCGAAGGATGCCGAAGACGGTCAGAGCGGCCACCCGGTCCGGGCACGTGGCTGTGGAGATGAGGGTACGCGGCCGGCTCGTCCTCTCCGGTGAGGGCAAACCTGGAAAACGGATCTGGAGCGAAACAGTCGTACCCACAAAATCCTCCTTCGGGTCGTAGTTGACCCGCCATAATTTTTTTTCAATCGATTGAAACGTAACCAGAGGTCTCCAGGATCCGTATGTCTGCGGTACACTGATGAGTTTGTCGTCTTCTGGATGGACCGCTTTCAGATTTGATCCTTGTACCTATCAATCTTGGGCACGAGTCGGCGATGGAAACAAGTCGGTGTCGGTGACTCAGGGGAGGCAGCTCGCGACCCGTTGTTTACAGAGGGTGGAGCTGGCGACTTGGCGGCTCGAACCTGCCGCAACACGGTTCCAGTCCTTTTACGGGTCAAGATTTGTTTGACCATCCATGTTCGTATATACTATGACACCCGTGATATACTCTTGTCTCTGTTCGCTTCTTTGCTTGGTCATGGCTGGTCAAAAGACGTATTCGCAAGGCAGAACAGACTCGAGGTAGTAGATCCGCGGGTTCCCCGATGGTTTGACCATAGTCTTCGCGTAGAAAAGTCGATAACTGGTCATGTGATTGCTTCCTCGGCGACTTGTGGTGTCTCTTTTAACCTCGGCGATTTGAGGCAACGGAACAAATTATAACCCTAATTTTCACCAATCATAAATTTGAGCCGATGAACTTGATGATGATGTAGATCTTTCCAGGCCGGCTCTTCTTCATCCAGATAATTGCAAACTCCTCAATCCCTAAGAGAGATCCCTCCAAGAACTCAACATCACCGTGCGCCAGCCCCAGGTGGGTGCCAACTGTCGTGGATTTGTCATGGCAGATGTCCTTAGTGTGAGGACTTGGTCGCGAGGCCAACACATCTATGTGGTATCTTGAGAGGGGTTGGGCGGAATCGAGAGACGCGAGGCGGATCATCACACAAGACGAGGATTTAGACAGCTTGGGGCCCCGGGAAACATCATCCGGAATAGCCCTACATGTTGTTTGAGGCCAGGTCTCATTATGCTCATGAGGGAGTCGCCGCATCAGCCGGCTCCCCCTTTGTGTCTAGCCCTAGATATTGTTTCTTGTTACCTTCCCCTCTTTGGGGAGCCCTGCCCCTCCTTATATAAGTTAGAGGGGCGGGTTACATGTGGAGTCCTAGTAGGACTAGGACTAGTCTATCTTTTCTTACAAGTTGAATACAAGTCCGGGTCTTGCTTCCTTCCTCTTAAGCCGGCCTACCATAACATAAGCCGGCCTTCTGGGCCTTGAGCCTCTTGGGCCTCCGAGTCTTGTCGCTCCTCTGATCCGCTTGCCAGGTCACCCATAAGTCGCCAGCTCGGGCGGGTCACTTAGTGAGTCGTCCAGTCAAGGCGGGTCATTAGTGAGTCGCCAAGTCCGGCCGGGTTATACATCCGGCCGGGTCATACCGGGGTATATCCTCGACACTGATGGTAGTGTTACTATCTACAAAGCTCGACTTGTCGCGAAAGGTTTTCGACAAGTTCAAGGTGTTGACTACGATGATATTTTCTCACTCGTAGCAATGCTTAAGTCTGTCGAATCATGTTAGCAATTGACGCATTTTATGAAATCTGGCAAATAGATAACAAAACTGCATTCCTTAATGGATTTATTAAAAAAGAGTTGTATATGATGCAACTAGAAGATTTTGTCAATCCTAAAGGTGCTGACAAAATATGCAAGCTCCAGCGATCCATCTATGGACTGGTGCAAGCATCTCGGAGTTGGAATATACGCTTTGATGAGTTGATGAAAGCATACAGTTTTATACAGACTTGCGGTAAAGCCTGTATTTACAAAAAAGTGAGTGGGAGCACTACAGCCTTTCTGATAAGTATATGTGAATGACATATTGTTGATCGGAAATGACGTAGGATTTTCTGGAAAGCATAAAGGAGTGTTTGAAAGAAGGTTTTTTCAATGAAATACCTCAGTAAAGCTGCTTACATATTGAGCATCAAGATCTATAGAGATAGATCAAGACACTTGATAAGATTTTTCAATGAGTATATACCTTGACAAGATTTTGAAGTAGTTCAAAATGGAACAGTCAAAGAAGGAGTTCTTGCCTGTGTAGCAAGGTGTGAAGTTGAGTAAGACTCAAAGCCCGACCACAACAGAAGATAGAGAGAGAATGAAAGTCATTCCCTATGTCTCAGCCATAGGTTCTATAAAGTATGACATGCTGTGTAACAGACCTATTGTATATTCTGCCCTGAGTTTGGCAACGGAGTACAATAGTGATCTAGGAAAAGATCATTGGACAACGGTCAAAATTATCCTTAGAGGACTAAGGAAATATTTCTCGATTATGGAGGTGAAAAAGAGTTCATCGTAAAGAGTTACGTCGATGCAAGCTTTGACACGGATCTGGATAACCCTGAGTCTCAATCTGGATACGTATTGAAAGTGGGAGCATTTTAGCTAGAGTAGCTCCATGTAGAGCATTGTAGACATAGAAATTTGCAAAATACATACGGATCTGAATGTGGAAAACCTATTGACTAAACCTCTCTCACAAGCAAAACATGATCACACCTTAGTAGTCTTTGGGTGTTAATCACATGGCGATGTGAAATAGATTACTGACTCTAGTAAACCCTTTGAGTGTTGGTCACATGGCGATGTGAACTATGGGTGTCAATCACTTGGTGATGCGAACTATTGGTGTTAAGTCACATGGCGATGTGAACTAGATTATTGACTCTAGTGCAAGTGGGAGACTGAAGGAAATATGCCCTAGAGGCAATAATAAAGTTATTATTTATTTCCTTATTTCATGATAAATGTTTATTATTCATGCTAGAATTGTATTAACAGGAAACTTGATACATGTGTGAATACAATGACAAAACAGAGTGTCCCTGGTATGTCTCTACTTGACTAGCTCGTTAATCAAAGATGGTTAAGTTTCCTAGCCATAGACATGTGTTGTCATTTGATCAATGGGATCACATCATTAGAGAATGATGTGATGGACAAGACCCATCCGTTAGCTTAGCATTTATATCATTACAGTTTCATTGCTACTGCTTTCTTCATGACTTATACATGTTCCTCAGACTATGAGATTATGCAACTCCCGAATACCGGAGGAACACCTTGTGTGCTATCAAACGTCACAACGTAACTGAGTGATTATAAAGATGCTCTACAGGTGTCTCCGAAGGTGTTTGTTGGGTTGGTGAGGGAGTCCCGGACTAGGGGGTGTCCGGATAGCCGGACTATCGTCACGGCCGGACTCCAAGACTATGAAGATACAAGATTGAAGACTTCGTCCCGTGTCCGGATGGGACTTTCCTTGGCGTGGAAGGCAAGCTTGGCGATACGGATATGTAGATCTCCTACCATTGTAACCGACTCTGTGTAACCCTAACCTATCCGGTGTCTATATAAACCGGAGGGTTTTAGTCCGTAGGACAACAACTACAACAACAATCATACCCTAGGCTAGCTTCTAGGGTTTAGCCTCCTTGATCTCGTGGTAGATCTACTCTTGTACTACCCATATCATCAATATTAATCAAGCAGGAGTAGGGTTTTACCTCCATCGAGAGGGCCCAACCTGGGTAAAAACATTGTGTCCCTTGTCTCCTGTTACCATCCGCCTAGACGCACGCTTCGGGACCCCCTACCGAGATCCGCCGGTTTTGACACCGACATTGGTGCTTTCATTGAGAGTTCCTCTGTGTCGTCACCGATAGGCCCGATGGCTCCTTCGATCATCAACCACGACGCGGTCCAGGGTGAGACTTTTCTCCCCGGACAGATCTTCGTGTTCGGCGGCTTTGCAATCGCAGCCAATTAAGCAGCCATCCGGAGCAGATCAAAAGCTCGCCCGCCATCGAGTCGATTTGGAAGTTTGAACTATCGGCCGATATCCGCGGAGACTTGATCTTCGACAGATTCGAGCCGCAGCCAAGCGTGCGGCACTGTCTCGATGGGCATGATCTAGCTCTGCAGCCGAACAGTGCCCTGGAGGCCGCACTTGTGTCTGCTCCGACCCTTAATCCGGAGCCGGGTTCCCCGACCGAGGACGCGTGGTTGGACACCGCCTCGGGGGCTACAATCTCTACGGTGATAGAGCCGAACTCCATCCCTGTCCTTTGCGAAGACCTCAACTCCAGGGTGCCGGACTCCTCTCCGGACTCCGAACCCTCCGCACCCCTGCCAATCGAATCCAATTGGGCGCCGGTCATGGAGTTCACTGCCGCGGACATCTTTCAGCACTCGCCCTTTGGCGACATCCTGAATTCACTAAAGTCTCTCTCTTTATCCGGAGAGCCCTGGCCGGACTACGGACAGGAAGGTTGGGATGCAGACGACGAAGAAATTCAACGCCCACCCACCACCCACTTTGTAGCCACTGTCGATGATTTAACCGACATGCTCGACTTTGACTCCGAAGACATTGACGGTATGGATGACGACGCCGGAGACAACCAAGACCCAGCGCCTACAGGGCACTGGAAGGCCACCTCGTCATACGACATATACATGGTGGACATCCCGAAAGATGGGAACGACGATGGAACAACGGAGGATGACCCCTCCAAGAAACAGCCGAGCGCCCGGCGTCGTGGCGCCGCTCTAAATCCCGTCACGATAAAAATGGTGATTCCGGCACGGGAGATAATAGCACTCTGGACAATTCCGAAGAGAACCCTCTCCAGCAGGACTCAGCGCAGGAGGAGGGAGAAGCAAGCCCGCACGACAGTGCAGCAGAAAGAGAGGTCGAGGATGAAAATTACGCGCCTCCCTCCGAAGATGAGGCAAGCCTCAACGACGACGAATTTGTCGTGCCTGAGGATCCCGCCGAACAGGAGCGTTTCAAACGCAGGCTTATAGCCACGGCAAGCAGCCTCAAGAAAAAGCAGCAGCAGCTTAGAGCTGATCAAGACCTGCTAGCTGACAGATGGACTGAAGTCCTTGCAGCGAAGAGTACGAACTCGAACGCCCCTCCAAAAGCTACCCCAAACGCAGGCCGTTGCTTCGACTAGAGGAAGAAGCACCCAAGTCGCCAGTGCACGACATGGCAGACCGGCCACGCCATGGCCGCGACAGAGAAGCCTCTCGGCCCTCCGCTCAAGCCACACCCCGACGCCGCTCAAAAAGTACCAAGGCAAGGGAAAACGTGCCGGACTTGCGAGATATATTGGAGGATAAGGCAAAACATACAAGGTCGATCTTTGGATCACGTGGGCGCCCAACAACACAGGATGATTACCGTCGCGCCGGATACAACAAAATCGGCCGGGCCGAACACAGTAGACAAAGCTCATATGAGCTACGTCGTGATACAACCCAATACAGAGGCGCCGCACACCCACTATGCTTCACAGATGAAGTAATGGATCATCAAATCCCCGAGGGCTTCAAGCCCGTAAACATCAAATCATATGATGGTACCAAAGATCCTGCGGTTTGGATTGAGGATTATCTCCTCCATATCCACATGGCCCGCGGTGATGATCTACATGCCATCAAATACCTCCCCCCGAAGCTTAAAGGACCAGCTCGGCATTGGCTCAACAGCTTGCCAGCAGAATCAATTGGTTGTTGGGAGGACCTGGAAGCCGCATTCCTTGATAACTTCCAGGGCACATATGTGCGACCACCAGACGCCGATGACCTTAGCCACATAGTTCAGCAGCCAGAAGAATCGGCCAGACAATTCTGGACTCGGTTCCTAACAAAGAAAAATCAAATCGTTGACTTTCCGGATGCAGAGGCCCTTGCAGCCTTCAAACATAACATCCGTGACGAGTGGCTTGCCCGGCACCTAGGACAGGAAAAGCCGAAATCTATGGCAGCCCTCACAACCCTCATGACTCGTTTTATGCGGGAGAGGACAGCTGGCTAGCTCGAAGCAACAACTTGGCCAAACATACTGATAGTCCGGATACCAAGGACAACAATGGCAGGTCGCGTCGCAACAAGAACAAGCGCCACATTAACAGCGATAATACTGAAGATACGGCCGTCAATGCTGGATTCAGAGGCTCTAAACCCGGTCAGCGGAAGAAGCCATTCAAAAGAAATACCCAGGGCCCGTCCAACTTGGACCGAATACTCGATCGCTTGTGCCAGATACATGGCACCCCCGAAAACCCAGCCAATCACACCAACAGGGACTGTTGGGTGTTCAAGCAAGTAGGCAAGTTAAGTGCCGAACTCAATAACAAGGGGCTGCATAGCGATGATGAGGAAGAGCCCCGGCCACCGAACAATAAAGGACAGAAGGGTTTTCCTACGCAAGTGCGGACGGTGAACATGATATACGCAACCCACATACCCGAAAGGGAGCGGAAGCGTGCACTAAGGGACGTATATGCGATGGAGCCAGTCGCCCCAAAGTTCAACCCATGGTCTTCCTGCCCGATCACCTTCGATCGCAGGGACCACCCCACTAGCATCCGTCACGGCGGCTTCGCCGCATTGGTTCTTGACCCAATTATCGACGGATTTCACCTCACTAGAGTCCTGATGGACGGCGGCAGCAGCCTGAACCTGCTTTATCAGGATATAGTGCGCAAAATGGGCATTGACCCCTCAAGGATTAAACCTACAAAGACGACCTTTAAAGGCGTCATACCGGGTGTAGAGGCCAGTTGTACAGGCTCAGTTACACTCGAAGTGGTCTTCGGATCTCTGGATAACTTCCGAAGCGAAGAGTTAATCTTCGACATCGTCCCATTCCGCAGCGGCTATCACGCACTGCGCGGACGAACCGCATTTGCCAAGTTCAATGCGGTGTCGCACTACGCATATCTCAAGCTCAAGATGCCAGGCCCTCGAGGAGTAATCACGGTCAATGGAAACACCGAACGCTCTCTCCGGACGGAGGAGCATACGGCGGCCCTCGCAGCGGAGGTGCAAAGCAGCCTCTCACGGCAATTCTCGAGTCCGGCCACTAAGCGTCCGGACACTGCCAAGCGCGCCCGGAGTAACCTACAACAAGACCACCTGGCACGATTCAAGCACGAGTAGCAATCCGGTCCCAACCCCAGCCCTCGCGAAATTGCGAAACCAGTATTACGCGTACATAATTACGCTCTGGAGATACCATGGGCATATGGGGAGGGGCAAGTCAACGGCACGCCAAGAGTGCGGCTCGACCGCACCAGGGGCTACCGTTTGTGTCATTTCTTTTTTTTCCTTTTTTCTTTTCTTTTTTTTCAGGACTCCGTCTTCGAACAGTCCTGTCCGGCGCTTGAATCGCCGAACTCACGATGCAATAGCCAGGGAAGCGGAAGGCCACGTCAAGTGCTCAGGTGGTCTCTGTTATGAGCATTATACCTGTTTTACATACCATCCCGCAGCTTACCCCTGGAGGGGGACATGTTAGATAGTCCCATCAATTGCTTACCGCACTATTTGTATCGTTCTGCTTCCATTGCAGTACCTTTTCGAATAAACAATACATAGCTCTTGCTTATTATTGCTTTAATTCCTTTATATATATACATATGCTCAATTCACGACATGTTGCAACCGTACACTTTGGTACGGCCAATACACCAGGGGCTTGAGTATCCCAAAATTATGGTGTGATAAAGTCCGAACACTTTCACAAGTGCGGCACCCCGAACTTATAGCATTATATGAATTGGCTCGAATCATGTCTTGGGTCAATAGTTGGGTTTGCCTGGCTCCGTGTTTTGGTACCTTACGCCCGCTATATCGGCTAAGGTAGCACCGGAGAACCACTGCGATTGTGCCCCAGTTATTCTGGGTCGAGCACCTCAGTGGAGAGAGCTAAAAATGACCGTCATGATAAGGCGACAGCCGGTCGCTGTTCGAGAGGTTTTTTCGGGTCCCTAAAGACTTATGCCGCTTAGAGCGGGGAATCGGAATTATCCGGCCAAGGCGTGGATAGCGCCTCGAACTCGGTCTTCCGAATACTAGGGGCTTCGCCGAAATTTAAAATTATAGAATTCTATGGCTAAGTGAGAGTGTTCAAGCATTATAAGTCCGGTTGCCTTGTTCATTGTGTTGAGCGCCTCCCTAGATGGACCCAAGTATGGGAACAAGAGCGCTCAAGTTTATCCCGAACACCCCAGCACTCGTGGCATGGGGGCTGAAGCCAACGACTTGCCATCTCTCAAATTTGATAAACGGCCGCACAGAAGGTAATATTTTAAATTAATAAGCATTGCTTAGCGCATATGAACAAGTTTTCAGCGCACAGAATGACAAACGCGAGTCTATTCAAAAATTACATCCTTGGAGCACTCATCCGCTATTCGGCAAGCACCCTTCAGGAGGCCCTCATAGTACATTTCGGGCGTGCGATGCTCATGGCCCTTCGGTGGCCCGTCCGTCACAAGCTTCTCCGCATCCAGCTTGCCCCAGTGCACTTTAGCATGGGCAAGGGCCCTACGGACCCCTTCAATGCAGACGGAGCGCTTGATAACTTCAAGCCGCGGACAGGCATCCACCAGCCGCTGTACCAAGCCGAAGTAGCTCCCGGGCATGGCCTCCAATGGCCACAGCCGCTCTATAAGGCCCCTCATGGCCTGTTCGGCGACCTTGTGGAGCTCGACCAGCTGCTTCAGCTGGTCGCTTAGGGGCACCGGATGTCCGGCCTCAGCATATTGAGACCAGAACACCTTCTCCGTGGAGCTCCCCTCCTGGGCGCGGTAGAATGCGGCCGCATCAGACGCACTACAGGGCAAATCTATGAATGCTCCTGGAGAGCTCCGAATCCGGGTAAGTAATAGGTAATTGACTTTTAAATTCTTGCTTTGCATAAAGATTGCCTTACCCGCCGCTATCTTCTTTAGTGCTTTGATTTCTTGGAGGGCTTTTTGGGCCTCGGCCTTAGCAGCTTTGGCACTCTCAAGAGTCAAGGCAAGCTCGGACTCTCGGGTCTTTGAGTCACGCTCCAAACCCTCGTGTTTTTTCACGAGAATCTGGAGCTCTTGCCGCACCTCCGCCAGCTGCGCCTCCCCTTTCTCTCGCTCGGTGCGCTCCGCAGCCGCTTTGTTTTCGGCCACGGCCACCGCTTCCCTCAGGGTCTCCACCTCGTTCGGGGCCCCTGCGGTACCCATGTTATTTCTGTTATTTTTTGCAACCATATCCCTTTCCATTAAGTATTTCTTTAATAAGGTATTTCTTACCTTCCTTGTCCTCGAGCTGCTTCTTGGCTTGTCCGAGCTCGTTCTCGGAACGCTCGAGGTTCTGCTTCAATGTGTTGACCTCCGCAGATCGGCTGTGAGAGGTCAGCAGAGCGCAGCCTCGCATTCCCATATTGACATACTTATATTAGACTCTGCGTATATCTTTTTAGATCCTCAGTCCGCTTTTCTTTCCAACACGAACTAAGCATCGTGTTCTACTGTCTATGCGGTAACATTTTTATATGTTTTAAACTTACCTCAAAGCCTGTTAGAAGGCTGGTATAGCTTCGTCACCCGCTCTTGGCGGACTGAACTGTCCGGATCACCGCACTCATAATAGTGCGGTGCTACTCCTCGATGGAAGCGCCGTTGAGCGCCTCCAGTAAGCTATCCGGCGCCTCCGGTTGGACGGAGGACACCGGCGTCTTACCCTTCCTGCGAAGGATCCGCTGTCCGGACTTCGGAACCGTTGACGGTTCCGGCATGGAGTCCGGACGAGGGTCGGGCTTAGAGCCCCTGGGGGTCTTGCCCCCCTCGCGCCTGGAGTCCGGGAGGTCGCCTTGTGGTGCCTCCTGCGCTACCTCCTCTTGACCAAGCCCCCCTTGGGGCCCCACTGCGGCGTCGTCCGCAGCGGGAGGCGAGGAGGCAGCCGGAAGCGAGGTACTCTCCATTTCCGACGAAGCCAGGGGCCCGCTTGATGAATTGGCGAGCTCGCCCTTGGGCAGGCTGCATGATTGTTCGGCATTAGAGAACACTATGCAATTATGAAAAACCATGGGTATCCGGACACTTACGATCTCGCCAGGGGCTTGGCCCTTGTTGGCCAGTCCTCCTCGTCGTCGTCGACGTTGGTGGAGAAGTCCGGAGGAAGGGTTCTTCCCTTCTTGGACCCTCCGGCCTCCCCCGTGGGGGCGGCCTTCCTTTTCTTCTCCTCCCTCACTGGGGGAGGGGCTCCTTCTTCTTCCTCCTTGTCCTTAGGAGAAGATTCTGCTTCAGAATCTGACAGCACCTGGCGTCGGGAACTCCTTCGAGTTCCCGTGGCCTCCTTCTTGGCCTTCTTCTCCGGCACCACATGGGGCGCCGGAGCCAACAGCCCCGTCAATCGGGCGTCCTCCGGGTCTTCCGGCAAAGGAGCCGGACAGTTAATCTGTCCGGCCGTCTTCAGCCAGTCCTGTCAAAAATTAGGGAGTTTTAGATCCCGCATAGAGTCAATCTATGAAAAAAGAGTCCCATAAAGGGTAAAATAACTTACCTCGCCGGCTGGACGCCGTGTGCTGTACCCACGATCTTTGGTCGCGGATGTTGGGGCTTCAGCGCCCTTGAATAGCACCTTCCAGGCATCTTCGTACGTAGTATCGAAGAGCCGGCTCAAGGTTCGGTGCTGCGCCGGATCGAACTCCCACAAATTAAAAGCCCGTCGTTGGTAGGGGAGAATCCGGCGGATGAGCATCACCTGGATTAGGTCGACAAGCTTGAGATTCTTGTCCACCAGGTTTTGGACGCATGTCTGGAGTCCGGATAGCTCTTCCGAATCCCCCCACGTCAGGCCCCTTTCTTTCCATGACGAGAGCCGTGTGGGGAAGCCAGATCTGAATTGGGGGGCCGCCGCCCATTCAGGGTCGCGTGGCTCGGTGATATAGAACCACCCCGAGTGCCACCCCTTTACTGTCTCCACAAAGGCGCCCTCGAGCCATAGGACCTTGGCCATCTTGCCGACCATGGCGCCTCCGCACTCCGCTTGGCGGCCGCCCACTACCTTTGTCGGACGTTGAAAATCTTCAGCCATAAGCCGAAGTGGGGTTGGATGCAGAGGAAGGCCTCACACACGACGATAAACGCCAAAATGTTGAGGATGAAATTCGGGGCCAGGTCGTGGAAGTCCAGGTCGTAATAGAACATGAGCCCCCGGACAAAAGGGTGAAGTGGAAAACCTAGTCCACAGAGGAAGTGGGGTAGAAACACTACCCTCTCATGGGGCCCGGGGGTTGGAATGAGCTGCCCCGCTTCGGGCAGCCTGTATGCGATGTTGCCGGACAAGTATCCGGCCTCCCGCAGCTTGGTGATGTGCCCCTCCTTGACAGAGGAGGCCATCCACCTGCCTCCCGCTCCTGACGTGGTTGGGGAAAGGTTGAGGTGGGATGTGCGGACTTGGGCGCTGGAGCTCGAGTGCGCAGAAATGGATAAGCAAAGGAGGAAGAAGGCGTAGGTGAAAAGGTGGATCCTTATCCCCTTATATGGACGGACGAAGCTATGCGTCCCCCACCAGCCTGGTAAAACTCGCTTATTCCCCAAGCGCCGTAATCAATGGCACGGACGGGTTACCCACGTCCGTATTGATGAGAATCCCGGAATAAGGGGGCACGATCTATGCTTTGATAAGACGTGCCAAGGAAACTGCCTCGCTAAACACGCTGAGGTGGAACAGTAAAAACAATTCATATAAAGGCTTGGCCGTGGTGTGATGTCACGCCGCGGAATACGTCAGCAGATCTGTGCAAAAGTTATTCTCTCTACGGTGTTATGTGGAACTTGTTTTGCAGAGCCGGGCACTATCCTTGTGTTCAAAACCTTCTATGAAGTATTCAGAGGAGGAACCCGCCTTGCAATGCCGAAGACAATATGCGCGCCGGACTCATCGTCATTGAAGCCAGGTTCAGGGGCTACTGAGGGAATCCCGGACTAGGGGGTGTCCGGATAGCCGGACTATCGTCACGGCCGGACTCCAAGACTATGAAGATACAAGATTGAAGACTTCGTCCCGTGTCCGGATGGGACTTTCCTTGGCGTGGAAGGCAAGCTTGGCGATACGGATATGTAGATCTCCTACCATTGTAACCGACTCTGTGTAACCCTAACCTATCCGGTGTCTATATAAACCAGAGGGTTTTAGTCCGTAGGACAACAACTACAACAACAATCATACCATAGGCTAGCTTCTAGGGTTTAGCCTCCTTGATCTCGTGGTAGATCTACTCTTGTACTACCCATATCATCAATATTAATCAAGCAGGAGTAGGGTTTTACCTCCATCGAGAGGGCCCGAACCTGGGTAAAAACATTGTGTCCCTTGTCTCCTGTTACCATCCGCCTAAACGCACAGTTCGGGACCCCCTACCCGAGATCCGCCGGTTTTGACATCGACAGTTGGCATAGATCGAGATTAGGATTTGTCAATCCGTGTATCGGAGAGGTATCCTGGGCCCTCTCGGTAATGCACATCACTATAAGCCTTGCAAGCAATGTGATTAATGAGTTAGTTGCGGGATGATGCATTACGGAACGAGTAAATAGACTTGTCGGTGACGAGATTGAACTAGGTATTGAGATACCGACGTTCGAATCTCGGACAAGTAACATACCGATGACAAAGGGAACAACATATGTTGTTATGCGGTTTGACTGATAAAGATCTTCGTAGAATATGTGGGAGCCAATATGAACATCCAGGTTCCACTATTGGTTATTGACCGGAGACGTGTCTCGGTCATGTCTACATAGTTCTCGAACCCGTAGGGTCCGCACGCTTAATGTTCGATGACGATTTGTATTATGAGTTTATATGTTTTGATGTACCGAAGATAGTTCGGAGTCCCGGATGTGATCACGTACATGACAAGGAGTCTCAAAATGGTCGAGACATAAAGATTGATATATTGGAGGACTATATTCGGACACCGGAAGTGTTCCGGGGGTCACCGCATAATTATCGGAGTGCTGGGGGGTTATCGGAACCCCCGGGGGAACTAATGGGCCAACATGGGCCTTGTGTGAGAGAGAGAGGAGGGGGCCTTAGGGCTGGCCACGCCCCCCCCCCTTGGGAGTCCGAATTGGACAAGGAGGGGGGCGGCGCCCCCTCTTTCCTCCCTATCTCCCTCTCCTTCCTCCCCTCTTCCCCCTTCCTAGTTGGACTTGGAAAGGGGGAGTCCTACTCCTACTAGGAGGAGGACTCCTCCCTCTCCTTGGCGCGCCCTAGGCCGGCCGGCCTCCCCCTTGCTCCTTTATATACGGGGGCAGGGGGCACCCTAGGACACACAACAGATATTGTTCTTAGCCGTGTGCGGTGCCCCCCTCCACCATAATCCACCTCGGTCATATTGTTGTAGTGCTTAGGCGAAGCCCTGCGCCGGTAGCTTCATCATCACCGTCATCACGCCGTCGTGCTGACAAAGCTCTTCCTCGACACTCTGCTGGATCATGAGTTCGTGGGACGTCACCGAGCCGAACGTGTGCAGATCACGTAGGTGCCGTACTTTCGGTGCTAGGATCGGCCGATCATGAAGACGTACGACTACATCAACCGCATTGTCATAACGCTTCCACTTACGGTCTACGAGGGTACGTAGACAACACTCTCCCCTCTCGTTGCTATGCATCACCATGATCTTGCGTGTGCGTAGGATTTTTTTTGAAATTACTACGTTGCCAACAGAAGCGAGAATTGATCTCTCCACTAAAAAAAGAGAGAGAATTGATCTAAAAAAACACTCTAGAAAATACATCACGAGCAAGTTATTTGTTTCTGTAATTAGTAAGACATATATTTAATTACATACTATGTATTTTATGAAATAATTACTAGAAATTATTTATGAAATAATTGCTATGATTTTGAAAGCTTTCGACAGAGCCGCGATCAGAGTCGACCCGGTCATCGGAGGCGATGTTAGTGATCACATGGGTGGTGTAGGACGTTGATACGTGTCGGTTGTTGGGCGGCATGGACCCCATGGCGGATGGACGAAGAGCTCGGGAATGGAGCGCACGATCTTGAAAGCTTCCGACAGAGCCGCGACCGGAGTCGACCTGGTCACCGGAGGCGACGTTAGTGATCACATGGGTGGTGTACGATGTTGATACGTGTCGATTGTTGGGCGGCATAGACTCCGTGGTGGATGTACGGAGAGCTCACGAATGGAGCGCACGATCTTGAAATCTTTCGGCAGAGCCGTGACCGGAGTCGACCCAGTCATCGGAGGCGGCGTTAGTGATGACATGGGTGGTGTAGGACGTTGATATGTGTCGATTGTTGGGCGGCATGGACTTCGTGGTGGATGGAAGGAGAGCTCGCGAACGGAGCGCACGATCTTGAAATCTTTCGGCAGAGCCACGACCCGAGTCGACCCGGTCATTGGAGGTGACGTTAGCGATCACATGGGTGGTCAAGGACGTTGATACGTGTCAGTTGTTGGGCGGCTTAAAGTCGCTTCAGAAATGTCTAAAATGACCATAATCACGTTTTGGAAGATGGCATCTAAACTAGATACAACGAACTTGATTTTAGGCCATATTATGAACATACATGAGCCATATGAATTTCATGAATAATTTGTGAACTTGAATAGCCAATGACAACACACATATGCCATCCTCACAACAGCCAGTATAGAGATAATATATTGCCAGGCATACAAGATGGATTACAACCACAACGACTTCGTTAACACACTGACAGACTATAACTCTGATACGGATCGCAATAAGGATCATAGGTCATTGGCCTATGAAGGCAAACAAAATAAAACTCCAAATACAACTCTGATGCGGATCACAACAAGGATCAGCGGTAATTAGCCTATCAAGGCAACTCCAGATACAACTCTGTTAGGGATCACAACAAGGATCACCGGTCATTGCCGTATCAAGGGCAAACAAAATAAAACTCCAGATACTACCATTGTAGATGACAGTATGACCGAGCCAAAAGCACTGTACAGACCAACTTAAGCTTGCAACACAACCTTTTTTCAGCATCTCCTTCTCAGCCTTGTCAGCAATGCCTGTCGAATATTTCAAAATTAGAAGTGCATTCAAACTGTACTGAACAAGCATGCGGTATGTAAACAACAACAGGGTATTGCAGTAGGAAAGGAAAAAAATATGCAACAAGAACGAAGATAGTACCTTCTACATTAAAACATCTACTCGTCATCGCTGCCAACATCCATTGTGGCACCTCCTTCGTTTTCACTGCAATACTCCAAACCTGTATCATCTTCTTCATCTTCGTCACCACCTTCAAACACTTTTGTGTTTTTTTCTTTCATCAAACGGTCAACGACATCAGCTTCAAAAGTAATGCCTTGCTCATCATCTCTATGCAAAGGCTTCTCAGATGCAATGTCATAAACTGATGTTCTCCTACCCTCCTCTTCACAACACTCCCCCTCTTGATATGCAGGACCACTAAAAGGTACACCCTCAATTTCATTAATATTGAACAGATGCCTATGGTCAAATGTTTGCACAACTTGCCAATTTTTTCCATACTTTGTGTCTGGCAAATAAAAGACCTTACTAGCCTGAGTAGCCGGAATCAAAGAATCATCCTTGTACCACCAACTTCCAACATGTATGCTTAAAAAAACAATCATTTTAAGTTCGGTCTTCTTTCCCTCAAGTTTAAACAAGTCACATTTAGACAAAACAACTGACCTATCTTCCAAGTTATGATCTAATTGAATGATCTCTTTTAAGGTTCCATAAAAATCTATGACCTTACAGTCATGTTCACCTTCGGTCATGACTCCACTGTTCTGTGTCCTCTTGTTGCTATCACGGTCAACAGTGTTAAATCTAATCCCATTCACTATGCATGATGAGAATTTCCGGACTCTCCGGTCAGGACCACATGCCAAGGCAAAGAGATCGTCATCTACCTCTTCGCCATGCTCATCTCTCGGCCCCGTCATCTGCAACAACACACAAACACATACATTAGAATCTGTAGTGAAATTTGAGAACCAAAAATTATAACTAGATGTGAATGAAAACTAACATAGTTCCTGAACCATGTCTGAATTTGTTGTTGAAGCTCTTTATCACTGTCCGGCAACCATTTTTTCTTTCAATAATCTCTGAACATACTGTAAATAAAACAAATTAGTCTCGAGATCACATATGTACAACACAATGCAACATATTGCAAGTTTCAGAAGTGACAACGTACTCGATATATTTCTTAGCTTGATCACAATTGTTCAACACATACCACACCATCTGGTCAAATTCTTTGTTCTCATGCACATTGATACGTCTCCAACGTATCTACTTTTCCTAACGCTTTTCCTCTTGTTTTGGACTCTAATTTGCATGATTTGAATGAAACTAACCCCGGACTGACGCTGTTTTCACCAGAACTACCATGGTGTTATTTTTGTGCAGAAATAAAAGTTCTCGGAATGGAACGAAACTTTGCGAGGATTTTTTATATCAATAAAGAGAATTTCTAGAGCAAAGAGCCACCGAAGGGGGGCACCTGGGTGGGCACAATCCACATGGTGGCCCCGCAGACCTTGAAACCGACGCTATACAATCCTATTTTTTCAGAAAAAATGAGAGAGAAAGAATTATCGCGATCCATGAGACGGAGCCGCCATCACCTCCTGTTCTTCATCGGGAGGCTAGATCTGGAGTCTGTTTGGGGCTCCAGAGAGGGGGATCTTCGTTCTTCGTCATCACCAACCCTTCTCCATCGCCAATTCCATGATGCTCCCCACCGGGGGTGAGTAATTCCTTCATAGGCTCACTGGTCGGTGAGGAGTTGGATGAGATTCATCATGTAATATAGTTAGTTTTGTTGGGGCTTGATCCCTAGTATCCACTATGTTCTGAGATTGATGTTGCTATTGTTGAGTATAATGTTTATTAGGAAAGACGAGATAGACTAGGATTTGTTCTGGCTTGTCTTGTACTCCAAGTAGATGATTGTACTCCTATATATATGCCCACGAGGCTCAAGCAATACAATGAACTATTCCACCAAACCCCTCTCTCCCTTCTAACATGGTATCTATCGCAAGTCGATCCTAAACCCTAGCCGCCACCGCTTTCACACCCGCGCGCCGCCCCCGGGGCGGCCAGCCTCCATGACCACCGCCGGGGGCCGCGCCGCCCGTACCTAGGGTTCGTCCGCCGGTCATGTTGACCGGCAGCCCTAGAGAGTCTTTTCCCTGAGCCTTGCTCCAGGGTTTTCTCTCTCCCGCCGGTCATCTTGATCGCGCAGTTTCTTTTTGGTTTTCGGATCTATTCTTGATCGGTTTGTGTCTCCCACCATCGCCGTCGACCCCGAGCGCCTCTACTCCGACCCCGGTGCGACCAGCCGGCCTCTCCTCCGACCCGGTGGCCACGAGCGTCGAGGCGGCCTGTCAGGGCTAGCCGCCATCCGCGCGTCGGTCCGTTCGTCACCCTGCGCCGGCCATCACCGCCCTGCTCCTACCGGGATAGCTGCATCGCCCCGACCCGGCGGCCTCGCGCCATGCGACGGCCAATCATAGCTGTGATGTCTACTACACAACCTTCTTCTTGTAGACGTTGTTGGGCCTGCAAGTGCACAGGTTTGTAGGACAGTAGCAAATTTCCCTCAAGTGGATGACCTAAGGTTTATCAATCCGTGGGAGGCGTAGGATGAAGATGGTCTCTCTCAAACAACCCTGCAACCAAATAACAAAAAGTCTCTTGTGTCCCCAACACACCCGATACAATGTCAAATTGTATAGGTGCACTAGTTCGGCGAAGAGATGGTGATACAAGTGCAAAATAGATAGTAGATAAAGGTTTTTGTAATCTGAAATAATAAAAACAGCAAGGTAACAAGTGATAAAAGTGAGCGTAAACGGTATTGCAATGATAGGAAGCAAGGCCTAGGGTTCATACTTTCGCTAGTGCAAGTTCTCTCAACAATAATAACATAGATAGATCATATAACAATCCCTCAACATGCAACAAAGAGTCACTCCAAAGCCACTAATATCGGAGAACAAACGTAGAGATTATGGTAGGGTACGAAACCACCTCAAAGTTATTCTTTCGGATCAATCTATAAAAGAGTTCGTACTAGAATAACACCTTAAGACACAAATCAACCAAAACCCTAATGTCACCTAGATACTCCATTGTCACCTCAAGTATCCGTGGGCATGATTATATGATATGCATCACACAATCTCTGATTCATCCAACCAACATAAAAGTACTTCAAAGAGTGCCCCAAAGTTTCTACCGGAGAGTCAAGAACGTGTGCCAACCCCTATGCATAGGTTCCCAATGTCACGAAACCCGCAAGTTGATCACCAAAACATACATCAAGTGGCACATGATATCCCATTGTCACCACAGATAATCACGGCAAGACATACATCAAGTGTTCTCATAAAGACTCAATCCGATAACATAACTTCAAAGGGGAAACTCAATTCATCACAAGAGAGTAGAGGGGGAGAAACATCATAAGATCCAACTACAATAGCAAAGCTCGGGATACATCAAGATCGTATCACCTCAAGAACACGAGAGAGAGAGAGAGATCAAACACATAGCTACTGGTACATACCCTCAGCCTCGAGGATGAACTACTCCCTCCTCGTCATGGATAGCGCCGGGATGATGAAGATGGCCTCCGGTGATGGGATCCCCCTCCGGCAGGGTGCCGGAACAGGGTCCCGATTGGTTTTTGGTGGCTACAGAGGCTTGCGGCGGCGGAACTCCCGATCTATCTTCTGTTTTGGAAGTTTTAGGGTATGTAGGTATATATGGGTGCAAGGGGTACGTCGGTGGACCTCCGGGGTGCTCACGAGGCAGGGGGCGCGCCCAGGGGGGTAGCGCGCGCCCCCCACCCTCATGGGCAGCCCCGGACTCCCCTGACGTGCACTCCAAGTCTATCAGGTTGCTTTCCATCCAAAAATAACTTCTCCAGTTGATTTCGTTCCGTTTTGACTCCGTCTGATATTCCTTTTCCTCGAAATACTGAAATAGGCATAAAACAGGAAATCTGGGCTGGGCCTCCGGTTAATAGGTTAGTCCCAAAAATAATATATAAGTGGATAATAAAGCCCATAATCATTCAAAACAGATAATAATATAGCATGAATGCTTCATAAATTATAGATACGTTGGAGACGTATCAGCATCCCCAAGCTTAATTCCTACTCGTCCTCGAGTAGGTAAATGATAAAAGAAAGAATTTATGAAATGTGAATGCTAGAGGTGCACAAGTTTGATCAATGATAATTTCAATCACCTTTTCTAGCATGATTATATGCCATAACAGTAGTTCATCTCATAAAACTTCTCACGAACTAGTAACAAGCAATTCACATGTTAAATCATAGACCATAAACATTCTTGAAAACTAGCAAACTTCATTCTTAGTCATCAAAACAATTGCAATTCATCTTATTTTCAGGAATATCAAACTCCACATACTCAACTATCATATAGTCTTCTACAATTGCTAACACTCACGCAATACTTGTGGTTATGAAGTTTTAATCAGACATAGAGAAAGATTGAGGCTTGTAATGTTGCCTCCAAACGTATTCACCTTTGGGTGATGTCAACAATAATAGTTCATGCTAACGTACATCCAATTGGATATATATATCAGGATCACCCCACCACGAAGTGCTTGCCAAAGGATAAAATGAAAAAGGGAAATGTGAAGATCACCTTGAATCTTGCATAAAGTAAAAGATAGGCCCTTCGCAGAGGGAAGCAGGGATTTGCAGAGGTGCCAGAGCTCGATTTTGAAATAGAGATAAATATTTTTGAGAGGTATGATCTCATTGTCAACATAACAATCAAGAGTTCCCAATATCTTCCATACTACATACATTATAGGCGGTTCCCATGCAGAATGGTAAAAGTTTATACTCCCCCAACCACCAACAAGCATCAATCCATGGCTTGCTCGAAACAACGAGTGCCTCCAACTAACAACAATCCTGGGGGAGTTTTGTTTAATTATTTTGATTTGATTTTGATCTTTTTGATCATGGGACTGGACATCCCGGTTACCGCCACTTTCTCATGAATGAGGAGCGGAGTCCACTCCTCTTGAGAATAACCCACCTAGCATGGAAGACACTGACAGCCCCTAGTCGCTACATGAGCAACAATTCGGGCATACAAAACAGATTATAATTTGAAGGTTTAGAGTTTGGCACATGCAAATTTACTTGGAACGGCAGGTAAATACTGCATAAAGGTAGGTATGGTGGACACTCATGGCAAAACTGGTGTAACATCCCAAAATTCTAAATTTTGGAATGTTATGATAAATAGATAGATTTGATTGACTGTTTGATTGATTGAGTGAAATTCGAAACTTTTTGAAAGTCAAATGAGAGGGAATAAAAGGACTTTCCCAAACTTTCATTTTCTTTTCTGATCTTCATGAGTTCAAATTATTTTCAAATACAAAACCCTTGAGCGAAGATGATATGACTTCTTCCATTTAATTAAATGAAAGGGTATTTGAAAATATTTGAATTTCATTTGGAAATATTTTGATTGATAAACTTCATGCAACTCAATGATTTTCATGAGAGAAGATAAAATGACTTCTTCAAATCATATGAAATATGAGTTGGGAGTTTCAAAGAATTAAATTCAAAGTTCTTTTGAATTTATTTTTAATTTGGAGCTATTTGAGTTTTATTCAAATTATTTTCTCCAAAAATAAAATATATGGAAATTAGGGTAATATGATTCCCTACATCATAAAAATGGAGAGAAATAAATTTGAATTAATTTTGGTATTTTTTAAAAATGATTTTTACTGGATTTTACTAGAGCGAAGCACTCTTTGCTTTATTTGAATTTCTGTGTATTTTATTTGATATTACAGAAATGTTCATGTTGTAGGAAATCTTTTTCTGAAAATTTCGATATATTATATGTCTATATAAAACTTTTATTTATTTTCGTTTCTATTATTTTTGCTGTCTGCAAAATGTTTTAAAAAAAAGTTCTTCCCTCCGACTGGGCCGGCCTAGCTCCCAGCCAGGCCACGGCCCAGCCCGACGCCCGCGCGCCCCATCCTCCCAAGCGGACACCGCCACAAGCCACCGCCACCGACATGGCCGGCCGCCGTCCCGCCTGGACTCTCCCCCGCCTTTGCCCCTCCTCCACGCCACCTCCTCCCTCCTCCTTAAATAGCGGCCCCGCCCTGCCTCTCTCTCTCCGCTTCGCTCCTCCGATCTCGCCGCCGCCAGATCAAGAAACCGCCGCCGCCATGACCGACGACCACCGCCGACACCACCACGCGTCCGCCGTCTCGCGCCGCCCCTCCCGGCGACTCCGCCGTCCTCTGCGATCACGAGAGCCGCCCCATCTCGCCGGAGTTCGCCCGCCTCATCGGAGAACACCGCCACCGTCGCCGTTGCCGTTGACCCGCCGTGGACCGGTAAAAACCGCCCGGTCCGATCCGGTTTTTTTTTTCCGTTTCGTTTTTTTGTTAAACCCGGTTTTTCTTTTTAATCTAGTTATTTAGTGAACGTTCGCCGGTTAGGTTTTCACAGCGAACGAATCCGTTCGTTAGGTTTTAGTAGTGAACGTTCGTTCGATAGGATTTTTCTTTTTGTTTTAGATTTTCGGCCAGGGACCCATCCGTGAATATTTTCTTTACAGATCAGCCACTGGTTTTCCAACGACTATAACTTTTTGCTCGTTAGTCGGAATTAGGTGAAACCAACGCCCACTGCTTCGTTATGATCTGATCTATCCCATAATCCAGCTCAATTATGTTTTTGAAAGTTTAAAAATTTGAATTAGGTCAGATTTGAATTCAAACTTTGTTTGATCATAACTTGAGTTTCGTAACTCTGATTTAGTTGATTCTTTTTGCAAATCTAAGCTCTTGACCTAAACTTTCTGATAAGGCCAAATTCACATAATTTTGGTACTGTTAGAAATTTTTTTATGTTACAAGAGTTATTTGCTTGGTTTTGATGTTTTCCGAATTGTTTCTTCGTTCTTTCCGATCTTTTGAGTGATTGCTTATGTGTGGTTACTATTGCTTGCTTACGATAGATTGACCGGAGTGTGATGAGTAGAACTATCAAGAGTTTTGAGTGCGAAGCATCTTCATCAACTTTGCAGGCAAGTTCACACCTTGATCATATCCCTCTACATACCCAGTTTTTATGCATTAGATCAATCCTCAAACATTGCATGATTAGGATCTAATTAAATTGTGGTTTTTGGGAAGTAGTTGAGGTAGTACCTATTACCTGTTTATTATCAAACCCTTGGGAGTTACTATTACGTTGCTTACATTGCTATACTATGCTCGTAGACGTGGATTGGGTTTTGAGAATATCCATGACAGATGTGAGATTGTTAATTAATGGTTTATCTAAGGTGACAACTTAAACACACATCTGGGTGATTGAGGTACCTGGCTATTCCAGGATTTTCCTATCTAGGCACCTAGGTAGACAGGATTTTCCTGTTTTTTTATGGACCGCCACCCAGGATCAAAGGGATCATGAGATTATTCATGCTAGAAACTTCCTTGTGCAGCCACATGCTATTATGGGCTCTAGCATAGTTGACTAAGTTGTGCGAACTCTTACGGGTAGGCTAGCAGATGTAGGGGTTGTAGGTTGGTACGGTCTACCCATACGTAAGGTGCTAGCGCTTCTGAAAGACTATGTCTCGGTCATCCGTTTCTCAAACACCATGTAGTGTGAGAAATCAAACGGAGGAGATCGAGTCATGTGGGGAAAAGTGCGCAAACCTCTGCAGAGTGTATAAACTAATCATGATTAGCCGTGTCCCAGGTTATGGACATCTTGAGTATCTAGTACTTGGATTATCATGTGAATCTCATCATGTTACTTTAATTAATATTGTTGGGTTTTAATGATGATGTTAATTGGGATTGAGAATGTTGTCAACCATTCTCAATGTTTAACAACCACCATGATAGTTAAATAAAATTTATTTCTTTGCAGTAGGGAAAAATTGGCTTTTCGCAAAAACATTGTAACCATAGAGCCTCCACCAGCCAAATATGCATGTAGAGATAGCCATTATTCATCATTGCTCTATGGTGTGAATTTGCCAGTACATTCAATGTACTGACCCTTTGTGGCTGCAACGTCTCATGTTGCAGGATCTTCCGACGAGTAAGTGATACATTAGGGTTACGATTTCTAGACTCAACTTTGCCGTTGGTGTGATGGGAATCCACAACCTTGTTACTTCCGCTATTTGGATTGAGGTAATAGTATTTACGTTACTTTATACATGTGATTTACCTCTGTTATAAATCCTCGAGTACTGTGTGTGTCAGCATACCGATCCAGGGATGACACTTAAGCACAGAGACTTGACCGTCTGAGGTCGGGTTGCTACAAGATGGTATCAGAGCACATGGTGACTGTAGGACGTGACCCTAGAAACTGGCAAGCCCATAGGAAAGATTTTTCTCTATTACTTCATTTTCAAAAAGATATTTTACCTCTCTTCTCTTCTGAGCTTATTCAAATATTCCCTTTTAGTGAGACCATACCCCTTTTCCCTTTTGACCACATGAAGATTCGGCTGATGAGATCACTCCAAGAAGTACAAGATATTGGACAACTAAGACCATTCGGAATGAAGAGGATTTTTCCGAGCATTATAATGATGGAAACTAGAACGGTTGAAGACTCTGTAGAATTTCCAGATTTTGTGTGACCTAGGAAGGCTACCCTTATGGAACCTGGCAGACTATGGAAGCTCTCAATACCCGAGATCAAGGTGTATCGGAGAAAGACTGGAACATGGAGCATTAGAACTCAAAGTTTTTGTTAGGAAAACCCTAAGGCAGGAGATATCAACTATGGAATGATAGCTCATGGAAATGACAAGAGCAGAAACACGCTATCCATGATGTTATCGCCCGCTTATGCTATTGTCACCGTGCTGAGTTAAGCATTCATATGCATGGAAGGATTGGATGTTAGAAGGCTGATGGAGCACCTATCAGCAAGAGGTGAAGTTTTAACCTTAGCTGATGTAACACCGGGATCTGGAGCATTACATCAAGAAGTTAAGATGGACCTACAAGAAGCAGTATTTGATAAGGAAGCATTTGGTGAAGAACTCATGTCCTAGAAGTTGAAAGTAGCCAAGCTAGAGGAGAAAAACCTTGAGACATCAAAGATTCGTCAGGAACTGAAGGACAGTAGGATCATGGTTCATGTCGAGGTTGATGAAACCCAGAAGTTTGTAACGCAACTCTAGAAATATTAAAAGACATCACGAGAGACTTTGCGACAACAGAGATGAGCTGGCAAAAAGGACTTGAGAAAGACAACCGCGATCGGAAGAAGCCATCGGAGACATGAACACGACTTGAAGAGTTTGATGACTTTGAAGATTTATTGACCATTAGAAGCCCAAACCCCTATTATATACATACGTTAGATGCGACGATAGTGAGCTGTCATTTGTTTGTTGTTTTTCTGACAGCCACAATAAAATCTGTCTTTTCAAAAGTTTTGTTTGTATTGTGTGTATCCCTCTCTATCTCTCTTATCCCACCCCAAAACCCATGGACCCAATAGAGGATGAATGGAGATGAGCTTGTATTTTCTGGACCAATGAGTCAATTGGAGACAGACCGATGGATCCAGAACATGGAGGATCACATGGAGAATAATACTATAGCTGGAAAGTATATGACCCAGCATGCTCTTGAGTGCTTTGAAAGAGGTGACACTACCTGGTAGAGGATGTACCAAAACATCAATGGATGGCAAAGAGTAACCACTTGGGAAGAATTTAAGTTGACTCTGCAAAGATCTCGTCTTGTGTCCCAGAAATTGAGGCCTTATGGAAAGGATATGAAGAAACCTTGTGCATACAAGCTTTGTGGGGAAATAGGACACAACCATAAAGAAAACAAGGATGAATACCCTCATAAGCGGAGGATTACCAAAGGAGTTAGCCGAGGATCTCAGGGAACTTCGATTGGAGATTGTTCCCAAAGGTTTTGTTGCAGCAATGGAAGTTCAGTCTACATTGTTGGGAAAGATCCGTGAAGCTCAGAAGGACGACAAAGAGATTGCTGAGGTAAAAGAGAGGATGAGCAAAGGAAAGGCCAAAGGTTTTCGTAAGGATGAGCACGACATCTTATGGTTCGAGGACCATGTACATGTTCCCAATAATGCAAAGATCAGGAAGTAAATACTTCAAGAGGCTCATGACTCACCATACTCGATTCACCCTGGAAACACCAAGATGTATTTGGATTTGAAGGAGTGTTTCTAGTGGACTGGTATGAAGAAGGATATTGTGGAGTATGTAGTCGTAGGTGATGTATGTCAGAGAGTAAAAGCAGAGCATCAGAAGCCAGCAGGATTACTACAGCCTATGTCGATAACCGAATGGAAGTAGGATAAGCTTGGCATGGGTTTCATTACCAGATTTCCCAGAACCCGATCGGGATATGATTCTATCTGGGTAGTAGTTGATTCGCTTGACCAAAGTGGCTCACTTTATCCCAGTGAAAACCACCTATACAAGTGCGAAGTTGGCCAAGATATATTTGACCAGGACCGTAGGTCTGCATGGAGTTCCGAGGACCATCGTGTCAGATAGAGGAACACTGTTTACCTCAAGGTTTTGGAATCAGTTGCACCAGACTTTGGGTACTAGGCTAGAGTTCAGTACAGCCTTTCATCCGCAGACAGATGGATAAATCGAAAAAGTCAATCAGATTCTGGGGGACATGTTGACAGCGTGTGCGCTAGATTATGGATCTAGTAGGGATGAAAATCTACCTTACGCTGAGTTCTCATACAACAACAGTTACCAAGCCCGTTTGAAGATGGCCCCCTTTTGAAGCTTTGTATGGGAGAAGAAGCCAGACACCGTTGATGTGGGATGAAGTTGGAGACCGACAGTTGTTTGGATCAAATGTGATCAAGGATTCATAAGAGAATGTTAAGTTGATTCGAGATAGATTGAAGATAGCTCAGTCCAGGCAGAAGAGTTATGCAGACTAAAAAATGCAAGGAGGAAGTCTACGAAATTGGAGATAGAGCAAGTCTTCGTGTGACCCCTCTGCGAGGAGTTAAACGATTTGGAGTTAAGGGAAAGTTAGCCCCGAGATTTGTAGGACCATACTGAGTTTTGGAGCGTATGGGAGAAGTGGCCAACAAATTGGAGTCACCCGAAGGACTGTTAGGAGTTCATGATGTGTTTCACGTGTTCCAGTTAAAGAAGTGCCATGCAGAGATGGCCAATATTCTCCTGTAAGGACGCTTGACCCTGGAAAAGATAATGATGTTCCACGAAGTGGAGTATGGACTTCATAAGTATAAGTTTTTATCTCGGTAGGTGGGATATCCCACGAGGATGAAGAGATGAATTACTATTGGATATAAAGGAGGTATGATGTTGGAAATATGGACCAATGGAAATTCCATGACGAGTCTGAGAAATTATGTCCTAGTTTGGTGCCAATAGAAGGAAGGAAGACAATACAATTGGATGGATTTTTAGTATGCTAGGATGCTAGGGAGTTGGATGTTGGAATAATGATCAGTTGCCCCGAGGATGTGTTCAAGGTTTGCAAGTGATGAGATGGGCCATAACCCACATGCCCCAGGACCTGCCAAGAAGCAAGCACATTCTTGCTGCAGGAAAAACCCTGGAAGAAGTTACGATTTTATCAACCGACGATTCTATAGGAGTTTACGCAAAACCTGAGAGTTGTTAAGGAACGATAGATGTTTGTTTGGCTTGCAGAATCAATGGATTTATCCGAACTTGGTTCATCGACAAGAGAAATTCTGCAATGCTTGTGAGGATGACCGAGTGTTAGAATGCGAGATTCGCTAGACCATATACATGGTAATGATTTGGGTGCGGGATGGATTGATCACCATACCGACTTACTCTTATTATTCGCCTTGCTATACGGGATGGTAAATCTGAGTGACTTACCTATAGTAGAGAGACGACGGTTCAAAACCTTGTTTAACCCGTAGAATGGTATAGCAATTGTTGACCGCCATGATATATAGATAGTTGTTTAGTATTGGCGCCAGACCTATCAGCTATGAAGACCCAATCACGGAATAACCTTACCAAGAGGAAAGGACAGAAGAATTGAGGAAAAGGTTATGCCACTACCGGAAAAGTCAGAGAGGGAATTATACTGAAGATCTGAGAAGACCGACACTGTCAACAATAAGGATGGAGTATATGAGTTTTGATGGAACCGTAACCATGCTTCTAAGGGTGGTAGCACCCGAGACCCCCGGAGACGATCGATGGATTTTTGAGAAGACCCCAAACCTAACCTATTTCTTTCTAGCCTCTCCGAATCTCGAGGACAAGATTCATTTTAAGGGTGGTAGGTTTGTAACATCCCAAAATTCTAAATTTTGGAATGTTATGATAAATCGATAGATTTGATTGATTGTTTGATTGATTGAGTGAAATTCGAAACTTTTTGAAAGTTAAATGAGAGGGAATAAAAGGACTTTCCCAAACTTTCATTTTCTTTTCTGATCTTCATGAGTTCAAATTCTTTTGAAATACAAAACCCTTAAGCGAAGATGATATGACTTATTCCATTTAACTAAATGAAAGGGTATTTGAAAATATTTGAATTTCATATGGAAATATTTCGATTGATAAACTTCACGCAACTCAATGATTTTCATGAGAGAAGATAAATGACTTCTTCAAATCATATGAAATATGAGTTGGGAGTTTCAAAGAATTAAATTCAAAGTTCTTTTGAATTTATTTTTCAATTTGGAGCTATTTGAGTTTTATTCAAATTATTTTTCTCCAAAAATAAAATATATGGAAATTAGGGTAATATGATTCCCTACATCGAAAAAATGGAGAGAAATAAATTTGAATTAATTTTGGTATTTTTTAAAAATGATTTTTACTGGATTTTACCGGAGCAGAAGCATTCTTTGCTTTAGTTGAATTTCTGTGTATTTTATTTGATATTACAGAAATGTTTATGTTGTAGGAAATATTTTTCTGAAAATTTTGATATATTATATGTCTATATAAAACTTCTATTTATTTTTGTTTCTATTATTTTTGCTGTCTGCAAAATGTTTTAAAAAAAAGTTCTTCCCTCCGACTGGGCCGGCCCAGCTCCCAGCCAGGCCAGGGCCCAGCCCGACGCCACGCCCCATCCTTCCCAAGGGACTCCGCCAGACGCCGGCCACGACATGGGCCGCCCCCCGCCTGGACTCTCCCGCCGCCTTTGCCCCTCCTCCACGCCACCTCCTCCTCCTCCTTAAATAGCGGCCCCATGCCCCGCCTCTCTCTGCCGCCCTTCCTCCTCAGATCTACGCCGCCCGCCAAGAACCGCCGCCGCCGCCACCATGACCCGACAACCACCGCCGACACCACCACCGCGTCCGCCGTCTCGCGCCGCCCCTCCGCGACGACTTCGCCGTCCTTTGCGACCACCGGAGCCGCCGCCCCATCTCGCCGGAGTTCGCCCGCCTCGTCGGAGAACACCGCCACCGTCGCCGTTGCCGTTGACCCGCCGTGGACCGGTAAAAACCGCCCGGTCCGATCCGGTTTATTTTTTTTCCGTTTCGTTTTTTTGTTTAACCCGATTTTTCTTTTTAATCTAGTTATTTAGTGAACGTTCGCCGGTTAGGTTTTCACAGCGAACGAATCCGTTCGTTAGGTTTTAGTAGTGAACGTTCGTTCGTTAGGATTTTTCTTTTTACTTTAGATTTTCGGCCAGGGACCCATCCGTGAATTTTTTCTTTACAGATCAGCCCCTGGTTTTCAAACGACTATAACTTTTTGCCCGTTAGTCGGAATTAGGTGAAACCAACGCCCACTGCTTCGTTATGATCTCCTCTATCCAGTAATCTAGCTCAAACATGTTTTTGAAAGTTTAAAATTTTGAATTAGGTCAGATTTGAATTCAAACTTCGTTTGATCATAACTTGAGTTTCGTAACTTGAATTAGGTCAGATGTAGGGGTTGTGGGTTGGTACGGTCTACCCATACGTAAGGTGCTAGCGCTTCTGAAAGACTATGTCTCGGTCATCCATTTCTCAAACACCATGTAGTGCGAGAAATCAAACGGAGGAGATCGAGTCATGTGGGGAAAAGTGCGCAAACCTCTGCAGAGTGTATAAACTAATCATGATTAGCCGTGTCCCAGGTTATGGACATCTTGAGTATCTAGTACTTGGATTATCATGTGAATCTTATCATGTTACTTTAATTAATATTGTTGTGTTTTAATGATGATGTTAATTGGGATTGAGAATGCTGTCAACCACTCTCAATGTTTAACAACCACCATGATAGTTAAATAAAATTTATTCCTTTGTAGTAGGGAAAAATTGGCTTTTCGCAAAAACATTGTAACCATAGAGCCTCCACCAGCCAAATATGCATGTAGACATAGCCATTATTCATCATTGCTCTATGGTGTGAATTTGCCAGTACATTCAATGTACTGACCCTTTGTGGCTGCGACGTCTCATGTTGCAGGATCTTCCGACGAGTAAGTGATACGTTCGGGTTACAATTTCTACACTCAACTTTGCCGTTGGTGTGATGGGAATCCACAACCTTGTTACTTCCACTATTTGGATTGAGGTAATAGTATTTACGTTACTTTATACATGTGATTTACCTCTGTTATAAATCCTCGAGTACTGTGTGTGTCAGCATACCTATCCAGGGATGACACTTAAGCACAGAGACTTGACCGTCTGAGGTCGGGTCGCTACAACTGGGTTTAAGGATATTGGATGCACAAGCAGTATTCCCGCTTAGTACAAATATTTAGGCTAGCAAGGGGAGAAACGCAAGCTCAACATGTTTGAATGATCCATGACAATATACTTTAACTGAGATGCGAGAAAACATAACCCATTACGTTGTATTCCTTGTCCAACATCAACTCTTTAGCATGTCATACTTAATGAGTGCTCACAATTATAAAAGATGTCTATGATAATATATTTATATGTAAAATCTCTCTTCCTTCAATATTCTTTCATGAATTGTTCAAATGACTAATACAATGCTTGCTAACCGTCAATAAATTTACAACCTCTACTTCTTAGATGTGAAGTCATTACTCCCCATGGGATAAGCAAATGAAACATATATAATTTCAGATTTGTGACATTCAACTTATTCAACCATTTACTCATAGGATATAAGTGAAGCACACGAGTAAATGAAAAGCTACTCCCAAAAGATATAAGTGAAGATCAATGAGTAGCTAAATAATTATGCAACTATGTGAAGACTCTCTCTCATTTAAGAATTTCAGATCTTGGTATTGTATTCAAGCAGAAAGCAAAACAAAATAAAATTACATTGCAAGGATAGCACAACTCATGTGAAGAAGCAAAAACTTAGGCTCAACCGATACTAACCGATAGTTTGTCGAAGAAGAAAGGTGGGATGCCTACCGGGGCATCCCCAAGCTTAGATGCTTGAGACTTCTTGAAATATTATCTTGGGGTGCCTTGGGCATCCCCAAGCTTGAGCTTTTGTGTCTCCTTAATTCCTCTCTTATCATGGTTTCTCTTTTTATCAAAAGCTTCATTCACAACAAACTCAACAAGAACTCGTGAGATAGGTTAGTATAAACCAATGCAAAACCTTATCATTTTCTACTGTAACAAATCACTAACATTATTATTCAACATTGAATACTAAATGCCTCTGTATATTTAATACTCCTATACTCAAATAGAATCATTAAACAAGCAAACATATGCAAACAATGCAACCATAACAGCAATCTGCCAAAACAGTACAGTCTGTAAAGAATGCAAGAGTAACAATACTTCCCTGACTAAAAAAATTATGAAATAAAATTCCTACTATAATAAATTTATCAGAGCTTAATATGAAAAAATATTAAACATTATACCACTCTCTGACTTTTCTAGAGAATTTTTGCAACAGCGGTAAACTTTCTGTTTTCAAACAGCAACATGTATACTAGCAAAATAAGTGTGGCAAAGGCTATACTTGAATTTTTTATTGAAACTAAAGATGCAAAATATTATTATAAATAACAGCAAGAAAAAACTAACAAGATAAAATGACGCTCCAAGCAAAACACATATCATGTGGTGAATAAAAATATAGCTCCAAGTAAAGTTACCGATGAACGAAGACGAAAGAGGGGATGCATTCCGGGGCATCCCCAAGCTTAGGCGCTTGAGTCTTCCTTGAATATTACCTTGGGGTGCCTTGGGAATCCCCAAGCTTAGGCTCTTGCCACTCCTTATTCCATAGTCCATCGAATCTTTACCCAAAACTTGAAAACTTCACAGCACAAAACTTAACAGAAAACCATGAGCTCCGTTAGTATAAGAAAATAAAACCACCACTTAGGTACTGTAATGAACTCATTCCAAATTCATATTGGTGTAATATCTAATGTATTCTAACTTCTCTACGGTTCAGACCACTTAATACTAGCCATAGATTCATCAAAATAAGCAAACAACACAATGAAAAAAGAATCTGTCAAAAACAGAACAGTCTGTTGTAATTTGTAACTAATGCAAACTTATGGAACTCCAAAAATTATAAAATAAATTGGTGGACCTGAGGAATTTGTCTAGGTAATCATTTTAAAAAATAATCAACTAAATATCACTCTCCAGTAAAAAGTTCTAGCTATTCTCGTGAGTGCTAAAGTTTCTGTTTTTTACGGCATGATCATAAAGACTTCACCCAAGTCTTCCCAAAGGTTCTACTTGGCACAAACACTAATTAAAACATAAAACCACATCTAAACAGAATCTAGATGGATTATTTATTCATAAACAGAACCAAAAAGCAAGAAACTAAAATAAAATTGGGTTTCCTCCCAACAAGCGCTATCGTTTAACGCCCCTAGCTAGGCGTGATGATTTCAATGATGCTCACATAAAAGATAGGAATTGAAACATAAAGAGAGCATCATGAAGAATATGACTAGCACACTTAAGTCTAACCCACTTACTATGCATAGGGATTTTGTGAGAAAACAACTTATGGGAACAATAATCAACTTGCATAGGAAGGCAAAACAAGCATAACTTCAAAACTTTAAGCACATAGAGAGGAAACTTGATATTATTGCAATTCCTACAAGCATATATTCCTCCCTCATAATAATTTTCAGTAGAATCATGAATGAATTCAAAAATATAACCAGCACCTAAAGCATTCTTTTCATGATCTACAAGCATAGAAAATTTACTACTCTCCACATAAGCAAATTTCTTCTCATGAATAGTAGTGGGAGAAAACTCAACAAAATAACTATCATGTGATTGAAAATTAAGATCAAGATGACAAGTTTCATGGTTATCATTATTCTTTAAAGCATACATGTCATCACAATAATCATCATAGATAGGAGGCATGCTTTCATCATAGTAAATTTGCTCATCAAAGCTTGGGGGACAAAAAATATCATCTTCATCAAACATAGCTTCCCCAAGCTTGTGGCTTTGCATATCATTAGCATCATGGATATTCAAGGAATTCATACTAACAACATTGCAATCATGCTCTTCATTCACATATTTTATGCCAAGAATTCTATGTAATTCTTCTTCTAACGCCTTGGCACAATTTTCCTTTCCATCATACTCACGAAAGATATTAAAAAGATGAAGCGTATGAGACAAACTCAATTCCATTTTTTTGTAGTTTTCTTTTATAAACTAAACTAGTGCTAAAACAAGAAACAAAAAGATTCAATTGCAAGATCTAAAGATATACCTTCAAGCACTCACCTCCCCGGCAACGGCGCCAGAAAAGAGCTTGATGTCTACTACACAACCTTCTTCTTGTAGACGTTGTTGGGCCTGCAAGTGCATAGGTTTGTAGGACAGTAGCAAATTTCCCTCAAGTGGATGACCTAAGGTTTATCAATCCGTGGGAGGTGTAGGATGAAGATGGTCTCTCTCAAACAACCCTACAACCAAATAACAAAAAGTTTCTTGTGTCCCCAACACACCCGATACAATGTCAAATTGTATAGGTGCACTAGTTCGGCGAAGAGATGGTGATACAAGTGCAAAATAGATAGTAGATAAAGGTTTTTGTAATCTGAAATAATAAAAACAGCAAGGTAACAAGCGATAAAAGTGAGCGTAAACGGTATTGCAATGCTAGGAAACAAGGCCTAGGGTTCATACTTTCGCTAGTGCAAGTTCTCTCAACAATAATAACATAGATAGATCATATAACAATCCCTCAACATGCAACAAAGAGTCACTCCAAAGCCACTAATATCGGAGAACAAACGTAGAGATTATGGTAGGGTACGAAACCACCTCAAAGTTATTCTTTCGGATCAATCTATAAAAGATTTCTTACTAGAATAACACCTTAAGACACAAATCAACCAAAACCCTAATGTCACCTAGATACTCCATTGTCACCTCAAGTATCCGTGGGCATGATTATATGATATGCATTACACAATCTCAGATTCATCCAACCAACATAAAAGTACTTCAAAGAGTGCCCCAAAGTTTCTACCGGAGAGTCAAGAACGTGTGCCAACCCCTATGCATAGGTTCCCAATGTCACGAAACCCGCAAGTTGATCACCAAAACATACATCAAGTGGCACATGATATCCCATTGTCACCACAGATAATCACGGCAAGACATACATCAAGTGTTCTCATAAAGACTCAATCCGATAACATAACTTCAAAGGGGAAACTCAATTCATCACAACAGAGTAGAGGGGGAGAAACATCATAAGATCCAACTACAATAGCAAAGCTCGGGATACATCAAGATCGTATCACCTCAAGAACACGAGAGAGAGAGATCAAATACATAGCTACTGGTACAAACCCTCAGCCCCGAGGGTGAACTACTCCCTCCTCATCATGGATAGCGCCGGGATGATGAAGATGGCCTCCGGTGATGGGATCCCCCTCCGGCAGGGTGCCGGAACAGGGTCCCGATTGCTTTTTGGTGGCTACAGAGGCTTGCGGCGGCGGAACTCCCGATCTATCTTCTGTTTTGGAAGTTTTAGGGTACGTAGGTATATATGGGTGCAAGGGGTACGTCGGTGGACCTCCGGGGTGCTCACGAGGCAGGGGGGCGCGCCCAGGGGGGTAGGGCGCCCCCCCACCCTCGTGGGCAGCCCGGGACTCCCCTGACGTGCACTCCAAGTCTATCAGGTTGCTTTCCTTCCAAAAATAACTTCTCCAGTTGATTTCGTTCCGTTTTGACTCCGTCTGATATTCCTTTTCCTCGAAATACTGAAATAGGCATAAAACAGGAAATCTGGGCTGGGCCTCCGGTTAATAGGTTAGTCCCAAAAATAACATAAAAGTGGATAATAAAGCCCATAATCATTCAAAACAGATAATAATATAGCATGAATGCTTCATAAATTATAGAGACGTTGGAGACGTATCAAGCCGTCGCTCGCGTGCCGGCCCGCCCATCGATCCACATCACTGCCTCTGCCGCGTCTGCACGGCGGCCCGGGGGTCTAGCTCGCTGCTACCTCTTGAGCACTGCGTTGGATTTCCTTGAAGAGGAAAGGGTGATGCAGCAGAGTAGAGTAAGTATTTCCCTCAGTTTTTATGAACCAAGGTATCAATCCAGTAGGAGGCTACACGCAAGTCCCTCGTACCTACACAAAACAAATAGCTCAACACAACCAACGCGATTAGGGGTTGTCAATCCCTTCACGGTCACTTACGAGAGTGAGATCTGATAGATATGATATATATTATTTTTGGTATTTTTGGTATGAAGATGCAAAGTAAAATAAAAGGGCAAAGTAAAAAAGCAAAGCAATAATAAAGTAATGAAGATTGATATGATGATAATAGACCCGGGGGCCATAGATTTCACTAGTGGCTTCTCTCAAGAGCATAAGTATTCTAGAGTGGGTGAAAAAATTACTGTTGAGCAATTGACAGAATTGAGCATAGTGATGAGAATATCTAGGTATGATCATGTATATAGGCATCACGTCCGAGACATGTAGACCGACTCCGGCCTGCATCTACTACTATTACTCCACTCATCGACCGCTATCCAGCATGCATCTAGAGTATTAAGTTCAAGAAAACAGAGTAAGGTCTTAAGCAAGATGACATGATGTAGAGGGATAAATTCATGCAATATGATAAAAACCGCAACTTGTTATCCTCGATGGCAACAATACAATACGTGCCTTGCTGCTCCTACTGTCACTGGGAAAGGACACCGCAAGATTGAACCCAAAGCTAAGCACTTCTCCCATTGCAAGAAAAACCAATTTAGTAGGCCAAACCAAACTGATAATTCGAAGAGACTTGCAAAGATAACCAATCATACATAAAAGAATTCAGAGAAGATTCAAATATTGTTCATAGATAATCTTGATCATAAACCCAAAATTCATCGGTATCAACAAACACACCGCAAAAAGAATATTACATCGAATAGATCTCCACAAGAGAGGGGGAGAACTTTGTATTGAGATCAAAAAAGAGAGAAGAAGCCATCTAGCTACTAACTATGGACCCAAAGGTCTGAGGTAAACTACTTACACTTCATCGGAGAGGCTATGGTGGATTCCCCTTCCGGCGGAGCTCCGGAACAGGCCCCAAGATGGGATCTCGTGGGTACAGAAGGTTGCGGCGGTGGAATTAGGTTTTTGGCTCCGTATCTGATCGTTTGGGGGTACGTAGGTATATATAGGAGGAAGGAGTACGTTGGTGGAGAAAAGGGGGGCCTACGAGGCAGGGGCGCGCCCTAGGGGGGCGCCCTCCACCCTCGTGACCGCCTCCCTTCTTTCTTGACGGAGGTTCCAAGTCTCCTGGATCATATTCGGTGAGAAAATCACGTTCCCGAAGGTTTCATTCCGTTTGGACTCCGTTTGATATTCCGTTTCTTCGAAACACTGAAATAGGCAAAAACAGCAATTCTGGGCTGGGCCTCCGGTTAATAGGTTAGTCCCAAAAGTAATATAAAAGTGGAAAATAAAGCCTAATATGGTCCGAAACAGTAGATAATATAGCATGGAGCAATCAAAAATTATAGATACGTTGGAGACGTATCAGGCATCCCCAAGCTTAATTCCCGCTCGTCCTCGAGTAGGTAAATGATAAAATAAAGAATTTTTGATGCGGAGTGCTACTTGGCATAATTACAATGTAATTCTTCTTAATTGTGGTATGAATATTCAGATCCGAAAGATTCAAGACAAAAGTTCATTTTGACATAATAATAATAATACTTCAAGCATACTAACAAAGCAATCATGTCTTCTCAAAATAACATGGCCAAAGAAAGTTATCCCTACAAAATCATATAGTCTGGCTATGCTCTATCTTCACCACGCAAAGTATTTAAATCATGCACAACCCTGATGAGAAGCCAAGCAATTGTTTCATACTTTTGACATTTTCAAAACTTTTTCAATCTTCACGCAATACATGAGCGTGAGCCATGGATATAGCACTATATGTGGAATAGAATGGTGGTTGTGGAGAAGACAAAAGAGGGGAAGATAGTCTCACATCAACTAGGCGTATCAACGGGCTATGGAGATGCCCATAAATAGATATCAATGTGAGTGAGTAGGAATTGCCATGCAACGGATGCACTAGAGCTATAAGTATATGAGAGCTCAACAAAAGAAACTAAGTGGGTGTGCATCCAACTCGCTTGCTCACGAAGACCTAGGGCATTTTGAGGAAGCCCATCATTGAAATATACAAGCCAAGTTCTATAATGAAAAATTCCCACTAGTATATGAAAGTGACAAAATGAGAGACTCTCTATCATGAAGATCTTGGTGCTACTTTGAAGCACAAGTGTGGTAAAAGGATAGTAACATTGTCCCTTCTCTCTTTTTCTCTCATTTTTTTATTTGGGCCTTTTCTTTTTTTATGGCGTCTTTTTTTATTCGTCCGGAGTCTCATCCCGACTTGTGGGGGAATCATAGTCTCCATCATCCTTTCCTCACTTGGGACAATGCTCTAAAAATGATGATTATCACACTTTTATTTTCTTACAACTCAACAATTACAACTCGATACTTAGAACAAAATATGACTCTATGTGAATGCCTCCGGCGGTGTACCAGGATATGCCATGAATCAAGAGTGACATTTATGAACGAATTATGGACGGTGGCTTTGCCACAAATACGATGTCAACTACATGATCATGCTAGCAATATGACAATGATGGAGCGTGTCATAATAAATGGAACGGTGGAAAGTTGCATGGCAATATATCTCGGAATGGCTATGGAAATGCCATGATAGGTAGGTATGGTGGCTGTTTTGAGGAAGGTATATGGTGGGTGTATGCTACCAGCGAAAAGTGCGCGGTATTAGAGAGGCTAGCAATGGTGGAAGGAAGGGAAAAGTGCGTATAATCCATGGACTCAACATTAGTCATAAAGAACTCATATACTTATTGCAAAAATCTAGAAGTTATCAAACCAAAGCATTACGCGCATGCTCCTAGGGGGATAGATTGGTAGGAAAAGACCATCGCTCGTCCCCGACCGCCACTCATAAGGAAGACAATCAATAAATAAATCATGCTCCGACTTTATCACATAACGGTTCACCATGCGTGCATGCTACGGGAATCACAAACTTTAACACAAGTATTTCTCAAATTCACAACTACTTGATACGTCTCCAACGTATCTATAATTTTTGATTGCTCCATGCTACTTTATCTACTGTTTTGGACTATATTGGGCTTTATTTTCCACTTTTATATTATATTTGGTACTAACCTATTAACCGGAGGCCCAGCCCAGAATTGCTATTTTTTTTTGCCTATTTCAGTGTTTCGAAGAAACGGAATATCAAACGGAGTCCAAATGGAATGAAACCTTTGGGAACGTGATTTTCTCACCGAACGTGATCCAGGGGACTTGGACCCTACTCCAAGGAACGAAAGAGGCGGTCACGAGGGTGGGGGCGCCCCCCCTAGGGCGCGCCCCCTGCCTCGTAGGCCCCCTGTTGCTCCACCGACGTACTCCTTCCTCCTATATATACCTACGTACCCCCAAACGATCAGAACAGGAGCCAAAAACCTAATTCTACCGTCGCAACTTCCTGTATCCATGAGATCCCATCTTGGGGCCTGTTCCGGAGCTCCGCCGGAGGGAGCATCCACCATGGAGGGCTTCTACATCATCACCATAGCCCTTCCGATGAAGTGTGAGTAGTTTACTTCAGACCTTCGGGTCCATATCTAGTAGCTAGATGGCTTCTTCTCTCTTTTTGGATCTCAATACAATGTTCTCCCCCTCTCTTGTGGAGATCTATTCGATGTAATCTTCTTTTTGCGGTGTGTTTGTTGAGACCGATGAATTGTGGGTTTATGATCCAGATTATCTATGAATAATATTTGATTCTTCTCTGAATTCTTTTATGTATGATTGGTTATCTTTGCAAGTCTCTTCAAATTATCCGTTTGGTTTGGCCAACTAGATTGGTAGTTCTTGCAATGGGAGAAGTGCTTAGCTTTGGGTTCAATCTTGCGGTGTCCTTACCCAGTGACAGAAAGGGTTGCAAGGCACGTATTATATTGTTACCATCGAGGATAAAAAGATGGGGTATTTATCATATTGCATGAGTTTATTCCTCTACATCATGTCATCTTGCTTAAGGCGTTACTCTCTTTTTAACTTAATACTCTAGATGCATGCTGGATAGCGGTCGATGAGTGGAGTAATAGTAGTAGATGCATAATCGTTTCGGTCTACTTGTCTCGGACGTGATGCCTATATACATGATCATACCTAGATATACTCATAACTATTCTCAATTCTGTCAATTGCTCAACAGTAATTTGTTCACCCACCGTAGAATACTTATGCTCTTGAGAGAAGCCACTAGTGAAACCTATGGCCCCCCGGGTCTATTCTCATCATATCAATCTCCATCACTTTAATACTTGCTTTGTTTTTACTTTGCCTTTTAGTTTTCACTTTGCATCTCTATACCAAAAATACCAAAAAAATATTATTTATCATCTCTATCAGATCTCACTCTCGTAAGTAGCCGTGAAGGGATTGACAACCCCTAATCGCGTTGGTTGCGAGTAGCTATCGTTTTGTGCAGGTACGAGGGACTTGTGCGTGGCCTCCTACTGGATTGATACCTTGGTTCTCAAAAACTGAGGGAAATACTTACGCTACTTTGCTGCATCATCCTCTCCTCTTCGGGGAAATCCAACGGAGTGCTCAAGAGGTAGCAAGAGGAATTTCTGGCGCCGTTGCCGGGGAGGCTCACGCAAGAGCAAGTCAAGACATACCAAGTACCCATCACAATCCCTATCTCTCGCATTACATTATTTGCCATTTGCCTCTCATTTTCCTCTCCCCCACTTCACCCTTGCCGTTTTATTCGCCCTATCTTTCCCAATCTCCTCCTCTCTTTCAGTTGCCTTTTTCCTCGTCCTTTTGTTTACTCGTGTGTTGGATTGCTTGTTTGTCGCAATGGCTCAAGATACTACCAAATTGTGTGACTTCACCAATACCAATAATAATGATTTCCTTATCACTCCGATTGCTCCTCTTGCCAATACTGAATCTTGTGAAATCTATGCTTCTTTGTTGAATCTTGTTATGAAAGATCAATTCGCCAGCCTTCCTAGTGAAGATGTCGCTACTCATCTGAATAGCTTCGTTGATTTATGTGATATGCAAAAGAAAAAAGATGTCGATAATGATGTCGTTAAGTTGAAGCTATTTCCTTTTTCACTTAGAGATCGTGCTAAAGCGTGGTTTTCATCTCTGCCTAAAAATAGTATTGATTCGTGGAACAAGGGCAAATATGCTTTTATCTCTAAGTATTTTCCTCCCGCTAAGATCGTCTCTCTTAGGAACGATATTATGAATTTTAAGAAACTTGATCATGAACATGTTGCACAAGCTTGGGAGAGAATGAAATTAATGATACGTAATTGTCCTACTCATGGTTTGAAATTGTGGATGATTATAGAAAACTTTTATGCCGGATTGGATTTTGCTTCTAGAAATCATTTAGATTCGGCCGCGGGAGGCACTTTTATGGAAATCACTCTAGGAGATGCTACTAAACTTCTAGATAATATTATGGTTAATTATTCTCAATGGCATACTGAAAGATCTACTAATAAAAAAGTGCATGTGATAGAAGAAATTAATGTTTTGAGTGGAAAGATGGATGAACTTATGAAATTATTTGCTACTAAGAGTGTTTCTTCTGATCCTAATGATATGCCTTTGTCTACTTTGATTGAGAATAATAATGAATCTATGGATGTGAATTTTGTTGGTAGGAATAATTTTGGTAACAACGCGTATAGAGGGAAATTTAATCCTAAGCCTTATCCTAGTAATTCCTCTAATAATTATGAAACTTCCTACAACAACTCTTATGGAAATTTTAATAATATGCCCTCTGAATTTGAGAGTAGTGTTAAAGAGTTTATGAATTCACAAAAGAATTTTAATGCTTTGCTTGAGGAGAAATTGCTTAAAGTTGATGATTTGGCTAGGAATGTTGATAGAATTTCTCTTGAGGTTGATTCTTTAAAGCTTAGATCTATTCCTCCTAAGCATGATATCAATGAGTCTCTCAAAGCCATGAGAATTTCCATTGATGAGTGCAAAGAAAGAACCGCTAGGATGCGTGCTTCCAAAGATGCCTTTATTAAAGCGTGTTCTTCTAATTCCTATGAAAATCAAGATGAAGATCTAAAAGTTATTGATGTGTCCCCATTAAATCTTTGTTTTGCAATATGAATCTTGATGAAACTAAATATGATCTTCTTTTACCTGGAAGGCGTTCTAAGAATTCGGAGTTTTTAGATCTTGGTGATGAAATTGATGAAAGTGGGATTGAAAGAAATAAAAACCTAGATATTGCTAAACCCACTATATTGGATCTCAAGGAATTTAATTATGAAAATTGATCTTTAATTGATTGTATTTCCTTGTTGCAATCCGTGCTAAATTCTCCTCATGCTTATAGTCAAAATAAGGCCTTTACCGAACACATTGTCGATGCCTTGATGCAATCTTATGAAGAAAAACTTGAGTTGAAAGTTTCTATCCCTAGAAAACTCTATGATGAGTGGGAACCTACTATTAAAATTAAAAATTATTAGTTTCATGCCTTGTGTGATTTGGGTGCTAGTGTCTCCACTATTCCCAAAACATTGTGTGATTTGCTAGATTTCCGTGACTTTGATGATTGCTCTCTAAACTTGCATCTTGATGATTCCACTATTAAAAAGCCTATGGGAAGAATTAATGATGTTCTTATTGTTGCAAATAGGAATTATGTGCTCGTAGATTTTATCGTTCTTGATATAGATTTCAATCCTTCATGTCCTATTATTCTTGGTAGACCTTTCCTTAGAACGATTGGTGCAATTATTGATATGAAGGAAGGGAATATTAGATTCCAATTTCCCTTAAAGAAAGGCATGGAACACTTTCCTAGAAAGAAAATAAAATTACCATATGAATCTATTATGAGAGCCACTTATGGATTGCCTACCAAAGATGGCAATACCTAGATCTATCCTTGCTTTTATGCCTAGCTAGGGGCGTTAAACTATAGCGCTTGTTGGGAGGCAACCCAATTTTATTTTTAGTTTTTTTTGCTTTTGCTTATGTTTAGGAATAAATAATCCATATAGCCTCTGTTTAGATGTGGTTTTATGTTTTAATTAGTGTTTGTTCCAAGCTAGACCTATTGGATCTTCTTGGATGATAGTTATTGGACCTTGCTATAATTTCCAGAAACTTTGCGCTCAGTGACCGAATTATTAAAAATCACCAGAAAGTGAAAAAAATACTGATTCCAATTGCTTATGATCGATAAACAAATTTTCTAGGTCGTCTAATTTTGGTAGATTTTTTGGAGTTCCAGAAATTTGCTTTAGTTACAGATTACTACAGACTGTTCTGCTTTTGACAGATTCTGTTTATCGTGTGTTGTTTGCTTATTTTGATGAATCTATGGCTAGTAAAATAGTTTATAATCCATAGAGAAGTTGGAATACAGTAGGTTTAACACCAATATAAATAAAGAATGAGTTCATTACAGTATTTTAAAGTAGTCTTTTGTTTTCTTTCTCTAACAGAGCTCACGAGATTTCTATTGAGTTCTGTGTTGTGAAGTTTTCAAGTTTTGGGTAAATTCTTTTGATGGATTATGGAACAAGGAGTGGCAAGAGCCTAAGCTTGGGGCTGCCCATGGCACCCCCAAGATAATCCAAGGACACCAAAAAGTCAAAGCTTGGGGATGCCCGAAGGCATCCCTCTTTAAATCTACTTCCATCGGTAATTTACTTGGAGCTATATTTTTATTCACCACATGATATGTGTTTTGCTTGGAGCGTCTTGTATTATTTGTGTCTTTGCTTGTTAGTTTACCACAATTATCCTTGCTGTACACACCTTTTGAGAGAGCCATACATAAATTGGAATTTGATAGAATACTCTATGTGCTTCACTTATCTGTTTTGAGCTTGATGTTGGGGAACGTAGTAATTTCAAAAAAATTCCTACGCACACACAAGATCATGGTGATGTATAGCAACAAGAGGAGAGAGTGTTGTCCACGTACCCTCATAGACCGAAAGCGGAAGCATTATAATAAAGCGGTTGATATAGTCGTACGTCCTCACGGCCGGACCGATCAAGCACCGTGTCGGTGTACTAGAATAGGGGTACCCTAGTACCCCGAACTCGTGCACGGACAGTTGCAGCGCCCCACGGCCGGGTCGGCCTGTTGGCCGCCAAGATCCTCAGCAGCTCCCTTGGAGCCATTCAAGAACAAAGTAGTCAAGACCCCGGCAAGAGGAGCTTGCCGGGAAGGCCACCCAGGGCGCAAAGGAAACGAGGCCCCGGCAAGAGGAGCTTGCCGGGAAGGCTTCTTGGCGCTGAACCCCAAGCGCGACAAGGTTCCCGCCGCTGCAAGGCGCTTGCTTGGCGGGCGACCTCTTCATCTCCGCTCCAGCTCACCCGCCAACGTGTCACCACGGGCTCTCCCAAGCTGGCGTGTCGGCGGGCGTGCAGCCAGCGGGAGTAGCGACAGAGCGGCTGACAAGCCACCATCGTGGTGGGCGGAGGCGCCTTAACAGTCCTGTTACCTTCGTTCGGGCGATCGAGGCGGGCATTGATGACTCTTGTCCCTTGCCGTCGAGTTAGGTATGGATTCTTGTACACCGTACAAAGCGTGTACCAACCCAGGTTTTACCATTGTAACCTTGTCTACTTGCCACATGTGGTAACCCTTGTGCCTATAAAAGGAGGCCCGAGGGCAACGTAGAGGGGTTCGGTCGGCTAGTTCTGGTCTAGCTCCAGCTTAGTTCATCACATTCAGGCTAGGTTTTGTAGCCCGCATTGCTCCCTAGCAAGAACACAAGAAAATCCACAAAGCAGCGGTGGGAGTATTATCTCTCCGGAGAGCTCGGCTGGGTAAACCCCTCGTGTGTATCGCCTCGATCCGCTCTTTGTGCAATATCCGCTCCCCTCCGAACCACAAGGGACCCAGGTCCCATAGGTGCTCGTGGGGCACGATCAGCTCTTCCCCCGACATCTTTGGCGCGCCAGGTAGGGGGCGTCAAGACTGTGTGAACCCGATTCGGCGGTCGCATGAACAACTCCATCGACGTCTTCATCGACATGGCGCCGAAGAAGAAGCCTTCGGCAGCAGCTGAGCCGTCCGCGTCGAACCCACCACCACCGGAGCCGTCAGGTGGTGGGGGAAACGCTGGCGGAAGGATCGGCGTCGTCGAAAGAGCCCACGATGCCGCCAGGTCCAAGGACAACGCGCCGCGGGCGTCGGCGTCCGAATCTACACCGCGCCCATCACAGGAGGCGCGGGACAGACAGCGTCATGATACCCGCGGCACCATACGATCTTTGGATCAAGGCCAAGCTGGAGGATCCCAAGGCCCTCGAGACCCGCATGCACCTCAGCATGCCGGTATGAGTGGGGTACGGTCGCTGGGGCGGGATGCTGCTCCTCCTAACTTGGTTAGGAGTCCGAGCACATCCCGTTCTTCGCTCCGTACGCCATTGCTGCCAACCACACCAGCGGAAGCCTTGGCGAGGGCTCAATTACTACTAGATTACCCTCCGACGGCCGATAAGGTCGACGGTGGAGGGCCACAATTCAGAGTCTCATCGGCCGCTAACGGCGACGTCCCGACAACAACCGAAGCGCCGCAATCATGGCGAGGCGACAAAGCGCGAGCCGATGGCGGCAGACTTGTGGGGTGCACCCATCGTACACTCCCCTTCCGAAGGCCAAGATCGCCGACTCGCGGATCCACCTCGGCGGTGACTCCACAGCATCGTCCGGATCCGCGAGCTCGTCGCGACCAGCGCCAAGTTCTTGAGAACGGCAAGAAGAGGACGCTTCGAACCCGCATCGGCGCCAAGAGAAGCGCGCCAATCAATCGACCAGCGCGCGGGCGCGCTGTCGATATGCACGCACGGGGAACCAGCGACTTGCCGTGCGCGTGGGTTGCCCTGCGTTCACTCGTGAGCTGCGGCAAGTCCGTGGCCCGACAAGAAAAACTTCAAACCAGACGTGCGGAGAAGTACGGCGACAGGACACATCCATCGGAGTTCCTCGGCATCTACACCATCGCGGTGCAAGCTGCGGGGGACGAGCGACAAGATCCTCGCCAACTACTTCCCTTGGTGCTCAAGCCAAGCGTCGATCTTGGCTCATGCACTTGCCGGATGGCTCTATTTCTTCTTGGGCAGATTTGTGCCATCGGTTTGTTGGCGCCTTCACAGGTGCCACAAGCCTCATGGCCAGGAGAGTGATCTCCACCTGCTCGCCCAGAAGGAGGGGGAGTCTCTGCGCAAATTCATCTAGAGATTCAGTCGGGTGCACTACAAAATCCCAGACGTCCACCCTGCTGCAGTGATTAGTGCATTCCATCAGAATGTACGAAATCGCAGGATGAGGGAGGAGATGGCGATGTGCAAAGTGAAAGACGTCGTGAGCTCTCCACGCCCTGGCCGACAAGTGTGCACGCTGACTGAAGAAGGAAGAAGGCTCCCGGAGAGAGTGTGGGGCAGAGTCCGACGATGAGGGACCACCCGGCAAGGAATAGCCGGCGGCGGAACAACAGGAGGAAGAAAAACCAAGAAGTACTAGTTGTCGAGCAGTCCGGCAAGGATGGTACCGCCAACAAAGCCAAGGCCGGTGGCTCCGGCAAGGAGGTTGCCGTTGACGCCGACCGCCAAGCTGTGGCGGCCGCCGACAAGCCTGACAGCTCCAACAAGCAGTACTGTAAAATCCACCGCACTAAGGGCCACGATCTCCAAAGCTGCAAGAAAGTCGAGCAGCTTGTTGAGCTCTGAAGAGCTGAATCGAGCGGCGAGACAAGGAGAAGGCCCAGGAAGGTGCTGGTGCAGCAGTAAAAGAGACCGGTCGGGGAGGACGCCAGCAAGGCCAAACAGCGGCAAGGAGACAGACCCCCCCGTGGCCGCGACAAGGAAGAAGATGAAGATGAAGATGACGAGGACTATGAGGACGATGAAGCAGATGAGCAGGAGTTTCAAAAGGCAACAGAGGTCCTTTGCGTTGACGGTGGTGCGTCTCTGCATACCTCACACCGCCAACTCAAGCAATGGATGCGTGAGGTCAATGCAGCAGAACCATCCATAGAGTCACGCAAACCTCTGAAGTGGTCCACCACGCCCATCATCTTTGACATTGAGGATCACCCTGATCGCATCACTGCGGTCGGGTGCTTGCCGATGTTGGTCTCACCAACCATCCACAACCTCAAGGTCACAAAGGTGCTGGTTGACGGCGGGGCCGGCCTGAATTTGATCTCCTCTGCAGTGCTCCAGAGACTTCAAATCCCTGACAGCGAGCTCGAAGAAACTGGTACATTCCAAGGAATCAACCCAGGAAGGAGCAAGCCCAAGGGGAAGATCGCGTTGCCGGTAACATTCGCAGCGAGCTCAATTCAGAACCGAGAGGTCACGTTTGGCGTCGCCGATTTCCCATTGCCCTACAATGGCATACTTGGCCGTCCAGCACTTGCCAAGTTCATGGCCGCCTCTCATTATGCTTACAACCTACTCAAGATGCCCGGCCCGATAAGCGTCATTTCTGTCCATGGCGACGAGAAAGACGCACTTATCTGCGCCGACAAGATTTACCAGGATGCAGCAGCCGCGACAGATAGCAAACCACTACCGCTGAAGCTCACGGGCCGAAGAAGAAGACCACTGGGTCCGGCAAGAGCACTATTGCCCACTCCGGCAAGCGCACCTCTTCGGAGTGCTGCGCTACCGTCGAGGACGCACCATCGAGCTCCACCGGCAAGTGCAACAAGACGATGGCAGCTCCGCCAAAGACCAAGAAAGTGCCCGCCAAGGAAGACGGCACTGGTGGTACCTTCACCATCGATGCACGCTTGATCCTAAATAGGAAGGCGAGCTCGTTGCTTTCCTGCGGGCGAATGTCGATGTGTTTGCATGGCAACCATCGATATCCCGGTGTTCCCGGAAAGTAATTGAGCACCACCTAGCTGTCTGTCCTCACGCAAGGCCCGTCAAGCAAAGAGTTAGGAAACAGCGTTGGGCGCCAAGAGTTCATAGCGAAGAAATCAAAAATTGGAAGCGGCGGGGCTTGTCGAGGAGTCCTCCACCCCGTGGTTGGCCAATCCGGTAGTGGTACGCAAGGCTAATGGGAAATGGAGACTTTGTATTGACTTCACGGATGTTAATAAAGCCTGTCCCAGGACCCATTTCCCTTGCCGCGTATCGACCAGATTGTTGACTCCACGGCTGGATGCGATCTGCTTTCGTTTCTTGATGCATATTCAGGATATCATCAGATCTTCATGGCGAAGAGGATGAAGAAAACCGCATTCATCACACCATGTAGCGCGTCTTTGCTTTATCTGGATGCCTTCGGTTTGAAGAATGCTGGCTCAACCTTTGCAAGGGTAGTCCATGATACCTTTGGACCACAGATACACAAAAATGTAGAAGCCTACATGGATGACATAGTGGTCAAGAGCAAAGACAAGGCAACCCTGGTTCAAGATTTGGATGAGACGTTTGCAAACCTGCGCAAGATCAACCTCAAGCTCAATCCCGAGAAGTGCGTGTTTGGAGTCCCTTCCGCAAGCTTCTCGGGTTCTTTGTATCTCGTGCGGGAATTGAAGCCAATCCCGACAAGATCAAGGCCATTGAGCAGATCGAAGCACCAAAGCGCGTCAAGGATGTCGGAAGGCTTGCGGTTGCGTGGCTGCTCTCGGCAGGTTCATCTCTAAGTCTGCTGGCGCATACCGTTTTTCAAGATTTTGAAAAGGCAGGTCAATGAAATGGACTCGAAGCGGAGGCTGCGCTGCGGACTTGAAGAGATACCTGTCCTCCACTCCAAGATTTATCGCACCTAAGCCGCAAGAGAAGTTGCTGCTTTATATAGCGGCAACCAATCAAGTGGTTAGTGCTGCGTTAGTAGCAGAGAGGGAGGCAGGTGATGAGCCGGCAGCCGAGGCAGGCGCATCCAGCGACAATCAAGGGGCTTCGCCGTCAAGCTCTGGTCCCGACAAGGACGGATCAGCGCAGGGTTGCGACAAGATACGGAAGAAGATGGTGCAGCGCCCAGTGTACTTTGTCAGTTCCCTTCTGCAGGGGGCTAGGTCAGGGTACTCTGGTGTGCAGAAGCTGCTTTTCGGCCTCCTCATGGCCTCAAGAAAGCTGCGCCATTACTTCCAAGCACATGAGATAACAGTTGTCACTCGCTTTCCGCTGAAGAGGATTCTGCAAAATCCAGAAGCAATAGGCAGGATTGTTGAGTGGGCGCTGGAACTGTCAAGCTTTGGTCTCAAGTTTGAAAGCACTTCAACTATCCAGAGCAGGGCATTGGCAGAATTGATAGCAGAGTGGACGTTGACGCAGGATGAAGAGATTCCGGAGACGAGCATCCCCGTCAAGGAGGCAAATAAAGAATGGCTGATGTACTTTGACGGTGCCTTCTTGCTGCAAGGCGCCGGGTGCGGCGTCTTTGCTTATCGCACCCATCGGGAACACCTCAAATACATAGTCCAAATGCACTTTCCCAAGGAACAAGCAACAAATAATACTGCAGAGTATGAAGGCTTGCTTGTCGGTCTCAGGATTGCGGTGGACCTTGGGATTAAGAAGCTCATTGTCAGGGGAGACTCACAACTTGTCGTCCGCCAAGTAAACAAAGATTACCAGAGTCCGTTGATGGAAGCGTCGTCGATGAAGTGAGGAAGCTGGAAGAGCACTTTGAAGGCACGCAAATGGAACACGTTCCAAACGCAGAATAATGTAGTGATGGCCTCTCCAAATGTGCCGCACTTAAGTTACACAATGGAACCAGGGATTTTTGCTCAAGCTGACTCAGCCAACCGTGACACCATCAACAGACAGAGCGAGAAAGAAAAAATTGGTTTCGGCGACTACTTTCCGCGAGCTCTGAAGCCGCCGCCAAGAAAGTCCCTAAAACCGGCGCAAATATCAGCGAGGAACGATCTGCTCCGACAAACCATGCAGTTTGTATCGTTGAAGCAAGCGCTCTCGACAAGCTTAGCTCCGGCAAGCTTGGCGGGGATCATCGAGCTCGGCGGACCCGCAGGTCCTTGCCGTAGAAGCTGATGGTCCCGCATGATAGATGAGCCTTTAGTCCTTGTTGTCGAGCCACAAGCTCCAACATGGGCACAACAGATCGTCCATTTCCTTGAGACAGAGAACTTGCGAAGAGCAAGAAGAAGCGGAAAAAAGTAGCCCGGCGATCGAAAGTATGTACCAGTTTGTTGACAACATCCTATCTGAAGAAGACTCAGCGGAGTGAAATTGAAGTGTATTTGCGGGAAGATGGATGAAGCTTGTTGGCGAGAGATACGGAGGCATATGTGGTCACCACATTGGCGCAAAAGCACTTGCCGCAAAGCTTTCCGGCAAGGTTTCTTCCGCCGAAGCCCTCCAGATGCTGGCCGCACAAGTAACCAAGTGTGAAGCGTGCGCCCATTCAAGACAGATACACCAGCCAGCTCAAGCTCTCAGGACGATCCCTTTATCCTGGCCCTTCTCGGTGCAGGGGCTCGACATCCTCGGCCCCTTCCCCGAGCTGTCGGGGCTTTGAATACTTATGCGTCGCAATCGACAAGTTCACAAAGTGGCGAAAGTGGAACCAGTGAGGAAGGTGACAACCTGATCGGCCGTCAAGTTCTTGGTCAATTGTTTGCCGCTTTGGGATTCCTAACGGATCATCACCGACAACGGCACACAGTTCACGAAGTCGCACCTTCATGCGATCGCCCAAGATCTTGGCGCCAAGATCTGCTTTGCTTCCGTTGCTCATCCGAGAAGCAACGGTCAAGCGAGAGGGCAAACGCTGAAGTCTGCAAGGACTCAAGACCAGAACTTTCGACGAGCTGCACAAGTCTCGGAAGGAATCTGGATCGAGGAGCTGCGGTGGTTCTTTGGTCGATCGGGGCGACGCCAAATTGAGCCATCGGCGGACACCCTTTGCTCTTGTCTACGGAGCGAGGCAGTTCTCCCCACGGAACTCAGATACGGGTCACCTCGAGTGCTCGCTTATGATGAGCTTGAGCAAGAGCAGCTGCGACAAGATGACGCTGCTCCTCGAGGAAGATCGTCTTCGAGGCTCTTTACGAGCTGCTCGTTACCAGCAAGCTTTGCGTCGCTACCATAGCCGCAAAGTTAATGCCGAAGCTTCGAGGAAGGCGACCTTGTTCTTGGCGCGTTCAATCCGCCAAGAATTCCAACAAGTTGGCGCCGAAGTGGGAAGGCCCTTATCGGGTAAAGCGAGTCACTAGGCCGGCGTTATGCGCCTTGAGACCGAAGGCGGCTTTCCGGTGAGCAATTCCTGGAACATAGAGCATCTTCGCAAGTTTTACCCATGAGGCGCGATTTGCGGAACCCGTTCGGCAACCACCCTTTTGTACAAGTCTTGCCAGCATTGCATGTAATCCTTTGTACAAAGCGAGCGCGAGACCCCATGCATCGATAAAGCCTATGGTTGCACATTTTCGTTAAATACATGCCTTCATTATCAAATATGCATGTGATTTACTAACATCTTGTGCAGCACCCAACCCGATGGCGATAATGAGCCAATCGGCTCCATAACTTTCTTTTCTCTTCTTTCTTCTCAAACAAGAAGAAGGTTCATCCACCCACAAGTTAACCGGGGAGAGAAGGAGATAGTGGCGTGGGCGACAAGCCGCCGACAAGCGTCGCTCGAGGAACTATCGCCTTGCCGGAGGCGGACAACAGAAAAGCTAAGTTGCTAAGTTTAAGCGACCAGTTTCAAATTTTAAGTTATCTTCCTCGAGCGATAGTACTTTGTATGGAAAACCTGTGCGCGGAGGAACCAAATCGTGACTGGTCACGCCCTTACTTTGTTTGAGTCCGCTCAACAACTTAAGTGAGCTGCGGCTAGTCCGCGACGAGGTTGCTTGTCGATGGCGACCCGCCCGGACGGGATCTTGAAGTTCCGCTTTTCGGCGCTCATGGCAAGGGTGCTGCAAGCGAAGTTTCCAAAGCGTGGGGTAAAAACATACAAGGGAAGAAATCGAGTAAAGGAAATAACATTGCATTCGATTGACTAAGATAGTGTATATTACATAATAACTTGTCGCAGATCTAATAGGTTTTCTCACAAAACATGATCTCTGACAAGAGAAAGATAGACTTGGCGGCCTAGTCCACGCGGCCGCCCTCGAGCCTCTTGACTCCGCTCACCCTGTCCACAATGGGTGCGACAAGGGTCTTGAGCGCTTCAACATCGGTGGATGAAGGCAGGGACTTGAGGGCCTTGGAGAAGTCGACGCCTGGGTTGCGGAAGGCCACCTTCATCAACACCTTCTGGAGAGCCTCGGCACAAACTTGGCGTGATTCCTCCGCCAGTTGCTTCGGAACCTCGTCCCGGAGCCGCCGGATACCCGCCAACACGCGTTTGAAGAACAGGCTGAGCTTGACTCTAGGTTGGAGGTTCTCGTTGGTGGAATATCCAAGATCTGTCATCCCCAACTCTATCAGCTCATTGTGGATGCCGGCGGCGGTGTCCACAAGACCTTCTGTCCAATGCATTATGCTGTCCCGAAGGTTATTCTGGGCGGTCATGGCATTCGACAGCAACTCCTCGGTGGCCTTGATTTTCTCTAGCAGGCCCGTCTCCCGCTCCCTGGCGCCGTTCAACGTCTCCGCCAAGGTGGTCAATTTCAGCTCCAAATCCGCCTTGACGTCCTTGGCGGCATCGATCTCCTTGATCTTTTTGGCCAAACGACCACTGCAGCTCGCCGAGGGTGTGGCGTCCTTCTCACGCTCGGCGCTTCAACCCGGCGACCTCCTCGGCACTCTTACGGAGGGTGGACTCCAGCTGAGCCACCCTCGTCTCCGATTCCCCTTTGGCGGCCTCGGCAGCCGTGGCGCATCTTTGCCTCCACAAGGCGGCCCGCCGATCGTTTGCTTCATGCGAGATCTTCCTCAAAGCTGTCGAGGTTGATCTTCCACTGCGCCACTCACCTTCTCTAGCGGAGAGCTTCTCACCGGCAAGCCTCTGCTGCTCCTCAACCTCACCTTTCTCCAAGATAAAGGCCGTGCGCTCCTCGGCAAGCTGCTCCCGAGCCTCTGCTATGTCCCAAGAGTCTCTTTGTTGGCGCGTTGGAGCTCTTCCAAGACGTTTCTCCAAGTCAGCTCCCGCCCTCGCGACAAGCGCCTCCACTGGACTCCGGTTTGGCTTGCGCGAGGCGCGGTACAAAGAACTTCCTTAGCAGCTGCTCCTCCTTGGGTTCACTCTGCTGCTGCTCGGGGCATCAACCAGCGACAGCCCGGCGGAGGCGGGCAGCTCCGTCGAAGGTCTCCCCTTGGTGGCGCCTGGAGCTTGATGCCCATGGGAGCTTGATGAAGACACCCTCACGGCTTTCGGTAGGCGCCGGGCTGGGGCTCCTCGGAGTCTGGTGCGGCATCGGTGGCGGGGGGATCGGCGGTCGGCGCAGCGCCTGGCGCTCCTGCGGCCTCCGGGCCGTTAGTGCGATCGCCGGGTTCCTCCCCAGCCTCTGCCCCAGCGGCCTCGGCAGCCTCCTCGCCGGCGGGCTTGTCAGCACCAGCTTCCTCTTCCTCCATGTTGGCGGCGTCGACACTGTCGCCGCCGGCGTCCTCCTCGTCGGCAGCCTCGGTCTCCATCGGGTCCCCGGCAGATGGATCTGATGGTCAGAAGGAGGAAGCACAAATCAAACAGATGTTCGGAAGAGCAGAACCCAAGGAAAACTATCAAGACAAGAAGGTTACCTGCAGTGGGGCCTGTGGCCGCGGCCTCCACCATCGGAGGGTCGTCGGCGCCCGATCCTTGTCGGGAAGCTCCCCTTGTCGGAGAAGCCTCCCTTGGGAGGCGCTCCTTGGCGGAGAATTCTCCCTTGGTGGCGTGCTGAAGCAAGCAGAATCTCGGGAGGCGGCCTCCGGGGCCTCTGATGAGGCTGGACCTCGGGGTAGCCCGGTGCTCCATGATGTGGCTGCTCTGCTCCTACAAAATCCAACAAACCAGATATAAGTAACGGAAAAGCACCCAGCGCGCCTAGCCACGGAAGCATACTAGATACTTACCTGGGGGCTGTCTTTGGGGCTGCTCTGTTGAAGGGTTGCGGATCCGGCAAGGAGTCCGGACGTGCCCCTGTTGCAACAGGGAGTCGTCCGAGACAGCGACTCACCGGTGTCTTGGCCCTCTTGGCGCCCTCGAGTGGCGCTACAAGAAGAAAGTTGAGTGGAACCAATGATATAAGATGAAGCAATAAGTTGGAAGATTACAAATGGCAGTGACAAGATATTACTCTTCCTCTTCTTCCTCGGAGCTGAGGCGGAGAGATCAAACTCTGCTCAGTATGACGGATCGGGAGAGGACTCCCTCTGGCGCTTAGCGGGTGCAGAGGCGCGACTCGAGGGCCTGCTCCCGTCGCCAAGGCCAGAATGAGGCGCTCCCGCGGCAACAGCACTTGTCGCGGTGGAGCGCGTCGGGCGGCGAGGCGGCTGCTGGGCCGCGTGCTCCCCCGCCACTTCTCTAGTCCTCCGAAGACGTCTCCTTGGCGGGGCGGCGAGCTCCTCCTGCGGCAAGCTACTTGACGGCGGAGGAGAGGCACCCCCGGCAGGCTCACTTGGGTCGTTGTCGGGATCGATCTGCTCCTCCTCACCGATGAACTCTTCCTGGTCGGCAAGGCTTGCCACCTCGGCCCTCTCTGCCTCCTCAACTGTGAACCCAAACGCGCCGGCGGCAGCGGCCTCTGCAGCCTCCTCCAACCTTGTGGCGATGCGCGCCATCTCCTGAGCAGTGGTGTCGTGGGTGAGCCGCCTCTTCTCGTCGGCGTGGATCGGCACTTCAGACAAGTCGTCGAAGAACTGCTACACTATGTCATCGGCGGGCTCCTACCAAGTTGGAACGATCCCATGGGAATCGCTGGCGGCATTATCGCGGATGCGATCAGCGACGAGTTGTTGCACAAGGCACAACTCCCTCGGCAACATGCACCATCCGGGGTTATCCGCTTGAGCTTGAACAGCTCCGCAGCATGCCTTCAAGCTCGGGTGGTGAAGTTCCAATTCAGACACAGGCGCAGCCTCATGATATCCGCGCGTTACGGAATTCCCAAGCAGGTCTCCCTTTCTCCTGCAAGGGTGCAATGCGGCGCGAAGAAGTTCGCACCAACCGCCCTACGGTGAGCCACCTTGCGGGCGCAAAATCCTAGTTGTGGCAATCTTCAACTTGTCGTCCTCGGCGCCAAGTTGCTCCAATCATTGCCCATGAACTATGGGGGTTTTTGCGAGGCGATAAAGGCTGTGGCTCCTCCTCTAAGATCCAGCACCAGTCAGCCTCCACTCCTCCCACTTGCTGCGCAACTCTCCGTCAAGGCGCTTCCTTCTTGCCGATCCTAGAGGTCCATGCAATTCCTCCGACAGCGGCTCTCCTCTCTCTACACGGGTGAGAAGTAATGGTGGAAGAGGCGACATTTGGGTGGACCCGACAAAGTTCTCGCAAAGATCTTGTAAACGCCAAGGTGAGGGCGGCGTTGGGGTGAAGTCAAGAAGGCGGAGGCCATAGGTGTTCATGACATCACGAAAAATTCAGAAAAGGCGGCGAGCCCGCACTGTAAGAAAATCGCGAAGAAGGGTACCAAGGAGACCTTGGCAGATGTGGCGGCGGAGATGACCCTCGTCTTGCGGATGCGCCGGGTCACCGTCGACCGAAGAGGTAGTACATATCCGCAGCTCCTTCCTATCGGCGGGGGGGTCAAGAGAGCCTGCTCTTTCCACAGCGCCCATGAGCAGCTGCGCCTCGGCGGATTCCGCCCTTCCCTTATCGGCCTTGGAGCCATAGGGAGTCGTGGTGAAGGAAGCCGGCGTGGGTGGCACCGTGGCGATGGAGGCGGGCGTCGCTCTCTGTGGGCTCGAGAAGGAAGGGGAAAGCGGCGGGGATTTTCCGATGTGACAGCGAGGGCAAGTGGGCGTCTGCCCGGTTTCCCGCTTATAAAGGGAGAGGGGCAGGCGTTCGATTTTTCCCATTAAAAAGCCCCACGATCTCCCCACGATGCCACGTCCTATGCGTGCCGTTCGTGGGAGACGCGGTGGGTCCAAAGGCAAATAACGGCGTAATCAAGACCACGCGCCGTGCAATGTTTTGGGCCTGGCCCATGAGCTTAGCGCCGTGTGTAGCCCAGCAGGGGCTCTGTCCGGTATACTAGAATAGGGGTACCCTAGTACCCCGAACTTCGTCTGCAGACGATTGCGGCGCCCACGGCGAGCCGGCCTGTTGGCCGCCAAGATCCTCAGCAGCTCCCTTGGAGCCATTCAAGAACAAAGTAGTCAAGACCCGGCAAGAGGAGCTTGCGGGAAAACCCAGAGCTCAAAGGAAGCGAGGCCCGGCAAGAGGAGCTTGCCGGGAAGGCTGGCGGGCGCTGAACCCCAAGCGCGACAAAGGTTCCCGCCATGGCAAAGCGCTTGCCGGGCGGGCGACCTCTTCATCTCCGCTCCAGCTCACCCGCCAGCGTGTCACCACGGGCTCTCCCAAATCTGGCGTGTCGGCGGGCCGTGCAGCCAGCGGGGAGTAGCGACAGACGGCGCCGACAAGCCACCATCGTGGCGGACGGGGCGCCTTAACAGTCCTGTTACCTTTGTTGGGCGGCCGAGGCGTGCATTGATGACTCTTGTCCCTTGCCGTCGAGTTAGGTATGGATTCTTGTACCTTTGTACAAAGCGGTGTACCAACCCGAGTTTTACCATTGTAACCTTGTCTACTTGCCACATGTGGTAACCCCTTGTGCCTATAAAAGGAGGCCCGAGGGCAGCGTAGAGGGGTTGGGTTGGCTAGTTCGGTCTAGCTCGACTTAGTTCATCACATTCAGGCTAGGTTTTGTAGCCCGCATTGCTCCCTAGCAAGAACACAAGAAAATCCACAAAGCAGCAGTAGGAGTATTATCTCTCCGGAGAGCTCCGAAGCTGGGTAAACCCCCTCGTGTGTATCGCCTCGATCCGCTCTTTGTGCAATCTCCGCTCCCCTCCGAACCACAAGGGACCCAGGTTCCATAGGTGCTCGTGGGGCACGATCAGCTCTTCCCCCGACACACCGAAACTACGGCACCTCCGAGTTCTAGCACACGTTCAGCTTGATGACGATCCCCGGACTCCGATCCAGCAAAGTGTCGGGGATGAGTTCCGTCAGCACGACGGCGTGGTGACGGTGATGATGTTCTACCGACGCAGGGCTTCGCCTAAGCACCACTATGATATGACCGAGGTGGAATATGATGGAGGGGGCACCGCTGCACGGCTAAGAGCGATCACGAAGATCAACTTGTGTGTCATGGGGTGCCCCTGCCCCGTATATAAAGGAGGGAGGGAGGTGCGGCCGGCCCCTAGGGTGCGCTGGAGAGTCCTACTCCCATCGGGAGTAGGACTCCCCTCTGCCTTGTTGGAGAAGGAAGGGAAGGGAAAGAGGAAGGGGCGCCCCCCTTCCTTGTCCTATTCGGACTAGGGGGGGGGGCGGCCTGCCCTGGCCGGCCCTCCTCTTCTCCCTTAGGGCCCATGTAGGTGTTGGGAACGTAGTAATTTCAAAAAAATTCCTACGCACACGCAAGATCATGGTGATGGCATAGCAACGAGAGGGGAGAGTGTTGTCTACGTACCCTCGTAAACCGTTAAGCAGAAGCGTTATGACAACGCGGTTGATGTAGTCGTACGTCTTTACGATCCGACCGATCCAAGCACCGAACGTACGGCACCTCCGTGTTCAGCACACGTCCAGCTCGATGACGTTCCCCGGGCTCCAATCCAGCAAAGCGTCGGGGATGAGTTCCGTCAGCACGACGGTGTGGTGGCGATGATGATGTTCTACGGCGCGAGGCTTCTCCTAAACTCATGACGATATAACCGTAGTGGAATATGGTGAAGGGGGCACCGCTGCGGCTAAGGCGATCACGAAGATCAACTTGTGTGTCTCTAGGGTGCCCCCTGCCCCGTATATAAAGGAGCAAGGGGGGGGCGGCGGCCCTTGTGGGCGCGCCAAGGAGGAGGTCCTCCTCCTAGTAGGAGTAGGACTCCCTTTTCCTACTCCTACTAGGAGGGGAAAGGAAGGGGAGAGGGAGAAGGAAAGAGGCGCGCCCCCTCCTAATCAATTCGGACAAGAGGGAGAGAGGCGCCCACCCCCAGCCGCCTCTCTCTTTCCACTAAGGCCCATGTGGCCCATTAACTCTCCCGGGGGGTTTCCGGTAACCCTCCGGCACTCCGGTTTTCTCCGAAATCACCCGGAACACTTCCGGTGTCCGAATATAGTCGTCCAATATATCAATCTTTATGTCTCGACCATTTCGAGACTCCTCATCATGTCCATGATCACATCCGGTACTCTGAACAAACTTCGGTACATCAAAACTCATAAACTCATAATAAAACTGTCATCGTAACGTTAAGCGTGCAGACCCTACGGGTTCGAGAACTATGTAGACATGACCTAGAACTATTCTCGGTCAATAACCAATAGTGGAACCTGGATGTTCATATTGGTTCCTACATATTCTACGAAGATCTTTATCGGTCAAACCGCATAACAACATACGTTGTTCCCTTTGTCATCGGTATGTTACTTGCCCGAGATTCGATCGTTGGTATCCAATACATAGTTCAATATCGTTCCCGGCAAGTCTCTTTACTCGTTCCGTAATACATCATTTCGTAACTAACTCATTAGTTACAATGCTTGCAAGGCTTAAGTGATGAGTATTACCGAGAGGGCCCAGAGATACTTCTCCGACAATCGGAGTGACAAAACCTAATCTCGAATTATGCCAACTCAACATGCACCTTTGCAGACACCTGTAGAGCACCTTTATAATCACCCAGTTATGTTGTGACGTTTGGTAGCACACAAAGTGTTCCTCTCGTAAACGGGAGTTGCACAATCTCATAGTTGTAGGAACTTTGTATAAGTCATGAAGAAAGCAATAGCAACATACTAAACGATCAAGTGCTAAGCTAACGGAATGGGTCAAGTCAATCACATCATTCTCCTAGTGATGTGATCCCATTAATCAAATGACAACACATGTCTATGGTTAGGAAACATAACCATCTTTGATCAATGAGCTAGTCAAGTAGAGGCATACTAGTGACACTATGTTTGTCTATGTATTCACGCATGTATCATGTTTCCGGTTAATACAATTCTAGCATGAATAATAAACATTTATCATGATATGAGGAAATAAATAATAACTTTATTATTGCCTCTAGGGCATATTTCCTTCAGTAGGCCCATTAACCACGGAAGTCCGGTAACCCCGGTACTCGGTAAAATTCGATTTCACGGAGCGATTCCGATATCAAATATAGGCTTCGGTATATCAATCTTTGTGTCTCGACCATTTCGAGACTCCTCGTCATGTCCGTGATCACATCCGGTACTCCGAACAACCTTCGGTACATCAAAACTATAAACTCATAATAAAACTGCCATCGTAACGTTAAGCGTGCGGACCCTACGGGTTCGAGAACAATGTAGACATGACCTAGAACTGTTTTCGGTTAATAACCAATAGCGGAACCTGGATGCTCATATTGGCTCCTACATATTCTACGAAGATCTTTATCGGTCAAACCGCACAACAACATACGTTGTTCCCTTTGTCATCGGTATGTTACTTGCCCGAGATTCGATCGTCGATATCTCAATACCTAGTTCAATCTCGTTACTGGAAAGTCTCTTTACTCGTTACGTAATGCATCATTCCGTAACTAACTCATTAGTTACATTGCTTGCAAGGCTTATAGTGATGTGCATTACCGAGAGGGCCCAGAGATACCTCTCCGATCGGAGTGACAAAACCTAATCTCGAAATACGCCAACCCAACATATACCTTTGGAGACACCTGTAGAGCTCCTTTATAATCACCCAGTTACGTTGTGACGTTTGGTAGCACACAAAGTGTTTCTCCGGTAAACTGGAGTTGCATAATCTCATAGTTATAGGAACTTGTATAAGTCATGAAGAAAGCAATAGCAATATACTAAACGATCAAGTGCTAAGCTAACGGAATGGGTCAAGTCAATCACATCATTCTCCTAATGATGTGATCCCATTAATCAAATGACAACACATGTCTATGGTTAGGAAACATTACCATCTTTGATCAATGAGCTAGTCAAGTAGAGGCATACTAGTGACATTAAGTTTGTCTATGTATTCACACATGTATCATGTTTCTGGTTAATACAATTCTAGCATGAATAATAAACATTTATGATGATATGAGGAAATAAATAATAACTTTATTATTGCCTCTAGGGCATATTTCCTTCAGTCTCCCACTTGCACTAGAGTCAATAATCTAGATTACACAGGAATGATTCTAACACCCATGGAGTCTTGGTGCTGATCATGTTTTGCTCGTGGAAGAGGCTTAGTCAACGGATCTGCAATATTCAGATTCGTATGTATCTTGCAAATCTCTATGTCTCCCACCTGGACTTGGTCCCGGATGGAATTGAAGCGTCTCTTTATGTGCTTGGTCCTCTTGTGAAATCTAGATTCCTTTGCCAAGGCAATTGCACCAGTATTTTCACAGAAGATCTTCATTGGTCCCGATGCACTAGGTATGACACCTAGATCAGAAATGAACTCTTTCATCCAGACTCCTTCATTTGCTGCTTCCGAAGCAGCTATGTACTCCGCTTCGCATGTAGACCCCCCCATGACGCTTTGTTTAGAACTGCACCAACTAACAACTCCACTGTTAAATATAAACACATATCCGGTTTGCGATTTATAATCGTCCGGATCAGTGTCAAAGCTTGCATCAACGTAACCATTTACTACTAGCTCTTTGTCACCTCCATAAATGAGAAACATATCCTTAGTCCTTCTCAGGTATTTCAGGATATTCTTGACCGCTATCCAGTGATCCACTCTGGATTACCTTGGTACCTACCCTTAAGCTTATTGCTAAGCACACGTCGGTGCGGTACACACATTACATACATGATAGAGCCTATGGCTGAAGCATAGGAACATCTTTCATTTTCTCTCTATCTTCTGCTGTGGTGGGCATTGAGTCGACTCAACTTCACACCTTGCAACACGGGCAAGAACCATTTCTTTGCCTGATCCATTTGAACTTTCTCAAAACTTTATCAAGGTATGTGCTTTGTGAAAGTCAATTAAGCGTCTTGATCTATCTCTATAGATCTTGATGCCCAATATGTAAGCAACTTCACGAGGTCTTTCATTGAAAACTTTTATTCAAGTATCCTTTATGCCATCTAGAAATTCTATATCATTTCCAATTAACAATATGTCATCTACATATAATATAAGAAATGCTCTGAGCTCCCACTCACTTTCTTGTAAATCTGAGGCTTCTCCAAAAGTGCATATAAAACCATATCTTTGATCACACTATCAAAGCGTTTATTCTAACTCAGAGAGGCTTGCACCAGTCCATATATGGATCATTGGAGCTTGCACACTTTGTTAGCACCTTTTGGATCAATCTGTGGCGACCAGGACCTCAAGCGATCGATCTACGTGCTCGTGTCATCATCCTGGATCGATAATCTTGACACCACACACTACTTGAAGGATTTATAACAGAGTAGCAATCACACACTTATTACATCGAGTGTCTCAAAGAGAACTTATTAAAATAAATATGGCTTAAGGCCATCTAAATCGATAACGGTGGAAGGCTTGGAAGAATAAGGGAGTCCATCAACTCCAGCGGCATCCTTGAGTAGAGAACCACGACCTAAGCACCTTACTGTCGTCTGAAAAGTCTACAACATGAAGCGTTGCAGCCCGAGCAGTCGGCACATGGAATATCTGGCAATGTAACACATAGAGAATAATAATGGAATAGGCTATACTACATGCATATTTGGCTGGTGGAAAGCTCTATGGTTATAGTTTTGCGTAAAGCCAAATTTTCCCTACTGCAAAGGAAAAAATTTATTTAACAATCATGGTGGTTGTTAAACATTGAGAATGGTTGACAACATCCTCAATCCCAATTAAAAGTACTCATTAACATCCCAACAATATTAATTAGAAGTAACATGATGAGATTCACATGATATCCAAGTACTAGATACTCAAGATGTCCATAACCGGGGACACGGCTAACCATGATTAGTTTGTTACACTCTGTAGAGGTCTGCGCACTTTTCCCCACAAGACTCGATCGCCTCCGTTGGATTTCTCGCACTACATGATCTTTGAGAAACGGATGACCGAGACATAGTCTTTCGGAAGCGCTAGCACCTTACGTATGGGTAGACCGGTACACCTACTTTCCCCTACATCGCTAGCCTACCCGTAAGAGTTCATGCGACTTAATGAACTATGCGAGCCCATAATGGCTTGTGGCTGCACACGGAAGTTTCTAGCATGAATAATCTCATGATACCTTTGAGCCTGGGTGGCGGTCCGAAGAAAAACAGGCAAATCCTGGAAACCAGGTACCTCAATCCACCCAGATGTGTGTTTAAGTTACCACCTTAGATAAACCATTAATTAACAATCTCACATCTGTCATGGATACACTCACCCAATCCACGTCTACTAGCATAGCATGGCATAATAAGCAAATGTAGAAGTAACTCCCAAGGGTTTGATAATAAAACAGGTAATAGGTACTACCTCAACTACTTCCCATCCCACAATTTAATTAGATCCTAATCAATGCAAGGTTTGAGGATTGATCTAATGCATAAAAACTGGGTATGAGAAAAGATATGATCAAAGTGTTACTTGCCTTGCTGATGATCCGCGAAACCTAGAGACTTGAAATAACAGGCGGCGCACTCCGGGTATTCTATCGCAGACAAACAAACAAGCATACAATAAGTACTCATCTAATGCACAGGTAAAACTCAAATAAAATATCTAACCAGAAAGTTCAACTTAAGAACCCGGTTTGCAAAAGAATCGAACAAAGCGAAACAACGGAAGTCAAGCGGCGGAAGAAAACAACTTCGTTTTACTAATCTGGATCTAAGTCAAATTTTACAGAAGAAAAAACTTGTTTAAGTTGGTTATTCGGAAGAGGGTTTGAGGCGAAACTCCGGCGCTTGAATCGCTGATTCCGATAAGCGAGCGAAAAGTTATACTAAAGCGAAAATTGGGTGAAATCACGATCGGAAAAATCACGGATTAAATCCGAGAAAAGAAAAAGCGAGCGAACGGGTTAGCGAGCGAGCGTTCGTTAACTAGATCTAATCGACGAACACGTTCGTTAAAAGCGAATGAGCGCTCGCTATTTAAACTAAACCGATCTAAAAAACCGAAACGAAAATAAAAAACCGACGGAAAACCGATCGGTTTCAAAAAAAAAACAGGCCTTGAAAAGCAGTGCGCGAACCTCGGCGGTGGGATCGGCGGCGGCGTCCCGTGGTCGTGACGGCGGTCGGGCGGCGGTGGCGAGGCGGGCGGCGTGGCGGCAATGAAGCGCGGGCTAGGGTTTGAGGCGGCGGTGGGCCTTGGGCTGGCTCCCGGCCTCTAAAGCCCAGAACCAGAGTCCTAGCCGGACACGGTCCGTAGGTCGGTTCGTTTCTTTAAATAATTACGCGCGGAAAATCAAACGAAAGAAATACTAAACGGACTCCAAAAATCCCGAAATAAATTTTCCCCGGCTTCTAAAATCAAGCCGGACAAGATGAACATTTATTTGGGGCCTAAATGGAATTTTGAAAAACGCGCATTTTTCCTAAATCCAAATAAAATGGCGAAAAACTCCAAAATAAAATCTTATTTGATTTTATTATTAAATCTTCATTATTTCTTTATTTTGGGAAAGTCATTTTATTCCCTCTCTCATATTTTGATAGTAGAAATAATTGAAGATAAAATAAATAAAATCAAATGATCCTATTTTCAAAATTTGAGAAAACTCAAATATGAAAATAACGAAATTCCCAACTCTCTCCGTGGCTCCTTGAGTTGCGTAGAATTTCTAGGATCGAGCCAACAATGCAACAAAAATATGATATGCAATGATGATCTATGTATGACATTCCAAATTGAAAATTTGGGATGTTACAAACCTACCCCCCTTAAGATGAATCTAGCCCTCGAGATTCGGGTTAACTAACAAATAGGTGAGGTGGGCCTTGGCGAGATCTTCCTCTCACTCCCGGTGGCTTCTTCCTCGGTGTGGTGGCTCCTTGAACTTTGCAAAACTTGATGATCTTGTTGCGGGTGACTCATTGGCAAACTCGAAATCTTAAGCTGTTTCTCCTCGTAGGTCAAATCGTCGTTTAAGCAGAATAAGCTTCGGTGTACTTTGTATCTCTCGGTGGTATATCAGCCATCTCAGCGTGGCACTTCTTTAGCGAGAAACATGGAACACATCGTGAACACTGACAATCCTCGGGTAATTCCAACTTGTAAGCAACTTCTCCCATACGTTCCAAAACACGATATGGTCCTACAAATCGGGGCGCTAACTTTACTTTAACTCCAAAACGTTTAACTCCTCGAAGCGGAGATACTCGAAGATAAACTCTGTCTCCTTGCGTTTTGAATCCGCTTAGCTCTTCTGCCTGGTCTGGGCTACCTTGAGCCTATCGCGAATTAACTTCACTTTCCGTTCAGACTCCTTAATCAATTCCGGTCCAAACAACTGGCGGTCTCCAACTTCATCCCACAATAACGGGGTCCTGCACCTCCTTCCGTACAAGGCTTTAAAAGGGGTCATTTTCAAACTGGATTGATAACTGTTGTTGTAAGAAAATTCCGCATATGGCAAGTTGTCATCCCAACTTGATCCATAATCCAAAGCACAAGCTCTAAGCATATCCTCCAAAATCTGGTTTCTCTCTCGGTCTGTCCATCTGTCTGCGGATGAAAAGCTGTACTAAACTCTAGTCTGGTTCCCAAAGTTTCGTGCAACTGCTTCCAGAACTTTGAGGTGAATTGGGTTCCTCTATCTGATACGATACTCCTCGGAACTCCATGCAAGCATACAATCCTGGTCATGTATATCTTAGCCAATTTAGCGCTTCTTGTAGGTAGTCTTTCTGGAATGGAATGAGCTACCTTCGTCAAACGATCGACTACAACCCAAATCGATTCATAGCCTGAACGGGTCCTGGGTAATCCCGTGATAAAGTCCATGCCTAGTTTATCCCACTTCCATTCGGGTATAGGCAACGGCTGTAACAATCCTGCTGGCTTTTGATGTTCTGCCTTCACTCTCTGACATACATCACAAACTGCTACATACTCTGCTATATCCTTCTTCATTCTGGTCCACCAGAAAGTTTCCTTCAAATCTAAATACATCTTGGTATTTCCGGGGTGGATCGAATACGGCGAATCATGTGCCTCTTGCAGAATCAACTTCCTGATCTCCGGGTCATTGGGCACATAAACACGGTCCTCAAACCATAAGGTATCATGCTCATCCTCACGAAATCCCTTAGCTTTTCCCTTGCTCATCTTCTCCTTAATAGAAGCAACTTCCTTATCTGTCTTTTGAGCTTCTCTGATTTTATCCATCAAAGTAGACTGAATTTCTAACGCTGCTACATAGCCTCTCGGAACTATTTCCAAACATAGCTCATGAAGATCCTCGTCTAACTCCTTTGGTATTTCTCCCGTCATTAGGGTGTTGACATGGCTCTTACGGCTCAACGCGTCTGCTACAACGTTAGCCTTTCCGGGGTGATAATGCAATCTCATATCGTAATCTTTAATAAGCTCCAACCATCTCCTCTGCCTGAGATTCAACTCCTTTTGCGTGAAAATGTACTTCAAACTCTTGTGATCCGTGTACAACTCACAGTGATTTCCAATGAGAAAATGTCTCCACGTTTTCAAGGCATGCACTACGGCTGCTAACTCCAAATCATGCGTGGCATAATTCAATTCGTGAGGTTTCAGTTGTCGTGAAGCGTCTGAAACAACTCTTCCCTTACGCATGAGCACTTTGCTCCAAGTCCTCGGCGTGAAGCATGCAATACACCTCATAATCCTTGAGTACGATCTGGCGAGAATTAACCTTTGGCGAGGTAACCAAGCGTTTCTTCAACTCACGGAAACTAGCCTCACACTCCTCGATCCATATGAACTTGGTATCCTTCTTCAACAATTACTGTCATAAACTTCAATCCTTGAAAATTCTCAATGAATCTCCGGTAGTATCCGGTGAGTCAAGGAAACTCGGATCTCTCAACTGTTGTTGGTGCTTCCCGATTTGTCACGGTGGCAGCTTTAGTGGGGTCTCTTGCTATACCTTCTCCGGATATAACATGTCAGAAATCCAACTTCCTTCAACCAAAACTCACACTTCTTGAACTTGGCATACAAGCGATGTTCTCTAAGCTTTTCGAGTACCAAACACAAGTGCTCCTTATGTTCTTCTTCATTCTTTGAGTAGACCAAAATATCATCAATGAACACCACGACGAACTTATCCAAAAACTCCATAAACACCTTGTTCATCATGTTCATAAAATAGGCTGGGGCGTTAGTCAGACCAAAAGACATAACGGTATACTCATACAGCCCGTACCTGGTGGTAAAAGCTGTCTTGGGTATATCTTGCTCCCGAATCTTCAACTGATGGTATCCTGATCGCAAATCGATCTTGGAAAATACTTTAGCTCCTTGCAATTGGTCAAAAAAGTCGTTGATCATTGGCAACGGGTATTTGTTCTTAATGGTCACTTCATTCAATCCTCGATATTCAACAACCATTCTTAATGATCCATCCTTCTTCTCCACTAGAAGTACTGGCGATCCCCAAGGCGAAGAACTTGGGCGGATAAAACCTTTGTCCAGCAACTCCTTAATCTGTTTCTTAATTTCCTCCAAATCTTGGTGGCATCACTCACGGTCTCTTAGATATCGGCCCGGTGCACAGGCGATGAGTTCGATCGAAACTCAATGTCTACGTATGGCGGCATGCTGGCAACTCTTCGAGCTCGTCCGGGTAATCCCTTACCTGGTACTTCCTCCTGCACAACTCGATAAAGGAATTTACAAGTGCTATCCTCGGCTCATGCCGTGATACATACTTGATTCTCCTTCCTTACGGTGTAAGTAAGCAAAATTGTCTTACTAAGCGCAATTGATGTTTCCTCCATACATCGACAGCAGGTCCATACCAAAATTACATCAAACCTTGGGATTCCAATATAATTAAATCCGTTGGGAAAACATGCCTTCCTATACTTAGCGGCACTTGAAAACATCCTTGGTGGCCATATCTGCGCTCTGGTGAGCCTACTAGCATGGGCGTCTTAAGAGTCCTAGTGGGTAGGCTAAACTTATCCACAAATCCCTTGATATGTATGAATCGATGCACCGGCGCGGAAAGAACAAGCTGCGATAAATGACTTAACCAAAAACTTACCTATTCACATCTGGCTGACTTCAACCTCCTCCACGCTAACGTGGTTCACATCCTCTGTTGAAAGGGTTGGCTTCTTTCACGAGCTTCCATTGCGTTACCATTTTGGGCTTACGGACATTCATTTGCATAATGCCCGTCTTCGGCACTTAAAACAAGTGATATGGCTCAGGTCCACCTTGGATGGTGTTGACGGGTTGGTGCGGTTTTGTCCATTGCTTCCTCCATTCCCGTTTCCATTCTTTGTGCCATTATGATTGTGCGAGCTACCTCCTCCATGAGTATGCTGAAATTGACCTCCTGTCTTTGGGGTAAAGCGTAGTTTCTGCTAAGCTCCAGAATTATACTTCCCCTGTCCATACTTCCTCTTACGATTGTCAATCTGCTGCTGCTTTCCATCAATCATAAGAGCATGATCTACTAACTCCTGGTAGTTATTGAAAGTGGCTACCATCAACTGCATGCTCAACTCATCATTCAGGTCCTTCGAAACTTCTCCTGCTTGCTGCGTCCGTAGCAGCGTCATCCAGGGGCATAACGTGCTAGCTTCTGAAGTCATCCACATCTTGGACAACTGTCCGTCCTCCTTAGCGTAAGTTGCGAAACTCATGCTTCTTCATGGCCATAGCTCCTGCTGAAACATGGGCGATGCGGGCGCTTGCTGGCCCGATCCCATGTGGCGGTGTCTACGGTGTAAGTGGCTGTAAAATTCTCCCACCATCTTTGCTGCGGGTCCTTCAAGCTGATGTGCAGCAAATTTCACCTTTTCATACATACATCCTGCGGTGGTCAACTCCTCCCTATCTTACGGAGCCAATCATACTGCTACTATCGGCTCGGTGCTCTTTGGAAAACACCGCGAATTCAGCCTTAAAAAGCAGTCAAATGCTCAGCGGTGGTGGTGGTAGTGGGTTGTTGTTGTTGTTGTTGCCTTGGTTACTGTACCAATGTTTGAATCAAGGCATTACTGCTCTTGAATCAACTGAGTGATCTCCGGCGGGAAAACAAATCCGGGGTCGCGTCTCGGAGGCATCTGAGGGGTTTATAGAAAAGATGAGAGATAAGAATAGAATGAGGTCTAGTGAGAAAACACTACCCATATGCACATGAGACAAAAGCACACAATATCACTCCAATCAATTCAACAAGGGCATACAACGATCTAACTATCGTTACAAAAGTGCTTGGACTAAAACTAATCTTTTAATGGGGGAATTTCTACTACTGTTATGGTGGTCAACTAGAAAAATTGCTCCGATGAAGATTCCATGATATCTGCTCCAGCTTCATCAACAAAGTCATCATCACTATCGTCGGGATCCGAGTCGGTGTCGTCGATGATAATATAATTATCCGGGCAAGTGGATTCGTCATCTTCTCGCTTGGGTGCTGAACCTCCCATGAATACTCCAATCTTCTCCTTAAGGTCGCCGTTCTGCCTCACTAGTGCGACGATCTCTTCCATATAGTCTTCACGCATAGCCTTGAGTTCTTCTTCTAGCTCCTTGATCTTGGTCATAGCCTTCTGTAGATCCTCCATACTTGCGCACATTTGGTTCTCCTGGCGTCGGATGTGCTGATTTAATTCCTGGATATATGCTGCGATTGATCTGTCCTTCCTGGTGCTGATCATCTCCCATTGCTCATCTCGGCGCCCACAAATCTGGTAGATAGTATTATTGAGATCATTGTGGTAAACTTCTCCAATTCGTCCCATGGCGATGTGAGCTGCCATGCTCTTTCCTAGGCTCCAGGTGGGGGCATCAAAGGAAAACTCTATGGGCTCCGTGACTGGTGCGAATGTTCTTCCTAGAATGTGGACTTGAATCATCCATCGCTCCTCCTCGGGTAAAGTGGCGTTGAAGGTCCCGGTGAAGCTTGGTACTCCTATGTTCAGGTATCTAGTGACTTCCTTCAAGTGATATCCAAAAGGTGAGTCTTCATCCGGTTATGTGAACTTGTTCCTTGCATCCCCATCCTAAAGAATAGAAAAGATGAGGAGTCAGAAATGAGAAGAAAGAGTAGTGATCTAGGGCTTTAGCTTAGTGGCCATGTCCTACAGTCAGCGTGTGCTCTGATACCATCTTTGTAGCGACCAGGACCTCAAGCGATCGATCTACGTGCTCAGGTGTCATCCTGGATCGATGTCTTGACACCACACACTACTTGAAGGATTTATAACAGAGTAGCAATCACACACTTATTACATCGAGTGTCTCAAAGAGAACTTATTAAAATAAATATGGCTTAAGGCCATCTAAATACGATAACAACGGAAGGCTTGGAAGAATAAGCGAGTCCATCAACTCCAGCGGCATCCTTGAGTATAGAACCACGACCTAAGCACCTTACTAAATCGTCGCGAAAAGTCTGCAACATGAAGCGTTGCAGCCGAAAATGGGTCGACACATGGAATATGCTGGCAATGTAACACATAGAGAATAATAATGGAATAGGCTATACTACATGCATATTTGGCTGGTGGAAAGCTCTATGGTTACAGTTTTGCGTAAACCCAATTTTTCCCTACTGCAAAGGAATAAATTTATTTAACTATCATGGTGGTTGTTAAACACTGGGAATGGTTGACAGCATCCTCAATCCCAATTAAAAGTACTCATTAACATCCCAACAATATTAATTAGAAGTAACATGATGAGATTCACATGATATCCAAGTACTAGATACTCAAGATGTCCATAACCGGGGACACGGCTAACCATGATTAGTTTGTTACACTCTGCAGAGGTTTACGCACTTTTCCCCACAAGACTCGATCGCCTCCATTGGATTTCTCTTTTCTACATGATGTTTGAGAAGCGGATGGCCGAGACATAGTCTTTGGAGCGCTAGCACCTTATGTATGGGTAGACCGGTACACCTACTTTCCCCTACATCGCTAGCCTACCGTAAGAGTTCGCATGACTTAATGAACTATGCGAGCCCATAATGGCTTGTGGCTGCACGGAAGTTTCTAGCATGAATAATCTCATGATCCCTTTGAGCACAGGTGGCGGTCAGAAGAAAAACATGCAAATCACAGAAACCGGTACCTCAATCCACCAGGATGTGTGTTTAAGTTGCCACCTTAGATAAACCATTAATTAACAATCTCACATCATCATGGATACACTCACCCAATCCACGTCTACTAGCATAGCATGGCATAATAAGCAAACGTAGAAGTAACTCCCAAGGGTTTGACAATAAAACAGGTAATAGGTACTACCTCAACTACTTCCCATCCCACAATTTAATTAGATCCTAATCAATGCAAGATTTGAGGATTGATCTAATGCATAAAAACTGGGTATGAGAAAAGATATGATCAAAGTGTTACTTGCCTTGCTGATGATCCGCAAAACCTAGAGACTCGAAATAACAGGTGGCGCACTCCGGGTATTCTATCGCAGACAAACAAACAAGCATACAATAAGTACTCATCTAATGCACAGGTAAAAATCAAATAAAAGATCTTACCAGAAAGTTCAACTTAAGAACCCCTGTTTGCAAAAAGAATCAGAACAAACGAAACAACGGAAGTCAAACGGCGGAAGAAAACAGCTTCGTTTTACTAATCTGGATCTAAGTCAAATTTTACAGAAGCAAAAACTTGTTTAAGTTGGTTATTCGGAAGAGGGTTTGAGATGAAACTCCAGTGCTTGAATCGCTGATTCGATAAGCGAGCAAAAGTTATATTAAAAGCGAAAATCGGGTCGAAATCGCGATCGGAAAAATCGCGGATTAAATCCGAGAAAAAGAAAAACAACGAACAGGTTAGCGAGCGAGCGTTCGTTAACTAGATCTAATCTGCGAACACGTTCGTTAAAAGCGAACGAACAATGACGCTTCTATTTAAACTAAACAAAAAAACCGATCTAAAAAACCCGAAACTAAAAAACCAAAAATAAAAAAAACCGACGGAAAATCGATCGGTTTTCAATAAAAACCGCACGGAAAGCAGGCGTGATGAACCTCGGTAGGCGGGATCGGCGGCGCCAGCCGGCCGTGGTCGTGGCGAGGCGGCCGTGATTCGGCGGCGGGCGGCGAGGCTGAGGCGCAGGATAGGGTTTAGGCGTGCGGTGGGCCTTTGGGCTGGCTCCCCGACTTATAAAGCCCCAGGAATCAGGAGTCCTTAGGACACGGCCATAGGTCGATTCGTTTTTAAATAATTACTGTGAGAAAGTCAAACGAAAGAAATACTAAGCGGACTCCAAAATCCGAAATAAATTTTCCCGACTTCTAAATCAAGCGGACAAGATGAACATTTATATGGGGCCTAAATGCAATTTTGAAAAACGCGCATTTTCCTAAATCCAAATAAAATGGCGAAAAACTCCAAAATAAAATCTTATTTGATTTTATTATTAAATCTTCATTATTTCTTTATTTTGGGAAAGTCATTTTATTCCCTCTCTCATATTTTGATAGTAGAAATAATTGAAGATAAAATTAATAAAATCAAATGATCCTATTTTCAAAATTTGAGAAAACTCAAATAGGAAAATAACGAAATTCCCAACTCTCTCCATGGGTCCTTGAGTTGCGTAGAATTTCTAGGATCGAGCCAACAATGCAACAAAAATATGATATGCAATGATGATCTATGTATAACATTTCTACGGCACCTCCCCGGACTCCGATCTAGCAAAGTGTCGGGGATGAGTTCCGTCAGCACGACGGCATGGTGACGGTGATGATGTTCTACCGACGTAGGGCTTCGCCTAAGCACCGCTTCTGATATGACCGAGGTGGAATATGGTGGAGGGGCACCGCACCGGCTAAGGAGCGATCACGAAGATCAACTTGTGTGTCATGGGGTGCCCCCCCTTGTATATAAAGGAGGAGGGAGGTGCGGCCGGCCCCTAGGGTGTGCTGGAGGAGTCCTACTCCCAGGGAGTAGGACTCCCCTCTTCTTGTTGGAGAAGGAAGGGGAAGGGAAAGAGGAAAGAGGCGCCCCCCCTTCCTTGTCTTATTCGGACTAGGGGAGGCGCGCACCCCTTGCAGCCCTCCTCTTCTCCCTTAGGGCCCATGTAGGCCCATTAACCCCGGGGGTTCCGGTAACCCCAGTACTCGGTAAAATTCGATTTCACGGAGCGATTCCGATATCAAATATAGGCTTCCAATATATCAATATTTGTGTCTTGACCATTTGAGACTCCTCGTCATATGCAGTGATCACATCCGGGACTCCGAACAACCTTCGTTACATCAAAACTATAAACTCGTAATAAAACTGTCATCATAACGTTAAGCGTGCGAACCCTACGGGTTCGAGAACAATGTAGACATGACCTAGAACTGTTTCGGTCAATAACCAATAAGCGGAACCTGGATGCTCATATTGGCTCCTACATATTCTCGAAGATCTTTATCGGTCGAAACCGCACAACAACATCGTTGTTCCCTTTGTCATCGGTATGTTACTTGCGAGATTCGATCGTCGGTATCTCAATACCTAGTTCAATCTCGTTACCGGCAAGCCTCTTTACTCGTTACGTAATGCATCATTCCATAACTAACTCATTAGTTACATTGCTTGCAAGGCTTATAGTGATGTGCATTACCGAGAGGGCCCAGAGATACCTCTCCGACAATCGGAGTGACAAAACCTAATCTCGAAATACGCCAACCCAACATATACCTTTGGAGACACTTGTAGAGCTCCTTTATAATCACCCAGTTATGTTGTGACGTTTGGTAGCACACAAAGTGTTCCTCCGGTAAACGGGAGTTGCATAATCTCATAGTTATAGGAACTTGTATAAGTCATGAAGAAAGCAATAGCAATATACTAAACGATCAAGTGCTAAGCTAACAGAATGGGTCAATTCAATCACATCATTCTCCTAATGATGTGATTCCATTAATCAAATGACAACACATGTCTATGGTTAGGAAACATAACCATCTTTGATCAATGAGCTAGTCAAATAGAGGCATGCTAGTGACATTAAGTTTGTCTATGTATTCACACATGTATCATGTTTCCGGTTAATACAATTCTAGCATGAATAATAAACATTTATCATGATATGAGGAAATTAATAATAACTTTATATTGCCTCTAGGGCATATTTCCTTCACTTGATAGTTTTGCTCATAGTGCTTCACTTATATCTTTTGGCGTGATAATTTTTGCTCTAGTGCTTCACTTAGATCTTTTAGAAACGCGGTGGTGGATTTGTTTTAAAGAAACTATTGATCTCTCATGCTTCACTTAGATTATTTTGAGAGTCGTTAATAGCATGGTAATTTGCTTAATATTAATATACTTGGTATTCAAGATATGTGAAACTTTCTTTTGAGTCGTTGAATACTAAGAAAAGTTTGATGCTTGATAATTGTTTTGAGATAAGAAGATGGTGATATTAAAGTCATGCTAGTTGGGTGATTATGAATTTAAAGAATGCTTGTGTTGAAGTTAGCAAGTCCCGTAGCATGCACGTATGGTTAAAGTTGTGTAACAAATTTGAAACATGAAGTGTACCTAGCTTGTGCATCCTTATGAGTGGCGGTCGGGGACGAGACGATGGTCTTTTCCTACCAATCTATCCCCTAGGAGCATCTGCGTAGTACTTGATTTTGATGACTTCTAAATTTTTGCAATAAGTATATGAGTTCTTTTGACTAATGTTGAGTCAAGTGGATTATACACACTTTTACCTTTCCGCCTTTGCTAGCCTCTTGATGCCGTGCATTTCCTTTCTCACCTTGAGAGTTGGTGCAAACTTAGCGGTGCATCCAAACCCCGTGATATGATCGCTCTATCACACATAAACCTCCTATATCTTCCTCAAAACAGCCACCATACCTACCTATTATGGCATTTCCATAGCCATTCGAGATATATTGCCATGCAACTTTCCACCGTTCCGTTCATCATCATCATGACATACTTTACTTTTGTCATATGTCCATTGCATGATCATGTAGTTGACATCGTATTTGTGGCAAAGCCACCATGCATTATTTTCATACATGTCACTCTTGATTCATTGCACCATCCATTACACACGGAGGCATTCATATAGAGTCCTATCTTGTTCTAGTATCAAGTTGTAATCCTTATGTTGTAATCAATAGAAGTGTGATGATCATCATTATTAGAGCATTGCCCAATCAAAAAAAAGAAAGGCCAAAAAGAAAAAAAAGGAAGGCCCAAAAAAGGAAATAAAAGGGCGATGTTACTATCTCTTTTCCACACTTGTGCTTCAAAGTAGCACCTTGTTCTTTATGTAGTGAGTCTCATATATTGTGCTTCAAAGTAGCACCATGTTTTTCATATAGTGAGTCTCATAAGTTGTCTTTTTCATACTAGTGGGAATTTTCATTATAGAACTTGGCTTGTATATTCCTCGATGGGCTTCCTCAAATGCCCTAGGTCTTCGTGAGCAAGCAAGTTGGATGCACACCCACTAGTTTTTGAATTAAGCTTGGGGATGCCTGATACGTCTCCAACGTATATATAATTTTTGAATGCTCCATGCTACTTTATCTACTGTTTTGGACTATATTGGGCTTTATTTTCCACTTTTATATTATTTTTGGGACTAACCTATTAACCGGAGGACCAGCCCAGAATTGTTTTTTGCCTATTTGATGTTTGAAGAAGCGGAATATCAAGCAGTCCAAACGGAATGAAACCTTTGGGAGCGTGATTTTCTCACGAGCGTGATCCGGGGACTTGGACCCTACTCCAAGGAGCGAAAGAGGCGGTCACGAGGGTGGGGCGCGCCCCTGCCTCGTGGGCCCCTGTTGCTCCACCGACGTACTCCTTCCTCCTATATATACCTCGTACCCCCAAGCGATCGAGCAGGGCCAAAACCTAATTCCACCGCCGCAACTTCCTGTATCCATTCCGGAGCTCCGCCGGAGGGGGCATCCACCACGGAGGGCTTCTACATCATCACCATAGCGCTGCCGATGAAGTGTGAGTAGTTTACTTCAGACATTCGGGTCCATAGCTAGTAGCTAGATGGCTTCTTCTCTCTTTCTGGATCTCAATACAATGTTATGCCCCTCTCTCGTGGAGATCTATTCGATGTAATCTTCTTTTTGCGGTGTGTTTGTTGAGATCGATGAATTGTGGGTTTATGATCCAGATTATCTATGAATAATATTTGATTCTTCTCTGAATTATTTTATGTATGATTGGTTATCTTTGCAAGTCTCTTCGAATTATCCGTTTGGTTTGGCCAACTAGATTGGTAGTTCTTGCAATGGGAGAAGTGCTTAGCTTTGGGTTCAATCTTGCGGTGTCCTTACCAAGTGACAGAAAGGGTTGCAAGGAACGTATTGTATTGTTGCCATTGAGGATAACAAGATGGGGTATTTATCATATTTCATGAGTTTATTCCTCTACATCATGTCATCTTGCTTAAGGCGTTACTCTTTTTAACTTAATACTCTAGATGCATCTTGGATAGCAGTCGATGAGTGGAGTAATAGTAGTAGATGCAGAATCGTTTCGGTCTACTTGTCTCGGACGTGATACCTATATACATGATCATACCTATATATACTCATAACTATGCTCAATTATGTCAATTGCTCAACAGTAATTTTCCTCACCCACCGTAGAATACTTATGCTCTTGAGAGAAGCCACTAGTGAAACCTATGGCCCCCGGGTCTATTCTCATCATATCAATCTCCATCACTTTAATACTTGCTTTGTTTTTACTTTGCCTTTTACTTTTCACTTTGCATCTCTATACCAAAAATACCAAAAAAATATTATTTATCATCTCTATCAGATCTCACTCTCGTAAGTGGCCGTGAAGGGATTGACAACCCCTAATCGCGTTGGTTGCGAGTAGCTATCATTTTGTGCAGGTCGAGGGACTTGTGCATGGCCTCCTCTTGGATTGATACCTTGGTTCTCAAAACTGAGGGAAATACTTACGCTACTTTGCTGCATCATCCTCTCCTCTTGAAATCCAACGCAGTGCTTAAGAGGTAGCAAGAAGAATTTCTTGCGCCGTTGCCGAGGAGGCTCACGCAAGAGCAAGTCAAGACATACCAAGTACCCATCACAATCCCTATCTCTCGCATTACATTATTTGCCATTTGCCTCTCCTTTTCCTCTCCCCCATTTCACCCTTGCCGTTTTATTCTCCCTCTCTTTCCCAATCTCCTCCTCTCTTTCCGTTGCCTTTTTCCTCGTCCTTTTGTTTGCTCGTGTGTTGGATTGATTGTTTGTCGCAATGGCTCAAGATACTACCAAATTGTGTGACTTCACCAATACCAATAATAATGATTTCCTTAGCACTCCGATTGCTCCTCTTGCCAATACTGAATCTTGTGAAATCAATGCTGCTTTGTTGAATCTTGTTATGAAAGATCAATTCGTCGGCCTTCCTAGTGAAGATGCCGCTACTCATCTGAATAACCGTTGATTTATGTGATATGCAAAAGAAAAAAGATGTCGATAATGATGTCGTTAAGTTGAAGATATTTCCTTTTTCGCTTAGAGATCGTGCTAAAGCGTGGTTTTCATCTCTGCCCAAAAATAGTATTGATTCGTGGAACAAGTGCAAAGATGCTTTTATCTCTAAGTATTTTCCTCCCGCTAGGATCGTCTCTCTTAGGAATGATATTATGAATTTTAAGCAACTTGATCATGAACATGTTGCACAAGCTTGGGAGAGAATGAAATTAATGATACGTAATTGTCCTACTCATGGTTTGAACTTGTGGATGATTACACAAAACTTTTATGCGGATTGAATTTTGCTTCTAGAAATCTTTTAGATTCGGCGCGGTGAGGCACTTTTATGGAAATCACTCTAGGAGATGCTACTAAAGTTCTAGATAATATTATGGTTAATTATTCTCAATGGCATACTGAAAGATCTACTAATAAAAAAGTGCATGCGATAGAAGAAATTAATGTTTTGAGTGGAAAGATGGATGAACTTATGAAATTATTTGCTACTAAGAGTGTTTCTTCTGATCCTAATGATATGCCTTTGTCTACTTTGATTGAGAATAATAATGAATCTATGGATGTGAATTTTGTTGGTAGGAATAATTTTGGTAACAACGCGTATAGAGGGAATTTTAATCCTAGGCCTTATCCTAGAAATTCCTCTAATAATTATGGAACTTCCTACAACAACTCTTATGGAAATTCTAATAAGATGCCCTCTGAATTTGAGAGTAGTGTTAAAGAGTTTATGAATTCACAAAAGAATTTTAATGCTTTGCTTGAGGAGAAATTGCTTAAAGTTGATGATTTGGCTAGGAACGTTGATAGAATTTCTCTTGAGGTTGATTCTTTAAAGCTTAGATCTATTCCTCCTAAGCATGATATCAATGAGTCTCTCAAAGCCATGAGAATTTCCATTGATGAGTGCAAAGAAAGAACCGCTAGGATGCATGCTTCCAAAGATTCCTTTATTAAAGCGTGTTCTTCTAATTCCTCTGAAAATCAAGATGAAGATCTAAAAGTTATTGATGTGTCACCCATTAAATTTCTGTTTTGCAATATGAATCTTGATGAAACTGAATATGATCTTCCTTTACCTAGAAGGCGTTCTAAGAATTCGGAGTTTTTAGATCTTGATGATGAAATTGATAAAAGTGGGATTGAAAGAAATAAAAACCTAGATATTGCTAAACCCACTATATTGGATCTCAAGGAATTTAATTATGAAAATTGCTCTTTAATTGATTGTATTTCCTTGTTGCAATCCGTGCTAAATTCTCCTCATGCTTATAGTCAAAATAAGGCCTTTACCGAACACATTGTCGATGCCTTGATGCAATCTTATGAAGAAAAACTTGAGTTGAAAGTTTCTATCCCTAGAAAACTCTATGATGAGTGGGACCCTACTATTAAAATTAAAAATTATGAGTTTCATGCCTTGTGTGATTTGGGTGCTAGTGTCTCCACTATTCCCAAAACTTGGTGTGATTTGCTAGATTTCCGTGACTTTGATGATTGCTCTCTAAACTTGCATCTTGCGGATTCCACAATTAAAAAGCCTATGGGAAGAATTAATGATGTTCTTATTGTTGCAAATAGGAATTATGTGCCCGTAGATTTTATCGTTCTTGATATAGATTGCAATCCTTCATGTCGTATTATTCTTGGTAGACCTTTCCTTAGAACGATTGGTGCAATTACTGATATGAAGGAAGGGAATATTATATTCCAATTTCCCTTAAAGAAAGGCATGGAACACTTTCCTAGAAAGAAAATAAAATTACCATATGAATCTATTATGAGAGCCACTTATGGATTGCCTACCAAAGATGGCAATATCTAGATCTATCCTTGCTTTTATGCCTAGCTAGGGGCGTTAAACGATAGCGCTTGTTGGGAGACAACCCAATTTTATTTTTAGTTTTTTTTTGCTTTTGCTTCTGTTTAGGAATAAATAATCAATCTAGCCTTTGTTTAGATGTGGTTTTATGTTTTAATTAGTGTTTGTGCCAAGCTAGACCTATTGGATCTTCTTGGATGATAGTTATTTGATCTTGCTGTAATTTCCGAAACTTTGCGCTCGGTGCGAATTATTAAAAATCACCGAACGTGATAAAATACTGATTTCAATTGCTTCTGATCAATAAAAAAAATCTAGGTCATCTAATTTTGGTAGATGTTTTGGAGTTACAGAAGTTTGCGTTAGTTACAGATTACTACAGACTGTTCTGCTTTTGACAGATTCTGTTTATCGTGTGTTGTTTGCTTATTTTGATGAATCTATGGCTAGTAAAATAGTTTATAATCCATAGAGAAGTTGGAATACAGTAGGTTTAACACCAATATAAATAAAGAATGAGTTAATTACAGTATCTTAAAGTAGTCTTTTGTTTTCTTTCTCTAATGGAGCTCACGAGATTTCTATTGAGTTTTGTGTTGTGAAGTTTTCAAGTTTTGGGTAAATTCTTTTGATGGATTATGGAACAGGGAGTGGAAAGAGCCTAAGCTTGGGGATGCCCATGGAACCCCAAGGATAATCCAAGGACACCAAAAAGTCAAAGCTTGGGGATGCCCCGGAAGGCATCCCCTCTTTCGTCTACTTCCATCGGTAATTTACTTGGAGCTATATTTTTATTCACCACATGTTATGTGTTTTGCTTGGAGCGTCTTGTATTATTTGTGTCTTTCCTTGTTAGTTTACCACAATCATCCTTGATGTACACACCTTTTGAGAGAGCCATACATAAATTGGAATTTGATAGAATACTCTATGTGCTTCACTTATATCTTTTGATCTTGATAGTTTTGCTCATAGTGCTTCACTTATATCTTTTGAGCGTGATAATTTTTGCTCTAGTGCTTCACTTAGAACTTTTAGAGCACGGTGGTGGATTTGTTTTAAAGAAACTATTGATCTCTCATGCTTCACTTATATTATTTTGAGAGTCGTTAATTGTCGGTGTACTAGAGTAGGGGTACCCAAGTATCCGAACTTCGTGCCGCAGACGATCCTTGACACCAGCAGGTGGCTGGCACAGTGACCGCCAAGGTCCTCAGCGGCTCCTTTGGAGCCATTCAAGAACAAAGTAATCAAGGCCCGGCAAGAGGAGCTTGTTGGGAAGGCCACTCAAGGCACGAAGAAACAAGACCCGGCAAGAGGAGCTTGCGGGAAGGCTGGTGGCGATAAACTCCCGGCGCGACAAAGGATTCTGCATGACAAAGGCGCTTGCCGCGGCGAGTAACCTCTCTTCATCTCGCTCCGGCTCATCCGCCAGCGTGTCTCCACGGGGCTTTCCGAACACAGCGTGTCTATGGGCTGTGCAGCCAGCGGGGAAGCGGCGATAAGCGGCGACAAGCTACCATCGTGGCAAGCAATGGCGCGCCAGCGGTCCTGTTGCCTTTATTCGAGCAGCGAGGGGCGGACATTTATGGCTTTGTCCCTTGCCGTCGAGTTAGGTATAGATCATCTGTACACTGTACAAGCGGTGTACCAACCAATGTTTTACTATTTTACCCTTGTCTACTTGCCACCTGTGGTGACCCCTTGTGCCTATAAAAGGAGGCCCAAGTGCAACGTAGAAAGGGGTTCGGCTCCGGTTTAGTTCATTCGACTCACTCGGGACCACACTCACTCAGGCTAGGTTTTGTAGCTCCCATTGCTCCCTAGCAAGAACACAAATAATCAACCAAGCAGCAGTAGGAGTATTATCTCTCCGGAGAGCTCCGAAGCTGGGTAAATCTGCTCGTGTGCATCGCTTCGATCTGCTCTTTGTGCAATCTCCGCCCCCCTCCGAACCACAAGGGACCAGGTCCCATAGGTGTCCGTGGGCCACGATCAGCTTCCCCGACATCTTTGGCGCGCCAGGTAGCGGGCGTCGAGGCTGTGTGAACCCGATCCAGCGTTCACACGAGCAACTTCATCAACATGGCACCGAAGAAGAAGTCTTCGGCAGCAGCAGAGCCATCCGCGTCGAACCCACCACCACCGGAGCTGACGGGTGGTGGGGAAGACGCTAGCGGAGGAAAGGGCGTCGTCGAGAGAGCCACGATGCCGCCAGGTCAAAAGACAAAGCGGCGCAGGCGTCGGCGTCGAATCCGCACGCGTCCTTCTCGAGGCGCGGGACCGGCAGCGTCATGATGCTTGCGGCACCATCGCTCGTTGGATCAAGGCCAAGCTGGAGGATCCGAGGCCCTCGAGACCGCATGCGCGCGACATGCGGTCTGCAATGAGTCGCGGTCGCTTAGGCGGGATGCTGCTCCTCTAACTTGGTTAGGAGTCGAGCACATCCGTTCCTCGCTCCGTCGCCATTGCCACCCACCACTCCAGCGAAGCCTTGGCAAGAGCTCAACTACTTCTAGACTACCCTCCAACGGCCGACAAGGTCGGCGAATGGAGGGCCACAATCGAGTCTCGCCGGCTTTGCCAGCGGCGTTCCGTGGCAACCAAGCTGCGTCCTTGCGGCGGCGAGGCGACAAAACCACGAGCGGTGGCGATGAGACCTGCGGGGTGACACCACCATGCACTCCCCTTCCGAAGGCCAAGATCACCAGCTCCTCGGATCCACATTGGCGGCGACTCCACGCGTCGTCGGATCCACGAGCTCGCCGTGATCAGCGCCAAGTTCTTAAGGAACAACAAGAAGAAGATGCCGAACCCGCGCCGGCGTCGAAGAAAAGCGGCGTCAATCCGACCAGCGCGCTGGGCCTTGTCGATATGCATGCGCCCGAAGAACGAGCGACTTGCCGTCTGCGATAGGTTGCCCTGCGTTCACCCGTGAGCTGCGGCAAGTCGATGGCCCGACAAGAAAAACTTCAAGCGGATGTGCGGAGAAGTATGATGGCAGGACACACCCATCGGAGTTCCTCGGCATCTACACCATCGCGATGCAAGCTGCGGGGGAACGAGACGACAAGATCCTTGCCAACTACTTCCCTCGGTGCTCAAGCCAAACTCCGGATCTTGGCTCATGCACTTGCCGGACAGTTCCATATCCTCTTGGGCAGATCTGTGCCATCGGTTTGTTGGCGCCTTCACGGTGACCACAAGCCTCATAGCCAAGAGTGACCTTCACCTGCTTGCCCGAAGGAAGGAGAGTCCTGCGCAAGTTTATCCGAGAGATTCGATCGTGTGCACTACAACATCCCGGACGTCCACCTGCGCGGTGATCGGCGCGTTTCATCGAAACGTCGCGGAACCGCGGGATGAGGAGGAGATGGCGATGTGCAAAGTCAAGGGCGTCGATGAGCTGTATGCCTTGGCCGACAAGTGTGCCTTGAGGAGGAGGAAAGAAGACTCGAGGAGAGAATGTGGGAGCAGAATCGGCGATGAGGAGACCGCCCGGCAAGGAAGAGCCGTGGCGGAACAACGAAAGAAGAAGAACAAAGAAGTACTAGTTGTCGAGCGGTCCGGCAGCGGAGGTGGCGCCCGGCAAGGCTAAGGCTGGTGGCTCCGGCAAGGAGGTTGCAGCCGACAACGACCGCCAAGCTGTGGCGGCCGCCGACAAGCTGACAGCTCAACAAGCGATCTTGCAAGATTCACCGCACCAAGGGCCACGACCTCGAGCTGCAAGAAAGTCGAGCAGCTTGTTGAACTGCGAAGAAGCGGAGTCGGCCGGCGAGACAAGGAGAAGGCCAGGAAGGTGCAGGGGCAGCTAACAAGAAGAGACCCGACCGGGAGGCGCCGCGGCAAGGCAAAGCAGCGGCAAGGAGACAGAACTCCCAGCGGCGCGACAAGGACGAAGCGAAGAAGATGATGAAGATCTGGAGGATGGCGAGGCTGATGAGCAAGAGTTTGAGAAGGCAGAGAGGTTCTCTGCGTTGATGGAGGTGCTTCTCGCATACCTCGCACCGTCAACTCAAGCGGTGGATCACGAGAGGTTAATGCAGCAGAACCATCCGTGGAGTCGCGCAAACCTCTGAAGTGGTCCAGCACGCCCATCATCTTTGACATTGAGGACCACCCTGATCGCATAACTGCGGTCGGGTGCTTGTCGATGTTGGTCTCACCAACTATCCGCAACCTCAAGGTCACCAAGATGTTGATTGACGGTGGGGCCGGCCTGAACCTGATCTCCTGTGCAGTGCTCCAGAAGCTTCAAATCCCTGACAGCGAGCTCGAAGAGACTGGCACTTTCCAAGGAATTAACCCAGGAAGGAGCAAGCCGAAAGGGAAGATCACGTTGCCGGTAACATTTGGCAGCGAGCTCAACTTCAGAACTGAGAGGGTCACATTTGACATCGCCGATTTCCCATTGCCCTACAATGGCATACTTGGCCGTCCAGCACTTGCCAAGTTCATGGCAGCCTCTCATTATGCTTACAATTTGCTCAAGATGCCCGGCCCGATAAGCGTCATTTCTGTCCATGGCGACAAGAAGGATGCGCTTATCTGCGCCGACAAGATTCTGGGATGCAGCAGCGCGACGGATAGCAAACCACTTGCCGCTGAAGCTCCGGGGTAAGAAGAAGACCACCAAGTCCGGCAAGAGCTCGATGCCCACTCCGGCAAGCGCACCTCTTGGTGCTGCGCTACCGTCGAGGCGCACCATCGAGCTCCACCGGCAAGTGCAAGAAAATGATGGCAGCTCCGCCGAAGACCAAGAAGGTGCCGCCAAGGAGGGCGGCACTGGTGGTACCTTCACCATCGGCGCCGACTTGACCCTAAATAGGAAGGCGAGCTCGTTGCTTTCTGCGGGCGAATGTCGATGTGTTTGCATGGCAACCATCGACATCCCGGTGTTCCTGAAGTAATTGAGCACCACCTAGCTGTCTGTCCTCACGTGCGGCCCGTCAAGCAAAAAGTTAGGAAGCAGGCGGTGGGCGCCAGAATTCATAGCGAAGAAATCAAGAAGTTGGAAGCAGCAGGCCTTGTCGAGGTGCTCCATCCCGTGGTTGGCCAATCCGGTGGTTATGCATAAAGCGAATGGGAAATGGAGACTTTGTATTGACTTCACGGATGTTAATAAAGCTTGTCCCAAAGACCCATTTCCCTTGCCACGTATAGACCAGATTGTTGACTCCACTGGATGTGATTTGCTTTCATTTCTTGATGCATATTCAGGATATCATCAGATTTTCATGGCAGAGGAGGATGAAGAGAAAACCGCATTTATTACACCATGTGGCACATACTGCTTCATAGGGATGCCCTTTGGTTTGAAGAATGCTGGTTCAACGTTTGCAAGAGTAGTCCATGATGCCTTTGAGCCACAAATACACAGAAATGTAGAAGCCTACATGGATGACATAGTGGTCAAGAGCAAGGACAAAGAAACTCTGGTTCAAGATTTGGATGAGACCTTTGCAAATCTGCGCAAGATCAACCTCAAGCTCAACCCCGAGAAGTGCGTGTTTGGAGTCCCTTCCGGCAAGCTTCTCGGGTTCTTTGTGTCTCAGCGGGGAATTGAAGCCAATCCCGACAAGATCAAGGCCATTGAGCAGATTGAAGCACCGAAGCGCGTCAAGGATGTAAGAAGGCTTGCCGGTTGCGTGGCTGCTCTCGGCGAGGTTTATTTCTAAGTCACCGGCGCCACCGCCATTTCTAAGTCAGCAAGATTTTGAAAAAGGCAGGTCAATGAAATGGACTCGAAGCGGAGGCTGCGCTCTGAGGACTTAAAGAGGTACTGTCCTCCACTCCAATACTTGTCGCACCTAGGCCACAAGAGAAGTTGCTTTGCTGTATATAGCGGCAACCAATCAAATGGTTAGTGTTGCGTTAGTAGCGGAGAGGAGGCGGATGATGAGCCGATAACAAGGCGAGATGCATCCAGCGACAAGCGGGGCTTCGCCGTCAAGCTCTGGTCCCGACAAGGACGGATCTGCTTGAGGTTGCCACAAGATCTGAAAAGGATGGTGCAGCGCCCGGTCTACTTTATCGGTTCCCTTACGCAGGGGCTAGATCAAGGTATTCTGGCGTGCGAAATTGCTTCGGCCTCCTCATAGCCTCGAAAGCTGCGCCATTACTTCCAAGCACATGAGATAACAGTTGTCACTCGCTTTCCGTTGAAGAGGATATTGCAAAATCCGGAAGCAGGCGGGATTGTCAGTGGGCCTTTGGAACTATCAAGCTTTGGCCTCAAATTTGAAAGCACTTCAACTATCCAAAGCGAGCATTGGCGAGTTTATAGCGAGTGGGCGTAACGCCGGATGAAGAAAATCCAGAGGCGAGCATCCCGTCAAGGAGGCAAATAAAGAGTGGCTGATGTACTCGATGGTGCCTTCTCGCTGCAAGGTGCGGTGCGGCGTCTGCTTATCGCACCCACGGAGAGCACCTCAAGTACATAGTCTAGATGCACTTTCCCAAGGAACAAGCAACAAACAATCTGCAGTATGAAGGTTTGCTTGCGGTCTCGAGATCGCGATAGACCTTGGGATCAAGAAGCTCATCGTCGGGGGACTCGCAACTTGTCGTCCGCCAAGTAAACAAAGATTATCGAGTCCATTGATGGAAGCCTACGTTGATGAAGTGAAAGCTAGAAGAACACTTTGAAGGCCTGCAAATGGAACATGTTCAAGAGCTCGAGAATGATATTGTTGATGGCTTATCAAAGTGTGCTGCACTCAAGTTACACAATGGAACCAGGAATTTTGTGCTCAAGCTGACTCAACCAAGCTGTAACACCATCAACAGACAGAGCAAGAAGAGGAAGTTGGTTTACGGCGACTACTTTCGGCGAGAGCTCCACAAAGCCGCCGCCAAGAAGGTCCCTAAAATCAGCATAAATATCGCTGAAGAGCGATGCTGCTCCGACAAAGCCCTAGGGTTTGCCGTTGAAGCGAGCGCTCCCGACAAGTTTTGCTCGGCAAGCTTGCGAGGATCATCAAGCTCGGCGAACTACAAGGTTCTTTCCGTAGAAGCTGATGTTCCCGCGATGGCAGATGTGCCTTTAGTCCTTGTTGTCGAGCCACGAGCTCCAACATGAGGCACAACAGATCGTTCATTTCCTTGAGACGGAGAACTTCCGAAGAGCAAGAAGAAGCGGAAAGAGTAGCCCGGCGGTCAAGTATGTACCAGTTTGTTGACAACATCACATGCGAAGAAGACTCAGCGGAGTGAAATTGAATTGTATTTGCGGGGAGATGGGCCGAAGCTGTTGGCGAGAGATACGGAGGCATATGTGGTCACCACATTGGCGCAAGAAGCGATTAAAGGCAATGCTTTCCGGCAAGGTTTCTTCGGCGAAGCCCTCGAGGATGCAACTGCACAAGTAACCAAGTGTGAAGCGTGCGGTTCCATTCAAAACAGATACACCAGCCAGATCAAGCTCTCCGGACAATCCCTTTATCCTGGCCATTTTCGGTGCAGGGGCTCGACATCCTCGGCCCCTTCCCCGAGCTGTCGGGGCTTTGAGTACTTATGCGTCGCAATCGACAAGTTCACAAAGTGGCGGAAGTGGAAGCGATGAGGAAGGTGACAGCATAGTCAGCGATCAAGTTCTTGATTCAATTGTTTGCCGTTTTGGGATACCTAACGGATCATCACCGACAACAACACACAGTTCACGAGCCGCACCTTCATGCGATGCGCCCAAGATCTTGGCGCCAAGATCTGCTTTGCTTCGCTCATCCAAGAAGCAGCGGTCAGCGAGAAAGCAAGCGCTGAAGTGCTGCGGGACTCAAGACCAGAACTTTCGACGAGGCTGCACAAGTGCGGAAGAAACTGGATCGAGGAGCTGCGGTGGTTCTTTGGTCGATCGGGGCGGCGCCAAATCGAGCCACGGCGGACACCTTTCACTCTAGTCTATGGAGCGGAGGCAGTTCTCCCACGGAACTCGTATACGGATCACCTCGAGTACTCGCTTATGATGAGCTTGAGCAAGAGCAGCTGCGACAAGATGACGCGCTGCTCCTCGAGGAGGATCGTCTTCAGGCTGCTGTGCGAGCTGCTTGCTACATGCAAGCTTTGCGCCGCTACCACAGCCGCAAAGTTAATGCCAGAAGCTTCGAGGAAGGCAACCTTGTTCTTCGGCGCGTTCAATCCGCCAAGAATTCCAACAAGTTGACGCCGAAGTGGGAAGGCCCTTATCGGGTGAAACGAGTCACTAGGCCTGGCGCTGTCCGCCTTGAGACCGAAGATGGCGTTCCGGCGAGCAACTCCTGGAATATAGAGCATCTTCGTAAGTTTTATCCATAGGGCGCGGTTGCCGGAACCCGTTCCGGCAACCACCCTTTTGTACAAGTCTTGCCGCTGTTGCATGTAATCCTTTGTACAAAGCCGGGCGCAGACCCCGTGCATTAGTAAAGCTCATGTGTTGCGCACTATTTGTCAATACATGCTTTCATAATCTTATATGCATGTGCTATCTAACATTTTGTGCAGCATCCACACCCGGTAAGCGATAACGAGCCACTAGGCTCCATAACTTTATTTTCTCTTCTTTCTTCTCAAAAGAGGGCAAGGTTCATCCACCCACAAGTTAACCGGGGGGGAAGGAGAAGATAATGGTGTGGGCCACCAAGTGTCGCTCGAGGAAGTATCACCTTGCCGGGAAGCAAACAACAGAAAAGCTAAGTTGTTAAGTTTAAGCAATCAGTTTTTAAATTTTCAAGTTATCTTCCTCGAGCAGCGAGACTTTGTATGGAAAACCCATGCGCGGAGGAACCAACTCGCGGCTAGCTTGCGCCCTTCCGTTGTTTTGAGTCCGCTCAACAACTTAAGCGTGCTGCAACTAGTTGCGACAAGGTTGCTTGTCGGAGGCAGCATCGCCAGCAGGCTGCTGACGTTCCGCACTCAGCGCTCGCGGCAAAGGTGTTTGCACCGACAAGTCCCCTAAAAGCGTAGGGCACAAACATACAAAGGAAGAAATCAAGTAAAGGAAATAACATTGCATTCGATTGCCTAAGATAGAGTATATTACAAAATAACTTGTCGTAGATCTAATAAGTTATTCTAAATATGGTCTGCAGCGACAAGGGAAAGATAAACTTGGCGGCCTAGTCCACGCGGTCGCCATCGAGCCTCTTGACTTTGCTCACCCTGTCCACGATGGGTGCGACAAGGGCTTTGAGCGCTTCAACGTCAGCGATTGGAGGTAGGGACTTGAGGACATTGGTGAAGTTGGCCCTGGATTGCGGAAGGCCACCTTCATCGGCACCTTCTGGAGGCCCCGCGCGAACTTGGCGCGACTCCTCAGCTAGCTGCTTTGGGATCTACTCCGGGCAGCTGGAGACCCGTCAACACGCCCTTGAAGAATAGGCTGAGCTTGGCGCTGGGTTGGAGGTTCTCGTCGGTGGAGTACCCAAGATCCACCATCCCCAGCTCCATCAGCTCATTATGGATGGCGGCGGCGGTGTCCACAAGACCTTCTGTCCAGTGCATTATGCTATCTCTGAGATCATTCTGGGCAGTCGCGGCATTCGCCAACAGCTCCTCGTTGGCCTTGATCTTCTCCAACAGGCCCGCTTCTCGATCCTTGGCGCCGTTCAGCGTCTCCGTCAGGGTGGTCAGTTTCAGCTCCAGATCCGCCTTGGAGTCCTTGGCGGCGTCAAGCTCTTTGATCTTCTCAGTGAAACGACCCTGCAGCTCGCCGAGAGTGTAGGCGTCCTTCTCGCACTCGTGCTTCAGCGCAGTGACCTCCTCGCCGCTCTTGGGAGGGTGGCCTCGGCTGAGCCACCTCGTCTCCAATTCCTTCTTGGCGGTCTCGGCAGCCGCGACGGCGTCCTTTGCCTCTGGAGTGCCCGCCAATTGATTGCTCATGCAAGATCTTCCTCGTAGCTGTCGAGGTTGATCTTCCGCTGCGCCAGCCTAACTTTCTTCTTCTGGAGAGCTTCTCGCTGGCAAGCCTCTGCTGCTCCTCGACCTCGGCCTTCTCCAAGATGAAGGCGTGCGCTCCTCAACAAGCTGCTCCCGTGCTTCGCTATATCCGGAGAGTTTCCTTGTTGTACGCGGAGCTCCTCTGCGCGCTTCTCCATATCAGCTCCGCCCTCGCGACAAGCGCTTCCGCGACTCGGTTTAGCTTGTCGGTAGCGGTAGGCGACAACAGCTTCTTCAGCTGCTGCCTCTTGAGCTCGCCATTCTGCTGTTTGGCGCGTCAACCAGCGACAGCCCAATGAGGCGAGCAGCTCCACGTCGAAGGTCTCTCCCTCGACCGGCGCCTGAGCTCGATGCCCATGGAAGCTTGATGAAGACACCTTCGCCGACCTTCAGATAGGCGTCGGGCTGGGGCTCTTCGGAGTCTGGTGCGGCATCGGTGGCGGGGGGATCGGCGGTCGGTGCAGCGCCCGGCGCTCCTGCGGCCTCAGGGCCGTCAGTACAATCACCGGACCCCTCCCCAGCCTCTGCGCCGGCAGCCTTGGCGGCCTCCTTGCCGGCGGACCCGGCGGCGCCGGCCTCCTCCTCCATGTTGGCGGCATCGTCATTGTTGCCGCGAGCGTCCTCCTCGCCGGCAACCTCAGTCTCCATCGGTTCTCCGGCAGATGGATCTGATGATCAGAAAAAGAAAAAGAACAAGTCAAGCAAATGTTCGAAGAGAAGAACAGAAGAGAAAAGACCCAAGGGAAATTTTCAGTCAAGAAGATTACCTGCAATGGGATCCGTTGCCGCGGTCTCCACCACCGGGGGGTCGTCGGCGCTGCCCCTTGTCGGAGAAGCCCTTGTCGGAGGCCTCCTTGCGGAGGCGCTCCTTGGTGGAGACTTCTCCCTTGGCGGCGTGGTTGAAGCAAGCAGAACTTGGAGTGACCTCCGGTGCTTCTGATTAGGCTGCTCTGCTCCTACATAATTCAACAAGTCGGATATCGGTGATGAAAGAGCACCCAAGCACACCTAACCGTAAGAAATGAATCAAATACTTACGGCTGGGGGCTGTCTTTGGGGCTGCTCTGATGAAGGGTTGCGGATCCGGCAAGGGAGTCTCGAGGCGTGCCTCCACAGCCGCCACAGGGGAATCATCTGAGGCGACAACCACCGAGTCTTGGCCCTCTTGACGCCCTCTGAGCCAGCGTCTGAAGAAGGAAAGAGCTCGAGAATGAAGCAAGTTAAATACAAGACAAAAGTAGTAAATTGAAGAATTACAAGTAGCAGCGACAAGAACTTACTCTTCCTCTTCTTCCTCGGAGCTGAGGCGGAGAAGTCAAATTCTGCTCCGGTCGACGAGTGGAGGAGTAGGCTCCTCGGGCGCTTGGCGGGTGCGGGGCCGTGGCTCGAGGGCCCGCTCCCATTCTTTGTGGCGGCGGGGCGCTCAGCAGCAGCAGTGCTTGCAGCGGTGGAGGCGCGTCGAGGCGGCGAGGCGGCTGTTGGGCCATCTGCCGCCCGCCACTTCTCGGTCTTCTTGGAGGCGTCTTCTTAAGCGGGGCAGCGGGCTCCTCCGTGGCAAGCTACTTGGCCCAGGGAGGGGGCGCCCGGCAGGCTCGTCGAGATCGGCGTGAGGGCTCGGCCTGCTCCCCTCACCGGCGAGCTCTTCTCGGTCGGCAAGGCTTGCCTCCTCGGCTGTTTCGCCTCCTCGGCGGTGAACCCAAACCGCCGGGCGGCGGCAGCTGCGCCTCCTCCAACCTTGTGGCGTCGCGCGCCATCTCTTGCTTGGTGGTGTTGCGGGTGAGCCGCTTCTGCTCGTCGACACGGATCGGCACTTCTTCCAAGTCATCATAGAACTGCTGCACGACGTCGTCGGCGGGCTCCTACCAAGTTGGAGCGGTTCCATGGGAATCGCTGGCATCATCATCGCGGATGCGGTCAAGCGACAGTTGTTGCACAAGGCACGACTCCCTCGGCAACATGAACCACTCGGGGTGATCGCATCAGCTTGAACAGCTCCGCGGCATGCCATCTAGCTCCAAGACAGTAAAGTTCGATTCAGACCGGGCGCAGCCTCATGATGTCCGCGCGTTTTGGAACTCCCAAGCAGGTCTCCTCTCTCCTGCAAAGGCGCAATCTGGCGGCGAAGGAAGTCCGCGCCAACTGCTCCTACGGTAAGCCAGGCGTGTCGGGCGCAAGATCCTAGTCACGGCAATCTTCAACTTGGCATCCTCTGGCGCCAAGTTGCTCCAATCGTGCCGCGCACTATGGGAGTTTGGCGCGAGGCGAGTAAAGGCTGTGGCTCCTCCTCTAAGATCCAACACCAGTCAGCTCTCCACTCCTCCCACTTGCTGCGCAGCTCTCCGTCAAGATATGCTTCCTTCTTGCCGATCCTGGAGGTCCATGCAATTCCTCCGGCAAGCGGCTCTCCTCTCTCTACGCGGGGCGTGAAGTAATGGCGGAAGAGTGCGACATTTGGGTGGACCCCGACAAAGTTCTCGCAGAGGTGTGCGAAAACAGCCATGGTGAGGACGGCGTTGGGGTGAAATCAAGGCCGGAGGCCATATGTGTTCATGACATCGCAAAAGAATTCGGAAAAAGGCGGCGAGCCCCCGATGAAAAGCGCCAAGAAAGGGTACCCGATGGAAACCTTCTCGGACGTGGCAGCGGAGATCACCCTCGTCTTGGAGTGCGCCAGGTCTCCGTCGACGAAAAGGTAATACAGCTCCGCAGCTCCTTCTGTCAGCGAGGGGATCGAAGGGCCCGCTCCTTCCATGGCCCTTGAGCAGCTGCGCCTCGGCTGATTTCATGCCTTTCCCTTGTCGGCTTTGGAGCCATGAGGGAGGTGGTGGAGGAGGTCGGCGGCGTTGGTAGCACCGTGGCAATGGGGGCGGGCGTTGCTCTCTGTGGACTTGAGAAGAGGGGGGCGGCGGTGGTTTTGATCACGAACACAATGGCAAGTGGGCGTCCTGCCCTGTTCCCCACTTATAAGGGGGAGAGGGACAGGCGTTCAGTTTTCCCATTAAAGAAAGCCCCACGATCTCTCCCACGACGCCACGTCTGGAACATGCTGTTCGTGGGGGCGTGGTGGGTCCGGCGAATAACTGCGTGATCCGGGCAGCGTGCCCGTGCCTTTTTTTGGGCCTGGCCCAACAGAGCTTCGGCGCCGTGTGGCCCAGGCCGTGGGCTCTGTCGGTGTACTAGAGTAGGGGTACCCTAGTATCCCGAACTTCGTGCAGACGATCGCAACACTGCAGCGGGGCTGGCACAGTGACCGCCAAGGTCTCGGCGGCTCCTTTGGAGCCATTCAAGAACAAAGTAATCAAGGCCCCGACAAGAGGAGCTTGTCGGGAAGACCCTCAAGGCACGAAGAAACAAGACCCGGCAAGAGGAGCTTGCGGGAAGGCTGGTGGCGATAAACTCCGGCGCGACAAGGATTCTGCGCGGCAAAGCGCTTGCAGCGGCGGTAACCTCTCTTCATCTCGCTCCAGCTCATCCGCCAACATGTCGCCACAGGGCTTTCCCGAACGCAGCGTGTCTATGGGCTGTGCAGCCAGCGGGGAGGCGGCGATAAGCGGCGACAAGCTACCATCGTGGCAAGCGGGCGCGCCAGCGGTCCTGTTGCCTTGTTCGAGCAGCGAGGGGCGGACATTTATGGCTTTTGTCCCTTGCCGTCGAGTTAGGTATAGATCATCGTACACTGTACAAAGCGGTGTACCAACCAATGTTTTACTATTTTACCCTTGTCTACTTGCCACCTGTGGTGACCCCTTGTGCCTATAAAAGGAGGCCCAAGTGCAACGTAGAAAGGGGTTCGGCTCCAGTTTAGTTCATTCGACTCACTCGAGACCACACTCACTCAGGCTAGGTTTTGTAGCTCCCATTGCTCCCTAGCAAGAACACAAATAATCAACCAAGCAGCAGTAGGAGTATTATCTCTCCGGAGACCTCCGAAGCTGGGTAAATCTGCTCGTGTGCATCGCTTCGATCCGCTCTTTGTGCAATCTCCGCCCCCCTCCGAACCACAAGGGACCAGGTCCCATAGGTGTCCGTGGGCCACGATCAGCTTCCCCGACATTAATAGCATGGTAATTTGCTTAATATTAATATACTTGGTATTCAAGATATGTGAAACTTTCTTTTGAGTGCGTTGAATACTAAGAAAAGTTTGATGCTTGATAATTGTTTTGAGATAAGAAGATGGTGATATTAAAGTCATGCTAGTTGGGTGATTATGAATTTAAAGAATGCTTGTGTTGAAGTTAGCAAGTCCCGTAGCATGCACGTATGGTTAAAGTTGTGTAACATATTTGAAACATGAAGTGTACACGGCTTGTGCATCCTTATGAGTGGCGGTCGGGGACGGCGATGGTCTTTTCCTACCAATCTATCCCCCTAGGAGCATCTTGCGTAGTACTTGATTTTGATTACTTCTAAATTTTTGCAATAAGTATATGAGTTCTTTTGACTAATGTTGAGTCCATGGATTATCGCACTTTTACCTTTCCGCTTTGCTAGCCTCTTGATGCCGTGCATTGCCCTTTCTCACCTTGAGAGTTGGTGCAAACTTAGCGGTGCATCAAACCCGTGATATTATCGCTCTATCACATAAACCTCCTATATCTTCCTCAAAACAGCCACCATACCTACCTATTATGGCATTTCCATAGCCATTCGAGATATATTGTCATGAAACTTTCCACCGTTCCGTTCATCATCATCATGACATACTTTACTTTTGTCATATTGCCATTGCATGATCATGTAGTTGACATCGTATTTGTGGCAAAGCCACCATGCATTATTTTTCATACATGTCACTCTTGATTCATTGCACCATCCGATACACCTTGAAGGCATTCATATAGAGTCATATCTTGTTCTAGTATCGAGTTGTAATCCTTATGTTGTAATCAATAGAAGTGTGATGATCATCATTATTAGAGAATTTCCCAATCAAAAAAAAGAGAAAGGCCAAAAATTAAAAAAAGGAAAGGCCCAAAAAAAGAAATAAAAAGGGCAATGTTACTATCTCTTTTTCCACACTTGTGCTTCAAAGTAGCACCTTGTTCTTTATGTATTGAGTCTCATATATTGTGCTTCAAAGTAGCACCATGTTTTTCATATAGTGAGTCTCATAAGTTGTCTTTTTCATACTATTGGGAATTTTTCATTATAGAACTTGGCTTGCATATTCCTACGATGGGCTTCCTCAAATGCCCTAGGTCTTCGTGAGCAATCAAGTTGGATGCACACCCACTAGTTTTCTTTTGTTGAGCATTTATAGCTCTAGTGCATCCGTTGCATGGCAATCCCTACTCCTCATGTTGACATCAATTGATGGGCATCTCCATAGACCGTTGATTATCCTCGTCAATGTGAGACTTTCTCCTTTTTTGTCTTCTCCACACAATCCCCATCATCATATTCTATTACACCCATAGTGCTATATCCATGGCTCACGCTCATGTATTGCGTGAAGGTTGAAAAAGTTTGAGATTTTTAAGTATGAAACAATTGCTTGGCTTGTCATCGGGGGTATAGAAGTTGGGAACATCTTTGTGTGACGAAAATGAAGCATAGCCTAACTATATGATTTTGTAGGGATGAACTTTCTTTTGCCATGCTATTTTGAGAAGACATGATTACTTTGATTAGTATGCTTGAAGTATTACTATTTCTTTTATCAATATGAACTTTTGTCTTGAATCTTTCGGATCTGAATATTCATACCACAATTAAGAAGATTTACATTGAAATTATGTCAAAGTATCACTCCGCATCAAAAATTCTCTTTTTATCATTTACCTACTCGAGGACAAGCAGGAATTAAGCTTGGGGATGCCTGATACGTCTCCAACGTATCTATAATTTTTGAGTGCTCCATGCTACTTTATCTACTGTTTTGGACTATATTGGGCTTTATTTTCCACTTTTATATTATTATTGGGACTAACCTATTAACCGGAGGCCCAGCCCGAATTGCTGTTTTTGCCTATTTCAGTGTTTGAAGAAGCGGAATATCAAACGGAGTCAAAACGGAATGAAACCTTGGGAACGTGATTTTCTCACGAACATGATCCGAGGGACTTGGACCCTACTCCAAGGAACGAAGAGGCGATCACGAGGTTGGGGCGCCCCTAGGGCGTGCCCACCCTCGTGGGCCCCCTGTTGCTCCACCGACGCACTCCTTCCTCCTATATATACCTCACGCCCCCAAGCGATCGAACAGGGCCAAAACCTAATTCCACCGCCGCAACTTCCTGTATCCATTCCGGAGCTCCGCCGGAGGGGGCATCCACCATGGAGGGCTTCTACATCATCACCATAGCCCTTCCGATGAAGTGTGAGTAGTTTACTTCAGACCTTCGGGTCCATAGCTAGTAGCTAGATGGCTTCTTCTCTATTTTTGGATCTCAATACAATGTTCTGCCCCTCTCTCGTGGAGATCTATTCGATGTAATCTTCTTTTTGCGGTGTGTTTGTTGAGACCGATGAATTGTGGGTTTATGATCCAGATTATCTATGAATAATATTTGATTCTTCTCTGAATTCTTTTATGTATGATTGGTTATCTTTGCAAGTCTCTTCGAATTATCCGTTTGGTTTGGCCAACTAGATTGGTAGTTCTTGCAATGGGAGAAGTGCGTAGCTTTGGGTTCAATCTTGCGGTGTCCTTACCCAGTGACAGAAAGGGTTGCAAGGCACGTATTGTATGGTTGCCATCGAGGATCACAAGATGGGGTATATATCATATTGCATGAGTTTATTCCTCTACGTCATGTCATCTTGCTTAAGGCGTTACTCAGTTTTTAACTTAATACTCTAGATGCATGCTGGATAGCGGTCGATGAGTGGAGTAATAGTAGTAGATGCAGAATCGTTTCGGTATACTTGTCTCGGACGTGATGCCTATATACATGATCATACCTAGATATACTCATAACTATGCTCAATTCTGTCAATTGCTCAACAGTAATTTGTTCACCCACCGTAGAATACTTATGCTCTTGTGAGAAGCCACTAGTGAAACCTATGGCCCCCGGGTCTATTCTCATCATATCAATCTCCATCACTTTAATACTTGCTTTGTTTTTACTTTGCCTTTTGCTTTTCACTTTGCATCTCTATACCAAAAATACCAAAAAATATTATTTATCATCTCTATCAGATCTCACTCTCGTAAGTGGCCGTGAAGGGATTGACAACCCCTAATCGCGTTGGTTGCGAGTAGCTATCGTTTTGTGCAGGTACGAGGGACTTGTGCGTGGCCTCCTACTGGATTGATACCTTGGTTCTCAAAAACTTGTTGGAAATATGCCCTGGAGGCAATAATAAAAGTGTTATTATTATATTTCTTTGTTCATGATGATTGTCTTTTATTCATGCTATAACTGTATTATCCGGAAATCGTGATACGTGTGAATACATAGACCATAACATGTCCCTAGTGAGCCTCTAGTTGACTAGCTCGTTGGTCAACAGATAGTCATGGTTTCGACTATGGACATTGGATGTCATTGACAGCGGGATCACATCATTAGGAGAATGATGTGATGGACAAGACCCAATCCTAAGCATAGCACAAGATCGTGTAGTTCGTTTTGCTAGAGCTTTTCCAATGTCAAGTATCTCTTCCTTAGACCATGAGATCGTGTAACTCCGGATACCGTAAGAGTGCTTTGGGTGTACCAAACGTCACAACGTAATCGGGTGACTATAAAGGTGCACTACGGTATCTCCGAAAGTGTCATTGGGTTGACACGGATCGAGGCTGGATTTGTCACTCCGTATGACGGAGAGGTATCTCTGGGCCCACTCGGTAATGCATCATCATAATGAGCTCAAAGTGACTAAGTGGTTAGTCACGGGATCATGCATTCTGATCTGAGTAAAGTGACTTGCGAACGAGACTGAACAAGGTATTGGGATACCGACGATCGAGTCTTGGGCAAATAACGTACCGATTGACAAAGGGAATTGTATACGGGTTTGATTGAATCCTCGACATCGTGGTTCATCCGATGAGATCATCGAGGAGTATGTAGGAGCCAACATGGGTATCCAGATCCGCTGTTGGTTATTGACGGAGAGGCATCTCGGTCATGTCTCGATATCTCCCGAACTCGTAGGGTCTACACACTTAAGGTTCGGTGGCGCTAGGGTTGTAGAGATATTAGTATGCAGTAACCGAAAGTTGTTGAGTCCGGATGAGATCCCGACGTCACGAGGAGTTCGAAATGGTCGGAGGTAAAGATTTATATAGGAAGTCCAGTTTGACCACAGGAAAGTTTTGGGGTCACGGTATTGTCTGGGACAACCGGAAGGGTCCCGGGTCCACCGGTGGGGCCACCTATCCGGAGGGCCCCATGGGATGAAGTGGCGTGGGAACCAGCCTGGTGGGCTGGTGCGCCCCACCAAGGGCCCAAGGCGCCTAGGGTTGGAAACCCTAGGGGACCGTTGCCCAGGGGCATCGCCCCTGTTTGGAAACCCTAGGGGCCGTTGCCCCGAGGGGCATGCGCCCCTGGTTGGAAACCCTAAGGGGCCGTTGCCCGGGGCCGCCGCCCCCATCTAGATGGGATCTCCAAGGGGCATCGCCCCTAGCCCCTATATATAGTGGAGGGAGGAAGGCAGCAAGACCCGCATCTTGGCACCTCCTTCCCCTTGCTACACCTCCTCCTCCCGAGACCCTTGGCGAAGCCTGCGGATCCTGCTGCATCCACCACCACGCCGTCGTGCTGCTGGATCTTCATCAACCTCTCCTTGCCCTTGCTGGATCAAGAAGGAGGAGACGTCCACGCTGACCGTCGTGTGTGTTGAGCGCGAGGTGCCGTCCGTTCGGCGCTAGGATCTCCGGTGATTGGATCACAACGTGTACAACTACCTCAACCCCGTTCTTTTGAGCGCTTCCGCATGCGATCTACAAAGTGGTATGTAGATGCATCTCCCATGACTCGTTGCTTAGATGAACTCATAGATGGATCTTGGTGAAATCGTAGGAAAATTTTAATTTTCTGCAGCGTTCCCCAACAGATGGCATCATGAGCTAGGTCTATCGTAGTTCTCTTTGCAGAGTAGAACACAATTTAGTTGTGGGCGTGGATCTTGTCAACTTACTTGCCGCTACTAATCTTATCTTGCTTCCGCGGTATTGTGGGATGAAGCGGCCGGACCAACCTTACGTGCGCTTCGTGAGACCGGTTCCACCGACTAACATGCACTAGTTGCATAAGGTGGCTGGCGGGTGTCTGTCTCTCCTACTTTAGTTGGAGCGGATTCGATGAAAAGGGTCCTTATGAAGGGTAAATAGAAGTTGACAAGATCACGTTGTGGTTATTCGTAGGTAAGAAAGCGTTCTTGCTAGAACCCAATTGCAGCCACGTAAAAGATGCAACAACAATTAGAGGACGTCTAACTTGTTTTTGCAGCAATTGACATGTGATGTGATATGGCCAAGTTGTGATGAATGATGAATGGCATATTGTGATGTATGAGATCATGTTCTTGTAATAGGAATCACGACTTGCATGTCGATGAGTATGACAACCGGCAGGAGCCATAGGAGTTGTCTTTATTTTTGTATGACCTGCGTGTCATTCAAGAACGCCATGTAATTTACTTTACTTTATTGCTAAACGCGTTAGCCATAGAAGTAGAAGTAGTCGTTGGCGTGACAACTTCATGGAGGCACAATGATGGAGATCATGATGATGGAGATCATGGTGTCATGCGGTGACAAGATGATCATGGAGCCCGAAGATGGAGATCAATGGAGTTTTATGATATTGGCCATATCATGTCACTACTATATAATTGCATGTGATGTTTATTATGTTTATACATCTTGTTTACTTAGAACAACGGTAGTAAATAAGATGATCCTTACAACAATTTCAAGAAGTGTTCTCCCTAACGTGCACCGTTGCTAAAGTTAAATCGCTTCTAAGCACCACGTGATGATCGGGTGTGATGGATTCTTACGTTCACATACAGCGGGTGTAAGACAGATTTACACACATAAAACACTTAGGGTTAACTTGACGAGCCTAGCATGTACAGACATGGCCTCGGAACACGGAGACCGAAAGGTCGAACACGAGTCGTATAGAAGATCGATCAACATGAGAATGTTCACCGACGATGACTAGTCCGTCTCACGTGATGATCGGACACGGCCTAGTCGACTCGGATCGTGTATCACTTAGATGACTAGAGGATGTCTAATCTGAGTGGGAGTTCATTGTAATAATTTGATTAGATGAACTTAATTATCATGAACTTAGTCTAAAACTTTTGAATGATATGTCTTGTAGATCAAATGGCCAGCGCTCATGTCAACTTGAACTTCAACGTTCCTAGAAAACCAAGCTGAAAGATGGCGGCAGCAACTATACGGACTGGGTCCGGAACTTGAGGATCATCCTCATAGCTGCCAGGAAACAATATGTCCTAGAAGGACCGCTAGGTGACGCTCCCGTCCCAGAGAACCAAGACATGCTTGGCAGGCTCGTGCTAATGATTACTCCCTCATTCAGTGCGGCATGCTTCACAGCTTAGAACCGGGGCTCCAAAAGCGTTTTGAGCATCACGGAGCATATGAGATGTTCGAGGAGCTGAAACTTGTTTTCCAAGCTCACGCCCGGGTCGAGAGATATGACATCTCCGACAAGTTCTACAGTTGTAAGATGGAGGAAAATAGTTACGTCGGTGAGCACATTCTCAAGATGTCAGGGTTGCACAACCGTATGACCCAAATGAATATTAACCTCCACGATGAGGCGGTCATTGACAGAATCCTCGATCGCTTCCACCAAGCTACAAGAGCTTTGTGATGAACTACAATATGCAGGGATGGTAAAGACCATTCTGAAGTATTCTCTATGATGAAGTCAGCCGAGGTTGAAATCAAGAAAGAACATCAAGTGTTGATGGTCAATAAGACCACTAAGTTTAAGAAGGGCAAGGGCAAGAAGAACTTCAAGAAGGACGGCAAGGAGGTTACGCCGGCAAGCAAGTTGCGGGAAGAAGTCAAAGAATGGACCCAAGCACGAGGCCGAGTGCTTTTATTGCAAGGGAAGGGTCCTTTGAAGCGGAACTGCCCCAAATACTTAGCGGACAAGAAGGCCGCAACACCAAAGGTATATTTGATATACATGTAATTGATGTGTACCTTACCGATTACTCGTAGTAACTCCTGGTATTTGATACGGTGTCGTTGCTCATATTTGTAACTCACAGCAGGCTGCGGAATAAGCGGAGATCGGCGAAGGGCGAGGTGACGATCGCGTCGGGAATGGTTCCAGAGTCGATGTGATCGCCGTCGACGCTACCTCTTCATTTACCCACGGGATTAGTTATAAACCTTAATAATTGTTATTTGGTGCCAAGTTTGAGCATGAATATTGTATCTGGATCTCGTTTAATGCGAGATGGCTACTCATTTAAATCCGAGAATAATGGTTGTTCTATTTATATGAGAGATATGTTTTATGGTCATGCTCCGATGGTCAATGGTTTATTCTTAATGAATCTCGGCGTAGTATTACACATGTTCATAGCGTGAATACCAAAAGATGTAAAGTTGATAACGATAGTCCCACATACTTGTGGCACTGCCGCCTTGGTCACATTGGTGTCAAGCGCATGAAGAAGCTCCATCTGATGGACTTTTGGAGTCTCTTGATTATGAATCATTTGACACATGCGAACCATGCCTCATGGGCAAGATGACCAAGACTCCATTCTCGGAACAATGGAGTGAGCAACCAACTTGTTGGAAATCATACATACCGATGTGTGCGGTCCAATGGCGTTGAGGCTCATGGAGGATATCGTTATGTTCTCACTCTCACGATGACTTGAGTAGATATGGGTATGTCTACTTGATGAAACACAAGTCCGAGACCTTTGAAAAGTTCAAGGAATTTCAGAATGAAGTAGAGAATCAACGTGACGAAAGATAAAATTCTTACGATCGGATCGTGGAGGAGAATATTTAAGTCACGAATTTGGTACACACTTAAGAAAATGTGGAATCGTTTCACAACTAACGCCGCTGGAACACCTTAGCGTACGGTGTGTCCGAGCGTCGTGTCGCACTCTATTGGATATGGTGCGGTCTATGATGTCTCTTCTTGATTTACCGCTATCATTTTGGGGATCGCTCTAGAGACAGCTACATTCACTTTAAATAGGGCACCGTCTAAGTCCGTTGAGGCGACACCGTATGAATTATGGTTTGGGAAGAAACCTAAGCTATCGTTTCTAAAAGTTTGGGGATGCGATGCTTATGTCAAGAAACTTCAACCTGAAAAGCTCGAACCCAAGTCGGAAAATCGTCTTCATAGGATACCCTAAGGAAACCGTAGGGTATACCTTCTACTTAAGATCCGAGGGCAAGATCTTTGTAGCCAAGAACGGATCCTTTACGGAAAAAGAGTTTCTCTCGAAAGAAGTAAGTGGGAGGAAAGTAGAACTCGATGAAGTACTACCTCTTGAACAGGATAGTAGTGCAGCTCGGAAAATGTTCTGTGATGCCTACACCAACGAAGAGGAAATTCATGATGATGATCAAGGTACTTGGATCAAGTTGCTCTTGAACTTCGTGGGTCCACTAGGACACGTTCCGCACTGCAGTGGTACGGCAACCCTGTCTTGGAAATCATGTTGTTAGACAACAATGAACCTTGAACTATGAAGAAGCGATGGCGGGCCCAGATTCCAACAAATGGCTAGAAGCCATGAAGTCCGAGATAGAATCCATGTATGAAAACAAAGTGTGGACTTTGGTGACTTGCCCGATGATCGGCGAGCGATAGAAAACAAATGGATCTTTAAGAGGAAGGCGGACGCGATGGTAATGTCACCATCTATAAAGCTCGACTTGTCGCTAAGGGTTATCGGCAAGTTCAAGGGATTGACTACGATGAGACTTTCTCTCCGTGGCGAAGCTTAAGTCCGTCCGAATCATGTTAGCAATTGCGCATACTATGATTATGAGATATGGCAGATGGACGTCAAAACAGCGTTCCTTAACGGATATCTTAAGGAAGAGCTGTATATGATGCAGCCGGAGGGTTTTGTCGATCCTAAGAACGCTAACAAAGTATGCAAGCTCAACGATCCATTTATGGGCTGGTGCAAGCATCTCGGAGTTGGAACATTAAGCTTTGATGAGATGATCAAAGCGTTTGGGTTTATCTTGAGACTTATGGAGAAGCCTGCGTTTACAAGAAAGTGAGTGGGAGCTCTGTAGCATTTCTCATATTATATGTAGATGACATACTTGATGGGAAATGATATAGAATTCTTGGACAACATTAAGGCCTACTTGAATAAGTGTTTTTCAATGAAGGACCTTGGAGAAGCTGCTTATATATTAGGCATCAAGATCTATAGAGATAGATCGAGGCGCCTCATAGGTCTTTCACAAAGCACATACCTTGATAAGATTTTGAAGAAGTTCAAAATGGATCAGTCCAAGAAGGGTTCTTGCTCAGATTGCAAGGTGTGAGATTGAGCTCAGCTCAATGCCCGACCACGACAAAAGATAAAGAAGAGATGAGTGTCATCCCTATGCCTCAGCCATAGGATCTATTATGTATGCCATCTTGTGTACCAGACCTGATGTAAACCTTGCCGTAAGTTTGGTAGGAAGGTACCAAAGTAATCCCGCAAGGAACACCGGACAGCGGTCAAGAATATCTGAAGTACACGAAAAGGACAAAGGACATGTTTCTCGTTTATCGAGGTGACGAAGAGCTCGTCATAACGGGTTACGTCGATGCTAGCTTCGACACAGATCTGGATGACTCTAAGTCACAAACCGGATACGTGTATATGTTGAATGGTGGAGCGATGGCTGGTGCAGCTGCAAGCGAGCGTCGTGGCGGGATCTACATGTGAAGCGGAGTACATGGCAGCCTCGGAGGCAGCGCATGAAGCAATTTGGGTGAAGGAGTTCATCACCGACCTAGGAGTCATACCCAATGCGTCGGGGCCGATCAAACTCTTCTGTGACAACACTGGAGCTATTGCACTTGCCAAGGAGCCCAGGTTTCACAAGAAGACCAGCACATCAAGCGTCGCTTCAACTCCATCCGTGAAAACGTTCAGGATGGAGACATAGAAATTTGCAAAGTACATACGGATCTGAATGTCGCAGATCCGTTGACTAAACCTCTCTCATGAGCAAAACATGATCAACACGAAACTCTATGGGTGTTCGATTCATCACAATGTAACTAGATTATTGACTCTAGTGCAAGTGGGAGACTGTTGGAAATATGCCCTAGAGGCAATAATAAAAGTGTTATTATTATATTTCTTTGTTCATGATGATTGTCTTTTATTCATGCTATAACTGTATTATCCGGAAATCGTGATACGTGTGAATACATAGACCATAACATGTCCCTAGTGAGCCTCTAGTTGACTAGCTCGTTGGTCAACAGATAGTCATGGTTTCGACTATGGACATTGGATGTCATTGACAGCGGGATCACATCATTAGGAGAATGATGTGATGGACAAGACAATCCTAAGCATAGCACAAGATCGTGTAGTTCGTTTTGCTAGAGCTTTTCCAATGTCAAGTATCTCTTCCTTAGACCATGAGATCGTGTAACTCCGGATACCGTAAGAGTGCTTTGGGTGTACCAAGCGTCCACAACGTAATCGGGTGACTATAAAGGTGCACTACAGGTATCTCCGAAAGTGTACATTGGGTTGACACGGATCGAGGCTGGATTTGTCACTCCGTATGACGGAGAGGTATCTCTGGGCCCACTCGGTAATGCATCATCATAATGAGCTCAAAGTGACTAAGTGGTTAGTCACGGGATCATGCATTACGATGCGAGTAAAGTGACTTGCGATAACGAGACTGAACAAGGTATTGGGATACCGACGATCGAGTCTCGGGCAAGTAACGCACCGATTGACAAAGGGAATTGTATCACGGGTTTGATTGAATCCTCGACATCGTGGTTCATCCGATGAGATCATCGAGGAGTATGTAGGAGCCAACATGGGTATCCAGATCCGCTGTTGGTTATTGACCGAGAGGCATCTCGGTCATGTTCGCATATCTCCGAACCGTAGGGTCTACACATAAGGTTCGGTGGCGCTAGGGTTGTAGAGATATTAGTATGCAGTAACCGAAAGTTGTTGAGTCCGGATGAGATCCGGACGTCACGAGGAGTTCGGAATGGTCGGGAGGTAAAGATTTATATATAGGAAGTCCAGTCTCGGCCACCGGAAAGTTTTGGGGTCACGGTATTGTCTGGGACCACCGGAAGGGTCCCGGGTCCACCGGTGGGGCCACCTATCCGGAGGGCCCCATGGGCTGAAGTGGCGTGGGAACCAGCCTGGTGGGCTGGTGCGCCCACCCAAGGGCCCAAGGCGCCTAGGGTTGGAAACCCTAGGGGACCGTTGCCACCAGAGGGCATCGCCCCCCAGTTGGAAACCCTAGGGGCCGTTGCCCCCAGGGGCATCGCCCCTGGTTGGAAACCCTAAGGGGCCGTTGCCCGGGGGCCGCCCCCCCCATCTAGATGGGATCTCCAGGGGCATCGCCCCCTAGCCCCTATATATAGTGGAGGGAGGAAGGCAGCAAGACCCGCATCTTGGCACCTCCTTCCCCTTGCTACACCTCCTCCTCCCGCAGACGCTTGGCGAAGCCTGCGGATCCTGCTGCATCCACCACCACGCCGTCGTGCTGCTGGATCTTCATCAACCTCTCCTTCCCCTTGCTGGATCAAGAAGGAGGAGACGTCCACGCTGACCGTCGTGTGTGTTGAGCGCGGAGGTGCCGTCCGTTCGGCGCTAGGATCTCCGGTGATTGGATCACGGCGTGTACAACTACCTCAACCCCGTTCTTTTGAGCGCTTCGCTCATGATCTACAAAGTGGTATGTAGATGCATCTCCCATGACTCGTTGCTTAGATGAACTCATAGATGGATCTTGGTGAAACCGTAGGAAAAATTTTAATTTTCTGCAACGTTCCCCAACAAAACTGAGGGAAATACTTACGCTACTTTGCTGCATCATCCTCTCCTCTTCGGGGAAATCCAACGTAGTGCTCAAGAGGTAGCACTACTCAACTAGCATGACTCTAATATCACCATCTTCATATCTGAAAACAATTATCAAGCATCAAACTTTTCTTAGTATTCAACGCACTCAAAAGAAAGTTTTACAAATCTTGAATAGCAAGCATATTATTATTTTTAAGCAAATTACCATGCTTTTTAAGACTCTCAAAATAATCTAAGTGAAGCATGAGAGATCAATAGTTTCTATAAAACAAATCCACCACCGTGCTCTAAAGGATATAAGTGAAGCACTAGAGCAAAACTATATATCTCAAAAGATATAAGTGAAGCACATAGACTATTCTATGAAATTCCAATTCATGTATGGCTCTCTCAAAAGGTGTGTACAACAAGGATGATTGTGGTAAACTAGAAAGCAAAGACTCAAATAATACAAGACGCTCCAAGCAAAACACATATCATGTGGTGAATAAAAATATAGCTCCAAGTAAAGTTACCGATGGAAGTAGACGAAAGAGGGGATGCCTTCCAGGGGCATCCCCAAGCTTTGAATTTTTGGTGTCCTGTGATTATATTGGGGGTGCCATGGGCATCCCGAAGCTTAGGCTCTTGCTACTCCTTGTTCCATAATCCATCAAAAGATTTCACCCAAAACTTGAAAACTTCACAACACAAAACTCAACAGAAATCTCGTGAGCTCCGTTAGCGAAAGAAAACAAAAGACCACTTCAAGGTACTGTAATGAACTCATTCTTTATTTATATTGGTGTTAAACCTACTGTATTACAACTTCTCTATGGTTTATAAACTATTTTACTATATAGATTCATCAAAATAAGCAAATTTAACACACGAAAAACAGAATCTATCAAAATAGAACACTCTATAGTAATCTGTAGCTAACGCAAACTTCTGGAACTCCAAAAAATCTGCCAAAATAGGACGACCTAGAAAATTTGTGTATTGATCAGAAGCAATTAGAATCACTATTTTATCACGTTCTGGTGATTTTAAATACTTGTTTTCGTGAACAGAAAGTTTCTGGAAATTACAGCAAGATCAAATAACTATCATCCAAGAAGATCCTATAGGTTTAGCTTGGCACAAACACTAATTAAAAAATAATACCACATCTCAACAGAAGGTAGATGGATTATTTATTCCAAAACAGAAGAAAAAGCAAAAAAAATCTAGAAATAAAATTGGGTTGCCTCCCAACAAGCGCTATCGTTTAACGCCCTTAGCTAGGCATAAAAGCAAGGATAGATCTAGGTATTGCCATCTTTGGTAGGCAATCCATAAGTGGCTCTCATTATAGATTCATATGGTAATTTTATTTTCTTTCTAGGGAAGTGTTCCATGCCTTTCTTTAATGGAAATTGGAATCTAATATTCCCTTCCTTCATATCAATAATTGCACCAATCGTTCTAAGGAAAGGTCTACCAAGAATAATAGGACAAGAAGGATTGCAATCTATATCAAGAACGATAAAATCTACGGGCACATAATTCCTATTTGCAACAATAAGAACATCATTAATTCTTCCCATAGGTTTCTTAATAGTGGAATCCATGAGGTGCAACTTTAGAGAGCAATCATCAAAATCATGAAATCTAGCAAATCACACAAAGTTTTGGGAATAGTGGAAACACTAGCACCAAAATCACATAAAGCATAAAATTCATGATCCTTAATCTTAATTTTAATAGTTGGTTCCCACTCATCATAAAGTTTTCTAGGGATAGAAACTTCCAAGTCAAGTTTTTCTTCATAAGATTGCATCAAGGCATCAACGATATGTTTAGTAAACGCTTTATTTTGACTATAATCATGTTGAGAATTTAGCACGGATTGCAACAAGGAAATACAATCAATTAAAGAGCAACTTTCATAATTAAATTCCTTGAAGTACAAAATAGTGGGTTTAGCAACATCTAGGGTTTTGTTCTTTTCAATCCCACCTTTATCAATTTCATGATCAAGATCTAAAAACTCCGAATTTTTGGAACGCCTTCTAGGTAAAGGTGGATCATATTCAGTCTCATCAAGATTCATATTGCAAAACAAACATTTAATATGGGATACACCATTAACTTTTAGATCTTCATCTTGATTTTCATAGGAATTGGAAGACCACACTTTAATAAAGGCATCTTTTGTAGCACGCATCCTAGCGGTTCTTTCCTTGCACTCATCAATGGAAATTCGTATGGCTTTGAGAGACTCATTGATATCATGTTTAGGAGGAATAGATCTAGGCTTTAAAGAATCAACATCAAGAGAAATTCTATCAACGTTCCTAGACAATTCATCAACTTTAAGCAATTTCTCGCAAAGCATTGAAATTCTTTTGCGAATTCATAAACTCTTTAACACTAGTCTCCAATTCAGAGGGCATCTTATTAAAATTTCCATAAGAGTTGTTGTAGGAATTTCCATAATTATTAGAAGGATTACTAGGATAAGGCCTAGGATTAAAGTTCCCTCTATACGCGTTGTTACCAAAATTATTCCTACCAACAAAATTCACATCCATAGATTCATTATTATTCTCAATCAAGGTAGACAAAGGCATATCATTAGGATTAGAAGAAACACTCTTAGTAGCAAATTATTTCATAAGTTCATCCATCTTTCCACTCAAAACATTAATTTCTTCTATCGCATGCACTTTTTTATTAGTAGATCTTTCAGTGTGCCATTGAGAATAATTAACCATAATATTATCTAGGAGTTTAGTAGCATCTCCTAAAGTGATTTCCATAAAAGTGCCTCCCGCGGCCGAATCTAAAAGATTTCTAGAAGCAAAATTCAATCCGGCATAAAAAAATTGTATAATCATCCACAAGTTCAAACCATGAGTAGGGCAATTACATATCATTAATTTCATTCTCTCCCAAGCTTGTGCAACATGTTCATGATCAAGTTGCTTAAAATTCATACTGTCGTTTCTAAGAGAGATGATCTTAGCGGGAGGAAAATACTTAGAGATAAAAGCATCTTTGCACTTGTTCCAAGAATCAATACTACTTTTAGGCAAAGACGAAAACCAAGCTTTAGCACGATCTCTAAGCGAAAAAGGAAATAGCTTCAATTTAACAATATCATTATCGACATCTTTCTTCTTTTGCATATCACATAAATCAACGAAGCTGTTTAGATGAGTAGCGACATCTTCACTAGGAAGGCCGGCGAATTGATCTTTCATAACAAGATTCAACAAAGCAGTATTTCTTTCACAAGATTCAGTATTGGTAAGAGGAGCAATCGGAGTGCTAAGGAAATCATTATTGTTGGTATTGGTAAAGTCACACAATTTGGTATTATCTTGAGCCATCATGACAGACAAGCAATCCAACACACGAGCAAACAAAATGCAAGCGAGAAAAAGGCAAACAGAAAAGAGAGGGCGAATAAAACGGCAAGGGTGAAGTGGGGGAGAGGAAAATGAGAGGCCAATGGAAAATAATGTAATGCGAGAGATAAGGGATTGTGATGGGTACTTGGTATGTTGACTTTTATGTAGACTCCCGACAGCGGCGCCGAAATCTTCTGCAACCTCTTGAGCACTGCGTTGGATTTCCTTGAAGAGGAAAGGGTGATGCAGCAGAGTAGAGTAAGTATTTCCGTCAGTTTTTGAGAACCAAGGTATCAATCCAGTAGGAGGCTACACGCAAGTCCCTCGTACCTACACAAAACAAATAGCTCAACGCAACCAACGCGATTAGGGGTTGTCAATCCCTTCACGGTCACTTACGAGAGTGAGATCTGATAGATATGATAGATAATATTTTTGGTATTTTTGGTATAAAGATGCAAAGTAAAATAAAAGGGCAAAGTAAAAAAGCAAAGTAATAGTAAAGTAATGAAGATTGATATGATGAGAATAGACCCGGGGCCATAGATTTCACTAGTGGCTTCTCTCAAGAGCATAAGTATTCTACGGTGGGTGAACAAATTACTGTTGAGCAATTGATAGAATTGAGCATAGTTATGAGAATATCTAGGTATGATCATGTATATAGGCATCACGTCCGAGACAAGTAGACCGACTCCTGCCTGCATCTACTACTATTACTCCACTCATCGACCGCTATCCAAAGATGCATCTAGAGTATTAAGTTCAAGAAAACAGAGTAACGCCTTAAGCAAGATGACATGATGTAGAGGGATAAATTCATGCAATATGATAAAAAACCCATCTTGTTATCCTCGATGGCAACAATACAATACATGCCTTGTTGCCCCTCATCCTTTGGAAAGGACACCGCAAGATTGAACCCAAAGCTAAGCACTTCTCCCATTGCAAGAAAAACCAATCTAGTAGGCCAAACCAAACTGATAAATCGAAGAGACTTGCAAAGATAACCAATCATACATAAAAGAATTCAGAGAATATTCAAATATTGTTCATAGATAATCTTGATCATAAACCCACAATTCATCGGTCTCAACAAACACACCGCAAAAAGAAGATTACATCGAATAGATCTCCACAAGAGAGGGGGGGGGGACTTTGTATTGAGATCCAAAAAGAGAGAAGAAGCCATCTAGCTACTAACTATGAACCCGAAGGTCTGAGGTAAACTACTCACACTTCATCGGAGAGGCTATGGTGTTGATGTAGAAGCCCTCCGTGGTGGATTCCCCTTCCGGCGGAGCTCCGGAACAGGCCCCAAGATGGAATCTCATGGGTACAGAAGGTTGCGGCGGTGGAATTAGGTTTTTGGCTCCGTATCTGATCGTTTGGGGGTACGTAGGTATATATAGGAGGAAGGAGTACATCGGTGGAGCAAAGGGGGGCCCACGAGGCAGGGGCGCGCCCTATGGGGGGGGGGGCGCCCTGCACCCTCGTGACCGCCTCCCTTCTTTCTTGATGGAGGGTCCAAGTCTCATGGATCATATTCGGTGAGAAAATCACGTTCCCGAAGGTTTCATTCCGTTTGGACTGCGTTTGATATTCCGTTTCTTCGAAACACTGAAATAGGCACAAAAAAACAGCAATTCTGGGCTGGGCCTCCGGTTAATAGGTTAGTCCCAAAAGTAATATAAAAGTGGAAAATGAAGCCCAATATGTTCCAAAACAGTAGATAATATTGCATGGAGCAATCAAAAATTATAGATACGTTGGAGACGTATCAGGCATCCCCAAGCTTAATTCCTGCTCGTCCTCGAGTAGTTAAATGATAAAAGAAAGAATTTTTGATGCGGAGTGCTACTTGGCATAATTTCTATGTAATTCTTCTTAATTGTGGTATGAATATTTAGATCCGAAAGATTCAAGACAAAAGTTCATTTTGACATAAAAATAATAATACTGCAAGCATACTAACAAAGCAATCATGTGTTCTCAAAATAACATGGCCAAAGAAAGTTATCCCTACAAAATCATATAGTCTGGCTATGCTCTATCTTCACCACCCAAAGTATTTAAATAATGCACAACCCCGATGACAAGCCAAGCAATTGTTTCATACTTTTGACATTTTCAAAACTTTTTCAATCTTCACGCAATACATGAGCGTGAGCCATGGATATAGCACTATATGTGGAATAGAATGGTGGTTGTGGAGAAGACAAAACAGGGGAAGATAGTCTGACATCAACTAGGCGTATCAACGGGCCATGGAGATGCCCATCAATAGATATCAATGTGAGTGAGTAGGGATTGCCATGCAACGGATGCACTAGAGCTATAAGTATATGAAAGCTCAACAAAAGATACTAAGTGGGTGTGCATCCAACTCGCTTGCTCACGAAGACCTAGGGCATTTTGAGGAAGCCCATCATTGGAATATACAAGCCAAGTTCTATAATGAAAAATTCCCACTAGTATATGAAAGTGACAAAATGAGAGACTCTCTATCATGAAGATCTTGGTGCTAGTTTGAAGCACAAGCGTGGTAAAAGGATTGTAACATTGTCCCTTCTCTCTTTTTCTCTCATTTTTTTATTTGGACCTTTTTTTATGGCCTCTTTTTTTATTCGTCCGGAGTCTCATCCCGATTTGTGGGGGAATCATAGTCTCCGTCATCCTTTCTCACTTGGGGCAATGCTCTAAAAATGATGATCATCACACTTTTATTTTCTTACAACTCAACAATTACAACTCGATACTTAGAACAAAATATGACTCTATGTGAATGCCTCCGGCGGTGTACCGGGATATGCAACGAATCAAGAGTGACATGTAAGAAAGAATTATGAACGGTGGCTTTGCCACAAATACGATGTCAACTACATGATCATGCTAGCAATATGACAATGATGGAGCGTGTCATAATAAACGGAACGGTGGAAAGTTGCATGGCAATATATCTCGGAATGGCTATGGAAATGCCATGATAGGTAGGTATGGTGGCTATTTTGAGGAAGGTACTAGCACCTATTCCCGTGCGTTGCAACGGAAGATAATTTTTTTTGCGAGAAGCAATGGAAAGATAATTGACATGTCCTCCAAAAAATGGCATCCACAATGGTAGGCGATAAAGCAAGGAGTTATGGTATTCTCACTGGACATGTTTGACACGCGAAATCTTGATAGTGGTGTGGTTGGTCGGCGTGGTGGCGAGCATCCAACTCATGCCTTTTTTTTCCTCCGGGTCCGCCTCCATCTTGGCTTCGACCACTCTATCCTGCGACGGCGTAACCGGGTGGATTATTAATTGCAGCGCATAAATCCTGTTTTATTAGCATCATCAGGCATGAATCTTCCTTCTTTTTTAGGCTTTATTCTCTTTGATTTATTTTAGTGCTCAAGTGCCCATAACTTTGCTCTAATTAAAACCAAACAACATATTCTCTTTTATTGGCACGTGCTCACAATTTTTTTTATTTAGAGTCAACGAGCATAGAGCGAACGTGCACCGCTAACCAATGGCCATTAAGAATATTTAAGAAATACTATATCATCAGATTAGAAATATTTTTGATTTTTTTGAACATTCAAAAAAATATGAGTTGGCAAACATTCTTGGAAACGTGAACAATTTTTGAATCCTGAATTGTTTTTAAAATGCAACATTTTTTAAATTCAATATTTTTTGGAAAACACAAAAATAGAAACATTAACAGTTTTGAAAAGTCATAAACAATATTTTGAAAACATGAAATTTCTATAAAACCAAAAAATAATGAATTTTATTTCTTTAAAGGGAACATTCAAAACAATTTTAGAAAAGGTTTTCTTAGATGCAAATATTATTTTGGATATTTTGAACATTTCACTGAAACACAAATATATTAAAATATTGACATTTAATAAAACGCAATTTTTATAAAAAATCTCAAAAGAATTTTTGAAAATACGAGCATTTTTGAATGTTGAGAAAATTCTGAAACATGTATTTTTCTTTAAACGTTTGAACCTTTTTCAAAACAGGAACAAAATTTTGGGTTGAAGATTTGAACAAAAATTGAAATTCTAAATATTTTTGGAAGTTTTACTTCACATAAAATTAAAAATAAAGAGTAAAAATAAATTTAAAATGGGAAAAAAGGAACAAAAAAAGGAAAATATAAATATAACAATGAAAAAGGGAAACGGGTCGACCCAGTCTTAGGGGCCCGGAGGGAAGCTTCAACTATTTATCGCTCCATGCGACAAATAAAGTGTTCCCAACAGCGTGGGCAATAATAAGTGGGCTGGCTTCGTTAGGCCGGAGCGCGCGCGGCCCAGTTACGGAATTCTAGACAAACCTTTTTCTAGCGGATAGACGCACAAAAATTTAGTACCACCTCGGCTAAAAAGAAAATAAATTCGAGGGTGAACGGATGAAAAAATTGAAGAAACACACCTCGTTTTATTAGTAGGTATAGATATGGTGGGTGTATGATACCGGTGAAAAGTGCGCGGTATTAGAGAGGCTAGCAATGGTGGAAGGAAGGGAAAAGTGCGTATAATCCATGGACTCAACATTAGTCATAAAGAACTCATATACTTATTGCAAAAATCTAGAAGTTATCAAAGCAAAGTATTACGCGCATGCTCCTAGGGGGATAGATTGGTAGAAAAAGACCATCGCTCGTCCCCGACCGCCACTCATAAGGAAGACAATCAATAAATAAATCATGCTCCGACTTCATCACATAACGGTTCACCATACGTGCATGCTACGGGAATCACAAACTTTAACATAAGTATATCTCAAATTCACAACTACTCAACTAGCATGACTCTAATATCATCATCTTCATATCTCAAAACAATTATCAAGCATCAAACTTTTCTTAGTATTCAACGCACTCAAAAGAAAGTTTTACAAATCTTGAATACCAAGCATATTATTATTTTTAAGAAAATTACCATGCTTTTTAAGACTCTCAAAATAATCTAAGTGAAGCATGAGAGATCAATAGTTTCTATAAAACAAATCCACCACCGTGCTCTAAAAGATATAAGTGAAGCACTAGAGCAAAACTATATATCTCAAAAGATATAAGTGAAGCACATAGAGTATTCTATGAAATTCCAATTCATGTATGGCTCTCTCAAAAGGTGTATACAGCAAGGATGATTGTGGTAAACTAGAAAGCAAAGACTCAAATCATACAATACGCTCCAAGCAAAACACATATCATGTGGTGAATAAAAATATAGCTCCAGGTAAAGTTACCGATGGAAGTAGATTTAAAGAGGGATGCCTTCCGGGCATCCCCAAGCTTTGACTTTTTGGTGTCCTTATATTATCTTGGGGGTGCCATGGGAATCCCCAAGCTTAGGCTCCTGCCACTCCTTGTTCCATAATCCATCAAAAGATTTCACCCAAAACTTGAAAACTTCACAACACAAAACTCAACAGAAATCTCGTGAGCTCCGTTAGCGAAAGAAAACAAAAGACCACTTCAAGGTACTGTAATGAACTCATTATTTATTTATATTGGTGTTAAACCTACTGTATTACAACTCTATGGTTTATAAACTATTTTACTAGCCATAGATTCATCAAGATAAGCAAACAACACACGAAAAACAGAATCTGTCAAAAACAGAACAGTCTGTAGTAATCTGTAGCTAACGCCAACTTCTGGAACTCCAAACAATCTGACAAAATAGGAGGACCTAGGAAATTTGTTTATTGATCAGAAGCAATTGGAATCACTATTTTATCACGTTCTGGTGATTTTTAATAATTGTTTACGTGAACAGAAAGTTTCTGGAAATTACATCAAGATCAAATAAATATCATCCAAGAAGATCCTATAGGTTTAACTTGGCACAAACACTAATTAAAACATAAAACCACATCTCAAAAGAAGGTAGACGTATCACTCGCCGGCCTCGTCCTCGGCTGCTCGGGACGGCTGCGTCAGGTTCGTCGGCTGCCTCAACTCGGGCGCCGCTGCTCCGTTGGTCGCTCGGGCCTCGCTGCCCGGGCGCCGACGTTACTTTAGCAGCCCGGGTGCCGGTGTTGACAAGCTTTTCTGCACGATTTCTCATGCCGTCCGTCATCGTCGGCTTCATCTCAGACTCCGCCTCCACTGAGCTGCATCCCCGACCTCGCGCACGATCGGCTTGATCATCCGCTCGCCGCCGCGATCCGCCTCATCTACGCCGCGCGACCGACCTGGCCCGTCGGTTACGTGCGCCTCCGCAGGTCCCGTGAAGATCGTCCCCGAGTTCAGCGCGCCTCTCCACCGATCGAGCATCGGGCTGACGCTGCGTCGCCCCGTCGGGCCGCAGCGTCGCCGCCCCATGGTTCTCCTCGCCGCTGCATCGACTCGTGCGTCGTTGTTGCGTCGCCCCTTCGGGCCGTAGTGTCGCGATACGTGGTCCCCGCCGCCGCCCCGAGGCCGTCCCCGTGGTTGCACCGACTTGCGAACCGCCGTTGTATGCCGCCAGGCGCGCATGTCGTGGCCCGTGGTCCCCGCCGCCGCCCCGAGGTCTTCCGTCGTCGCCCGACCGCTTTGCCGCCGCTGCGTCGCCCCTTCGGGCCATAGCGCCACGGCCCGCGGTCCGCTCCGCTGTCACCGCGCGTCGACCTCCCGTGGTATGCGCCGCGCCGTTTTCCTTGGCGCGGGAACGCCACAGTCTGCACCGGTCTTCATCACGCTGTTAGGGTTCTTCGCCTACTTCGAGCACCGCTGCCGCACTCCTAACCTAGCCGCCACCGCCGCCGTCAGGCCGCCGCCGCCGCTCTTCTTTGGCCGCCGCCGCCGCCCGTCCACCCCCTTCGTCTTCGTCCAAGCACCAGCCCGTCGCCAGCGTCGCCATCATCTACCCCGACCACTTCGTCTACTCCGACCACCGTTGGTGACATCGGCCCCGCGCCGATGGATGCCGCAATCGTCGTCGAGTTCTTCTCTACTGGCCCCTCCGACTTCTCCGACATGGCGTACAGCTTGTGCAGGTCCCTCGTCTATGCATGCCTGGTGCTGGCAACACCGATGCGTGCCTTCATCCACGACGTGTCCCCGGGCCTAGCAAGCCTGGTCGGTGCTTCGTCAACTTCGTCTTCGTCCGTCTATGCATGCCCGGTGCTGGCAACACCGGTGCGCGCCTTCGTCCACGATGTGTCCCCGGGCTTGGAAAACCCGTCGCGACGCGTCGTCAACAACATTTTCTTCCTGACGCACCCCTACTTCGACACCACTGCGCCTATGCTAACTCGGCGCCCCCTTGCGCCCGCGGCTCCACGGTGACTTCCTCGACACCGGCCACCCCGACTCGACATCGACCCCGGCATTTTTCGCACGGCTACCTCGACCACGGCTCCACCACACACGCTCTTGGCTACCTCGATAAACGGCACAAAGGGCTACCGCCTTGCTTGAGCAACCTCGTCGGTTGCCACTCCAGCCACGACTCTGCGATGTGTCGACCGTTACTACTGTGGGGGGGGGGGGGAGATGTCCGTCGGCTTGCCTTCGGATTCTTCTCCAGTCTCACCGTCTGCGTCGCTACCATTGTGACTGCAGGGGGATGTTGAGTATAATGTTTATTAGGAAAGACGAGATAGACTAGGATTTGTTCTGGCTTGTCTTGTACTTCAAGTAGATGATTGTACTCCTATATATATGCCCACGAGGCTCAAGCAATACAATGAACTATTCCACCAAACCCCTCTCTCCCTTCTAACAGCTATGACTTTGCCATGCTTAATGCTTGTCACTTTTGGCCCGGGTGCCATGAATTCAGATCTGAACCAATTATGTTATCACCTTTATATCCATTTTCTAGATCCGATCTTGCAAGTTATAGTCACCTACTACGTGTTATGATCCGGCAATGCCGGAGTGACAATAGTCGGGACCACTCCCGGTGATGACTATAGTTTGAGGAGTTCATGTATTCACCGTGTGTTAATGCTTTGTTCCGGTACTCTATTAAAAGGAGGCCTTAATATCCCTTAGTTTCTAATTGGACCCCGCTGCCACGGGAGGGTAGGACAAAAGATGTCATGCAAGTTCTTTCCATAAGCACGTATGGCTATTTATGAAATACATGCGTACATTATATTTATGAACCGGAGCTAGTGCCGTATCGCCCTAGGGTATGACTGTCACATGATGAATATCATCCAACAAATTACCGATCCAATGCCGACGAATTTATCCTATCACTACTGCAGGATGCTGCTAACGCGACACTACATCAGAGACCCTTCGACGAAACTGTGTGCGATGCCATAATCCCAAACGGTGGTGAAAAATAACCATAAAAAAGGTGCAAAACGTTTGCGATGGAGGATGCATCAAACACAGTTCAGATTTTAGTTGTGTGTGCGATGCAGGGCATATGGTTCAGCTCAATTAATTGTTTGCGATTTGGAGGAACAAAAGAAATGGGCAGCCATATGAAGGTGTGTGTGATGTACAGCATACGGTTCACTCGGATGAACTGTTTGTGATTAGGCAACACAAAAGAAATGGTCAGCCCGATCAAGGTGTGTGCAATGTACAACATACGGTTCACTCGGATGAACTGTTTGTGATTAGGCAAGAGAACAATATAACAAGATGTGTGTGATACGCGGCAAACAGGTCTGTAATCATAAATGTGTGCGAAGACCGATAATAACACAGACGATTGCTTCTAATAAGACGTATGTGATATGCTCTATCTACACAACATCTATTGGCCATTGTGGGATGGGCGGTCATCCGGATACTCCATAAGGATGCAAAGAGGCATTTCTATCAGCAAGGACTAGCTGTTACACCAGTAGCTCATGTAAGAAAACTATCAAGTTAAGTGTACTTAGGCTGGAGCAGCCATCAGATGGGTGACTGGATGGGAAGTTGTGTTGATGTCAAATTAACTCATAGGATGGGTCATTTCGGTCAAATGACCGAAATGACCCATTCCCTCAGCTAATTTAACATCGAGGTCCTTGTTTTTTTAATTATTTTTAACACATGTTAAAGAAGGTCTACCGCATTACTTTTTGACAATGTGCAATACGTGGCATACAGTTGATCCATCTGACCTGTTTGTGATGGAATAGGCCGTGTGTGTGCTACCTCTTGAGCCTGCGTTGGTTTTCCCTTGAAGAGGAAAGGGTGATGCAGCAAAGTGGCGTAAGTATTTCCCTCAGTTTTTGAGAACCAAGGTATCAATCCAGTAGGAGACTACACGCAAGTCACCTAGTACCTGCACAAACAATCAAGAACCTTGCAACCAACGCGATAAAGGGGTTGTCAATCCCTTCACAGCCACTTGCAAAAGTGAGATCTGGTGAAGATAATAAGATAAATATTTTTGGTATTTTTGTTGTATAGATTGGAAAGTAAAGATTGCAAAATAAACGGCGACATAAATTGGCAAGTTGACGAAAAACTAATATGATGTAAAATAGACCCGGGGGCCATAGGTTTCACTAGTGGTTTCTCTCAAGATAGCATATATATTACGGTGGGTGAACAAATTACTGCCGAGCAATTGATAGAAAAGCGCATAGTTATTAGAATATCTAGGCATGATCATGAACATAGGCATCACGTCCGTGTCAAGTAAACCGAAACGATTCTGCATCTACTACTATTACTCCACACATCGACCGCTATCCAGCATGCATCTAGAGTATTAAGTTCATAAGAACAGAGTAACGCATTAGGCAAGATGACATGATGTAGAGGGATAAACTCAAGCAATATGATATAAACCCCATCTTTTTATCCTCGATGGCAACAATACAATATGTGCATTGCTGCCCCTACTGTCACTGGGAAAGAACACCGCAAGATTGAACCCAAAGCTAAACACTTCTCCCAATGCAAGAAAGATCAATCTAGTAGGCCAAACTAAACCGATAATTCGAAGAGATTTGCAAAGATATCAAATCATGCATATAAGAATTCAGAGAAGAACCAAATATTGTTCATAGATAATCTTGATCACAAACCCACAATTCATCGGATCTCGGCAAACACACCGCAAAAAGTATTACATCGAATAGATCTCCAAGAACATCGAGGAGAAATTTGTATTGAGAACCAAAGAGAGAGAAGAAGCCATCTAGCTAATAACTATGGACCCGAAGGTCTGTGGTAAACTACTCACAAATCATCGGAGAGGCTATGGTGTTGATGTAGAAGCCCTCCGTGATCGAATCCCCCTCCGACAGATCGCCGGAAAAGGCCCCAGATGGGATCTCACGGGTATAGAAGGTTGCGGTGGTGGAAAAGTGGTTTCGTAGCTCTCCTAAATGTTTTCAGGGGATAAGAGTATATATAGGCGAAAGAAGTACGTCGGTGGAGCTACGAGGGGCCCACGAGGGCGGGGGGCGCGCTTACCCCCTGGGCGCGCCCTCCAGCCGCGTGGCCGCCTTGTTGCGTCTCGGACTTCCACTCCAAGTCTCCTGGATTGCATTTGTTCCAATAAAGATCCTCGCGAAGGTTTCGTTCCGTTTGGATTCTGTTTGATATTCCTTTTCTGCGAAACACTGAAATAGGCAAAAAAACAGCAACTGGCACTGGGCCTCCGGTTAATAGGTTAGTCCCAAAAATAATATAAAAGAGCATATTAAAGCCCATTAAACATCCAAAACAGATAATATAATAGCATGGAACGATAAAAAATTATAGATACGTTGGAGACGTATCAGCATCCCCAAGCTTAATTCCTGCTCGTCCTCGAGTAGGTAAATGATAAAAACAGAATTTTTGATGTGGAATGCTACCTAACATATTTTCAATGTAATTTTTTTATTGTGGCATGAATGTTCAGATCCGAAAGATTCAAGACAAAATTTTAATATTGACATAAAAATAATAATACTTGAAGCATACTAACCAAGCAATTATGTCTTCGCAAAATAACATAGCCAAAGAAAGCTCATCCCTAAAAAATCGTATAGTTTGTCCATGCTTCATTTTCGTCACACAAAATGCTCTTATCATGCACAACCCCGATGACAAGCCAAGCAATTGTTTCATACTTTAGTATTCTCAAACTTTTTCAACTTTCACGCAATACATGAGCGCGAGTCATGGACATAGCACTATGGGTGGAATAGAATATGATGATGGAGATTGTGTGGAGAAGACAAAAAAGGAGAAAGTCTCACATTGACGCGGCTAATCAACGGGCTATGCAGATGCCAATCAATTGATGTCAATGCGAGGAGTAGGGATTGCCATGCAACGGATGCACTAGATCTATAAATGTACGAAACCTCAGCAAAAGAAACTAAGTGGGTGTGCATCCAACTTGCTTGCTCACGAAGATCTAGGGCATTTGAGGAAGCCCATTGTTGGAATATAAAAGCCAAGTTCTATAATGAAAAATTCCCACTAGTATATGAAAGTGACAAAATAGGAGACTCTCTATCATGAAGATCATGGTGCTACTTTGAAGCACAAGTGTGGAAAAAGGATAGTAACATTGCCCCTTCTCTCTTTTTCTCTCATTTTTTGGGCCTTCTCTTTTTTGGCCTTTCTTTTTTTGGGCCTTCTCTTTTTTTTATTTGGCCTTTATCTCTTTTTTTATTTCATCACACGGGATAATGCTCTAATAATGATGATCATCACACTTCTATTTATTTACAACTCAAGGATTACAACTCGATACTAGAACAAAATATGACTCTATATGAGTGCCTCCGGTGGTGTACCGGGTTGGGCAATGAATCAAGAGTGACATGTATGAAAAATTATGCATGGTGGCCTTGCCACAAATACGATGTCAACTACATGATCATGCAAGGCAATATGACAATGTTAAAGCGTGTCATAATAAACGGAACGGGTAGAAAGTTGCATGGCAATATATCTCGGAATGGCTATGGAAATGCCATAATAGGTAGGTATGGTGGCTGTTTTGAGGAAGATATAAGGAGGCTTATGTGTGATAAAGCGTATCATATCACGGGGTTTGGATGCACCGTCGAAGTTTGCACCAACTCTCGAGGTGAGAAAGGGCAATGCAGTACATCAAGAGGCTAGCAATGATGGAAGGGTGAGAGTGCGTATAATCCATGGACTCAACATTAGTCATAAAGAACTCACATACTTATTGCAAAAATCTACAAGTCATCAAAACCAAGCACTACGCGCATGCTCCTAGGGGGATAGATTGGTAGGAAAAGACCATCGCTCGTCCCCGACCGCCACTCATAAGGAGGACAATCAAAGAAACACCTCGTGCTTCAAATTTGTTACACAACGGTTACCATACATGCATGCTATGGGACCTGCAAACCTCAACACAAGTATTTCTCAAATTCACAATTACTCAACTAGCACGACTCTAATATCACCATCTTCATATCTCAAGACAATCATCAAGTATCAAACTTCTCATAGTATTCAATGCACTCTATATGGAAGTTTTTATTATACCCATCTTGGATGCCTATCATATTTGGACTAATTTTATAGCCAAAGAAAACTACCATGCTGTTCTAAAAGACTCTCAAAATGATATAAGTGAAGCATTAGAGATCAATAATTTCTATAAAATAAACCACCACCGTGCTCTAAAAAGATATAAGTGAAGCACTAGAGCAAAACTATCTAGCTCAAAAGATATAAGTGAAGCACATAGAGTATTCTAATAAATTCTGAATCATGTGTGTCTCTCCCAAAAGGTGTGTACAGAAAGGATGATTGTGGTTAACTAAAAATCAAAGACTCAAATCATACAAGACGCTCCAAGCAAAACACATATCATGTGGTGAATAAAAATACAGCCTCAAGTAAAGTTACCGATAGACGAAGACGAAAGAGGGGATGCCTTCCGGGGCATCCCCAAGCATAGGATTTTGGTTGTCCTTGAATTTTACCTTGGGGTGACTTGGTCATCCCCAAGCTTAGGCTCTTTCCACTCCTTATTCCAAAATCCATCAAATCTTTACCCGAAAACTTGAAAACTTCACAACACAAAACTTAAACAGAAAATCTCATGAGCTCCGTTAGTGTAAGAAAACAAACCACCACTTTAAGGTACTGTAATTAACTCATTCTTTATTTATATTGGTGTTAAACCTACCGCATTCCAACTTCTCCATGGTTCATACACCCCGATACTAGCCATAGATTCATCAAAATAAGCAAACAACACACGAAAAACAGAATCTGTCAAAAACAGAACAGTCTGTAGCAATCTGTATTAAACAAATACTTATGGAACTCCAAAAATTCTGAAATAAATTGGTGGACATGACGAATTTATGTATTAATCATCTGCAAAAATAATCCACCTAAAAGCACTCTCCAGTAAAAAATGACAGCTAATCTCGTGAGTGCTAAAGTTTCTGTTTTTTACAGCAAGATCGCAAAGACTTCACCCAAGTCTTCCCAAAGGTTCTACTTGGCACAAACACTAATTAAAACATAAAACCACATCTAAACAGAGGCTAGATGAATTATTTATTACTAAACATGAACAAAAAGCAAGGAACAAAAATAAAATTGGGTTGCCTCCTAACAAGCGCTATCGTTTAACGCCCCTAGCTAGTCATAAAGCAAGAATAGATCTAGGTATTGTCATCTTTGGTGTGCAATTCATAAGTGGTTCTCATAATAGATTCATAAAGTAATTTAATTTTATTTCTAGTAAATTGTTCCATACCTTTCCTTAATGGAAATTGGAATCTAATATTTCCTTCTTTCATATCAATTATTGCACCAATCGTTCTAAGGTAAGGTCTACCAAGAATAATAGGACTTGTAGGATTGCAATCCATATCAAGAAAAATGAAATCTACGGACACATAATTTCTATTTGCAAAACAAGAACATCATTAATCATTTCCATAGGTTTCTTAATGGGGGAATCCGCAAGGTGCAATTTAAAGAACAATCATCAAATTCACGAAAACCTAACACATCACACAAAGTTTTGGGAATCGTGGAAACACTAGCACCCAAATCACATAAAGCATAGCATTCATGATCTTTAATCTTAATTTTAATAGTAGGTTCCCACTCATCATAAAGTTTTATAGGGATAGAAACTTCTAATTCAAGCTTTTCTTCATAAGATTGCATTAAAGCATCAACGATATGTTTAGCAAAGGCCTTATTTTGATCATAAGCATGTGGAGAATTTAACACGGATTGCAACAAGGAAATAGAATCTATCAAAGAGCAATTATCATAATTAAATTCCTTGAAATCCAATATAGTGGGTTCATTGCTATGTAAAGTTTTGACCTCTTCAATCCCACTCTTATTAATTTTAGCATCAAGATCTAAAAACTCCGAATCATTGGGACGCCTTTTAACTAATGTTGACTCATCTCCAGTCCCATCATTATAAAGATTCATATTGGAAAACAAAGATTTAATAGGAGGCACATCGATCACTTTTAGATCTTCATCATTATTATCATGAAAACTAGAAGAACACACTTTCACAAAGCAATCTTTTTTAGCACGCATCCTAGTGGTTCTTTCTTTGCCCTCATCAATGGAAATTCTCGTGGCTTTGGGAGACTCATTGATATCATGCTTAGGTGGAATAGATGTAGTGACCCGACCACAGACGGTCAAGTCTCTGTGCTTAAGTGTCATCCCTGGATCGGTATGCTGACACACACAGTACTCGAAGATTTATAACAGAGGTAAATCACATGTATAAAGTAACGTAAATACTATTACCTCAACCCAAATAGCGGAAGTAACAACAAGGTTGTGGATTCCCATCAACACCAACGACAAAGTTGAGTGTAGACATCGTAACCCTAACGTATCACTTACTCGTCGTAAGATTCCTGCAACATGAGACGTTGGAGCCATGTAGGTCAGTACATTGAATGTACTGGCAATTTCACACTGTAGAGCAATGCTGAATAATGGCTATCACTACATGCATATATGGCTGGTGGATGCTCTAAGTTTAATTTTGCATAAAGCTAATTTTTCCCTACAACAAAGGAATATATTTTATTTAACTACAAAGTTGGTTGAAATATCGAGAAGGTTCCTCCAACTCAATCCCAAAATAGTAATCATTAACCCAATCAAATTAATTAAATAAAGTGTTGAGACCAACATGATAATCCAAATACCAGAAACTCAAGATGTCCATAACTGGGGACACGTCTAACCATGATTAGTTTGTACACTCTTCAGAGGTTTGTGCACTTTTCCCCACAAGACTCGATCTCCTCCGTTGAATTTCTCGCACTACATGATGTTTGAGAAACGGATGATCGAGACACAGTCTTTTCGAAGCGTTAAGTCTTTACTCTAGGTAGACAGTACCACCTACATCCCCCTACATCTGCTAGCCTACCACTGAAAGAGGTCACACAACATACTCAACTATGCCAGAGCCCATAATGGCTTGTGGCTGCACACGGAAGTTTCTAGCATGAATAATCTTATGATCCCTTTGAGCCTGGGTGGCATTCCATAGGGTGATCACACAGGTACTCCGGGATCCCCTTGGGCAAGCACTGGGTTCTCCAGGTGCCCGGGCAAACCACTGGGTGTTCCAGGGTGCCCCAACCAATCCACCCAGATGTGTATTAAAATAGCCACCTTAAGTTTCCCTTAGTTAAATATAACTCTCACATCTTTAATGAATTCTCTCAAACCAATCCACGTCTACGATCATAGCATAGCAGTATAAGCATAACGTAGTAAAACCCGGGGTTTGAATGCAAGAAAATAGGTTCCTACCTCATCAACTACCTCCCAATACCCACATGTTATCAAATCCACACATGCAATGTTTGAGGGTTGAAACTAATGCATAAAAACTAGGTAATAAAAGGATGTGATCAAAGTGTGAACTTGCCTTGTACTATTGATGAAGATGATTCGCACTCATAACTCCTATAGTTCTACTCATCACACACTGTTCAATCTATCGTGAGCAAGCAATTGCATACATAAACACTCATGCAAAAGAATCGAAAAAAAGATCTCGGAAAACTTCGAAAACAAGCAATTAACTCTTGCAACAGAAAACAATTTCTAACAGTACCAATATTGGGTGAGTTTGGTCTTATCAGAAAGTTTAGGTCAAGAGCTTCGATTTGCAAAAAGAATCAACTCAAACGGAGCTACGCCACTCAAGTTACGATCAAAAGAAGTTTGAATTCAAAACTTTTTGAAACCAAATTTTAAATTTTCAAAAACATGTTCAAGTTGTTTTACTGGATAGAGGGCATCATAACAAAGAAGTGGGCGTTGGTTTCGTTGCATTTGGACAAGTGAGTAAAAAGTTGTGATAGATTGAAGATCAGGGACTAATCTGCGAAGAAAATATTCATGGATGGGTCCTTGGCCGAAATTAAAAAGAAAAAAGAAAAACTCTACAGAACGAACGTTCGCTGCCAAATGCTAACTGACGAATCATTCAATGTTGAACCTAATCTAATGAACGTTCGCTAAATAGCTAATAAAAAACAGGTTTTATAAAAAAACGAAACGAAAGCCGGTCGGTTTTATTACCGGTTCGGGCGGTTCGACGAAACCGTTGGGTCGGCGAAAACCGGCGGGAGCCGGCGGCTATGGCGAGTCCGGCGAACGGTGGCTGACGGCTCCGGCGAAGCGGGCGTCGGCGGTGGTGCTCTTGCGGCGCGGTGGACTACGATGGCGGCGCGGACGGCGAGAAGCGGCGGCGGCGGCGGCGAGATGCGGACGGCGACAATGCAGGACGCGGAGGAGAGAGGGGGGGTCAGGCGGGATTTATAGGAGGAGGAGGCATGGAGGAGGGGCAACGCGAGGGGAGGCGTGCCGGCCGGGACTCGACGGCGGCGGCGGCGGCGATCGTCTGCAGCAGGCCGGAGTCCGAACGGCTTCGAGGACGAGCGGGATGGGCCGTTGGGCGCGGCTTGCTCGGTAGGCCGGGCATGCCCGTCGTGACGGGAAACTTCTTTTAACATTTTCGAGACAAACAAAAATAATAAAAAGAAAATAAATAAAAATATTATATAGGCATATAATATATCAAAAATTTTAGAAAAAGATTTTCTACAACATGAACATTTTTCTAATATCAAATAAAATCCACAAAATTCAAATAAAGCAAAGAGTGCTAGTGTTGCAATAAAACCTCATAAAAATCATTTAAAAAACCAAAATGATTTCAAATTTATTTCTCTCAATTTTCTAATGTAGGGAATCATTTTACCCTATTTTCCGTATATTTTATTTTTGGAGAAAAATAATTTGAATAAAACCCAATTAATTCCAAATTGAAAAATAATTTCAAAGAGACTTTAAATTTGATTCTTTGAAACTACCAACTCACATTTCATACGTTTTGAAGAAGTCATTTTATCTTCTCTCATGAAAATCATTGAGTTGCTTAAAGTTTCTGAATTGGAAAATATTTTCAAAATAAAAATTCAAATCTTTCCAAAACCCTTTTCATTTATTTAAATGGAAGAAGTCATGTCATCTTCTCTCTAGGGTTTTGTATTTGAAAAGAATTTGAATTCACGAAGATCATAAATGCAAAAATGGAAGTTTGGGAAAGCCCTTTTATTCCCTCTCATTTAACTTTCAGAAATTTTCGAATTTCACACAAGCAACCACACCACAGTCAAACAATCGATCAAATCTATCTATTTAATATAACCTTCCAAAATTTAGAATTTTGGGATGTTACAAATCTACCACCCTTAGAATGAATCTCGTCCTCGAGATTCGGAGCGGCTAGAAAGAAATAGGTTAGGTTAGGGGGTCTTCCCAAAATCCATCGATCGTCACAGGGGGTCTGGGGTGCTACCACCCTTAGGAGAATTGTTACGGTTCCATCAAAAGCTCATATACTCCATCCTTATTATTGGCAGTGTCGATCTTCTTAGATCTTCAGGATAATTCCTTCTCTAGGCTCTTCCGGTAGTGGCATAACTTTTTCCTCGATTCTTGTGTCCTTATCTTGGTATAGTTCTTCTGGGATTGGGTCTTCTTAGCTGACGGGTCCGGCGCCAATACTAAAAACTATCGATATCTCATGGTGGTCATCAATTTATGGTTTCTCCTGTAGAAAATGGGCCTGGGCTTCATTCTCACCATATGAACTACGATTGGCAATAGCTGCCTAGTACAAGGGAAAATTGTCATACCATTCTAAGGTTTAAACAAGGCTTTAATCGTCGTCTCTCTGCTATAGGTAAGTCACTCAGATTTACCATCCCATATAGCAAAGCGAATAATAAGAGTAAGTCGGTATGGTGATCAATCCATCCTGCACCCAAATCATTACCTTGTATATGGTTTAGCAAATCTCACATTCTAACACTCGGTCATCCTCACAAGCATTGCAGAATTTCTCTTGTCGACGAACTAAGTTCGGATAAATCCATTGATTCTTCAAGCCAAACCAACATCTATCGTTCCTTTACAACTCTCAGGTTTTGCGTAACACCTATAAGATCGTCTATTGATAAGGTCGTAACTTCTTCTAGGGTTTTTCCTTCAGCAAGAGTGTGCTTGCTTCTTGGCAGGTCCTGGAGCCTGTGGGTTATGACCCATCTCATCACTTGTAAACCTTGAACTCATCATCGGGGCAACTGATCATTATTCCAACATCCAGCTTCCTAGCATGCTTAAATCTACCGAATTGTACAGTCTCCCTTCCTTCTGTTGGTACCAAACTAAAACATGATTACTCCACCTCATAATGGAGTTACAATTGCTCCATATTACCAACATTATACCTCCTTTATATCCAATAGTACTTCATCCCTTTGTATTCTTGGGATACCCCACATATCGAGACAAAACTCCTTCTTATTTTGCCCGAAGTCCACTTCGTGGAATATCATAATCCTTTCCAGAGGTCAAGTGTCCTCACAGGGTACTACCACCCTTGAAATGCACAAAGTCTTCCATAGACCATATTTCTCATATCCTCGAAAATGGTCAACATCTTTCTTCATAGAGTAACAACTCATAAAATCCAAATCAGTACCCACGATACTAACTTTATTGCTTCTCAAAGTACTACAATCTCTTGCATTTCCATCACATGCCTCAACTCAACACCTCAAAATAAAAGAATTGTTCCCACTACTACTACTATATTCCTTTTGTTGCAAACTCCACTAATTAGCACAAGCCTCCTTCTCTTTGGGACAATCTCTCACAAAGTGTCGTGCTTCATTACAACAGAAACATATTACTTCTGATAGGTCTCGAGGTTTCCTTGTGATTTCAAAGCCTCATTGGGTCCTCGGCTTCCTTTTTGGGCAACCGCCAAAGTAGTGCCCTGACTCCTTGCACCTGAAACAGGTGATATGACTCAGGTCCTTCCTAGAATCCAATCTTTTTCTCTTCCTGGACTTTTCCGTTCCAAACAGGGCTTCTATTTCCTGTGGGTCATACTCTATTTCCTCTGTCGGGAATTCTACTAGATCCCCATTCAGACAATTTTGGGAGATGTGTCCTTCTTCTCCACATGAATAGCATGACTTGGTGAAGGGTTTAATTGGGTCTTCTTCGGGTGTGTCTTCCACCTCTTCCTTCATCACATGTTCTTCTAAAATTTTCATGAGGGCTCCTTTCATTACTTCTTTCTTCTACTGGATGGTTCGTTGTACCATGGGGTAAATGTGACACTGAGCAGGGTAGTGGGTAGTCCCTTCACACAAGAAACAAGTAATCTGCGTAGTTGGGCATTCTTCAGCTGGGTGACTTTCTTCACACTGAGGGCATTCACCCTTGTGTTATTTATGGGTGTGTCCTATTTCTACACAGAGCTTGCATGCACAAGGTTTGTTCATATCACTTCCATCAGGCTTCAATTTCTGGGACACAACCCGAGACTTTAGCAGAGTCAACTTAAATTCTTCCCAAGTGGTTACTCCTTGCCACCCATTGATGGTTTGGTACGTCCTCCACCAAGTAGCAGCACCTCTTTCAAAGCACTGAAGAGCATGCTGGGCCATATCCTTTCCGACTATAGGGTTATTCTTCATGTGATCCTCCATGTTCTGAATCCATCGGTCCATCTCCAATTGACCGGTTCAGGAAACATGAGTTCATATCCATTCATCCTCTATTGGATCCATGGGTTTTGGGGTGGGATAAGAGAGATACACACAATACAAACAAAAGTTTTTGAAAAGACAGATTTTTATTTTGTGGCTGTCGAAAAAACATCAAACAAATGACAGCTCACAAACGTCACATCTAACGTAGGTATATAACAGGGGTTTGGTCTTATAAAGGTCAATAAATCTTCAAAGTCACCAAACTTCTTCAAGTCTTGTTCATGTCTCCGATGGCTTCTTCCGATCGTGCTTGTCCTTCTCAAGTTCTTTTGCCAGAACATCTCTGTTGACGCGAAGTCTCTTGTGACGTCCTTTAATATTCTGGAGTTGCATTCTGAACTTCTGGGTTTCAACATCCTTGGCATGAACCATGGTCCTATTGTCCTCCAGTTCCTGTTGAATCTCCAGTATCTTGAGGTTTTGCTCCTCCACCCTGGCTACTTTCAGCTTCTGGGTCCTGAGTTCTTCACAAAATACTTCTTTGTCAAATACGGCTTCCTGCATGTCCATCTTAAAATTCTTGATGTAATACTCATGATCCTGGCGATACACCAGCTAAGGTTAAAACTTCATCTTTTGCTGATAGGTGCACCATTAGCACTTTTGTCATCCAATCCTTCCGACGAAATGCATGCTTAACTCAGCATGGTGACAATAGCATAAGCGGGTGATAACATCATGGATAGTCGTGTTTATGCCCATGTCTCTACCATGAGCTATCATTCCATAGTTGATGTCTCCTGCCTTAGGATTTTCTTGACAAAAACTTTGAGTTTTAACGCTCCATGTTCCGGTCTTTCTCCGACACACCTTAATCTCGGGTATTGACAGCTTCAATAGTCTGAAAAATTCCATAAGGGTAGTCTTCCTAGGTCATACCAATCTGGAAATTCTTCAGAGCCTTCAAATTCTCGTAGTCTTCGGAGTCTTCAACCGTTGTAGTTTCCATTATTCAGATGCACGGTAAAATCCTCTTTGTTCCGAAGTGGTCTTAGTTGTCCGATATCTTGTACTTCTTGGAGTGGTCTCATCAGTCAAATCTTCGTGTGGTCAAAAGGGGAAAGGGTATAGTCTAACTAAAAGGGAATATTTGATAAACCTCAGAAAAGAAGAGAGGTACAAGATCTTTTTGAAAATAAAGTTTTAGAGAAAATCTTTTCCTAATGGCTTGCCGCTTCTAGGGTCACGTCCTCACACCAACATGTGCTCGATACCATCTTGTAGTGACCCGACCTCGACGGTCAAGTCTCTCGTGGCTTAAGTGTCATCCTCGGATCAAGATCTTTGACACACACAAGACTCGAGGACTTATAACAGAGGTAAATCACATGTATAAAGTAACGTAAATACTATTACCTCAATCCAAATAGCGGAAGTAACAACAAGGTTGTGGATTCCCATCAACACCAACGACAAAGTTGAGTGTAGACATCATAACCCTAACGTATCACTTACTCGTCGTAAGATTCCTGCAACATGAGACGTTGCAGCCATGTAGGTCAGTACATTGAATGTACTGGCAATTTCACACTGTAGAGCAATGCTGAATAATGGCTATCACTACATGCATATATGGCTGGTGGAGGCTCTAAGTTTAATTTTGCATAAAGCTAATTTTTTCCTACAACAAAGGAATATATTTTATTTAACTACAAATTTCATTTAAATATATAGAAGGTTCCATGAATCAATACTATTTTTAGGCAAAGAAGAGAACCAAGTTTTAGCACGATCTCTAAGCGAAAACAGAAATAGCTTCAAATTAACAATATCATTATCCACATCTTTCTTCTTTTGCATATGGCACAAATCAACAAAGTTGTTTAGATGGGTAGCAACATCTTCACTAGGAAGGCCAGAAAATTTATCTTTCATGACAAGATTCAACAAAGCAGCATTAATTTCACAAGATTCAGCATCGGTAATAGGAGCAATCGGAGTGCTAATAAAACCATTGTTGTTGGTATTGGAAAAGTCACATAATTTAGTATTATCTTGAGCCATCGTGACAAACAATCAATCCAACACACAAGCACACAAGAAGCAAGCGAAAAGAGACGAATGAAAAAGAGGCGAATAAAACGGCAAAGGTGAAGTGGGGGAGAGGAAAATGAGAGGCAAAAGGCAAATAATTTAATGCGGGGGATAAGAGTTTGTGATGGGTACTTGGTATGTCTTGACTTGAGCATAGATCTCCCCGGCAACGGCGCCAGAAATCCTTCTTGCTACCTCTTGAGCATGCGTTGGTTTTCCCTCGAAGAGGAAACGATGATGCAACAAAGTGGCGTAAGTATTTACCTCAGTTTTTTAGAACCAAGGTATCAATCCAGTAGGAGACTACACACAAGTCACCTAGTACTCGCACAAACAATCAAGAACCTTGCAACCAATGCGATAAACGGGTTGTCAATCCCTTCACGGCCACTTGCAAAAGTAAGATCTGATAAAGATAATAAGATAAATATTTTTGGTATTTTTGTTGTATAGATTGGAAAGTAAAGATAGCAAAATAAACGGCGACAGAAATTGGCAAGTTAACGGAAAACTAATATGATGTAAAATAGACCCGGGGGCCATAGGTTTCACTAGTGGCTTCTCTCAAGATAGCATATATATTACGGTGGGTGAACAAATTACTGCCGAGCAATTGATATAAAAGTGCATAGTTATGAGAATATCTAGGCATGATCATGAACATAGGCATCACGTCGGTGTCAAGTAGACCGAAGCGATTCTGCATCTACTACTATTACTCCACACATCGACCGCTATCCAACATGCATCTAGAGTATTAAGTTCATAAGAACAGAGTAACGCATTAGGCAAGATGACATGATGTAGAGGGATAAACTCAAGCAATATGATATAAACCCCATCTTTTTATCCTCGATGGCAACAATACAATACGTGCCTTGCTACCCCTACTGTCACTGGGAATGGACACCGCAAGATTGAACCCAAAGCTAAACACTTCTCCTAATGCAAGAAAGATCAATCTAGTAGGCCAAACTAAACCGATAATTCGAAGAGATTTGCAAAGATATCAAATCATGCATATAAGAATTCAGAGAAGAACCAAATGTTGTTCATAGATAATCTTGATCATAAACCCACAATTCATCGGATCTTGGCAAACACAGTGCAAAAAGTATTACATCGAATAGATCTCCAAGAACATCGAGGAGAACTTTGTATTGAGAACCAAAGAGAGAGAAGAAGCCATCTAGCTAATAACTATGGACCTGAAGGTCTGTGGTAGACTACTCACAAATCATCGGAGAGGCTATGGTGTTGATGTAGAAGCCCTGCGTGAACGAATTCCCCTTCGGCAGATCGCCGGAAAAGGCCCCAGATGGGATCTCATGGGTACAGAAGGTTGCGGCGGTGGAAAAGTGGTTTCATGGTTCGCCTGAATGTTTTCAGGGTTTAAGAGTATATATAGGCGAAAGAAGTATGTCGGTGGAGCTACGAGGGGCCCACGAGGGTGGGGGGCGCGCCCTCCTGCCTCGTGGCCGCCTCGTTGCGTCTCTGACTTCCACTCCAAGTCTCCTGGATTGTGTTTGTTCCAAGAAAGATCCTCGCGAAGGTTTCGTTCCGTTTGGATTCCGTTTGATATTCTTTTTCTGCGGAACACTGAAATAGGCAAAAAAAACAGCAACTGGCACTGGGCCTCCGGTTAATAGGTTAGTCCCAAAAATAATACAAAAGAGCATATTAAAGCCCATTAAACATCCAAAATAGGTAATATAATAGCATGGAACGATCAAAAATTATAGATACGTTGGAGACGTATCAGTGTGTTGTGGGCAAACGCTTGCTAGCATTCAACCATTTGGGATTGATGAATTCATCACCGAGGGCTTCCCTAGTGTGGTCCATGTTCATCTGATCATCATCTACTTCTTGTGCTAGCTCGATGTTCCTTCTATGCTAAGTTTCCATTAATTGATGGCGTTTTATGAACACGCCACCGTTTCCCGCCATTTCCTCACATGTTTGCCGCCACCCTGCTATATTGCGCATAGGGGGCACGCGACGCACGGAGGCGACAAGCGCAGCCTGTAGCACATCCACCTTTTCCAAGCATGCCAACCCACCAAAGCGTCGCCTCTGCCATCAACCTCGTCGACGAGGAAAACGAGCAGGCGCCACGGCCCGTCGAGGCCGAGGCTCCCCGGAAACGCGATGGACGATGTCGTGATGCACATCATCGCCAGGGTTGATCAAACCTTTGGCGCATGGCGCTTGAGTGTCGCGGATCAAGATAGGCATGTCAGCGCCAACAGACTGTAGCTCGCCGCACAACATGATTGATGGCGCGCAGCAGAGCAAGCTAGGCGCGTCTGCATCGATAGGCTGCGGCTCGTCGCATGGCGAGACTGTTGGAGCGCCGCAGAGCGAGAGGCGCGGCACGCGGCATAGCAAGAGCGGATCCATCGGCGCTTGCCTGCTGTCGACACGGCGTCGCAGCTGGGTACACGTCCCGTTAGTACCCCCATTCCTCGCCAGGAGTGGGCAGAGGCCCTCAGCGTCGTACTTGCAACAGAGGCCGGCCGCGCCGTACTTGCACCGGACACCCGCTGTGCCGTTCGCATGGGTGCCGTCATTCTCCTTGTCCGCGGCCCGCTGGATGCCAACGCGCTGGTCCGTAGGCTCGACCGCCTCCTTGGCCCAGGTGTACACCTGGGCGCAGTAGAGGAACATGGCTGTCGCATCCTCGAGCTGGTGATCTCCGATGAAATAGCCAACTTGGAGCTTGAGATCGCGCTCCAGATGTACCGTGAACATGTCGATCGCTTGGACGAACGCCTGCACGAGTTCAGGCAGAGCCAAGATCTACCCTAGGAAAGGGCTGCTAGTCATGGTCTCATGGACGCGTTTTATTTTGAAAAGTTATTTCGATGTGGATAGCTATGTATTCACAACAATCATAGTATTGCTCTATTTATTACTCTGTTTCAATGCGTGTACTCTGTTTTCCATTCTTATATGTTCTGTTTCAATGTGTGTATATATGCTTTCCATTCTGTATCTGTGGATGATAACAGCTAGATTCAAATTAGTATACAAAAACATAGAAAATGGAATTCATAATATATATATATATATATATATATATATATATATATATAATAATTGTTCATTAGTTCATCATAGAATATATATATATATATATATATATATATATATATATATATATATATATATATATATATATATATATATATATATATATATCATCACATATACGTGATGATACTTAACTACTAGGTACAATGCATAAAATTGAAAATGAACAATACTGAAACTAATAATCCCTCCTAGGGCCAGTATTCCGGTAGCCCCTCGCCAGCAGCTCCTTGGTGCGCGGCGTCTTCCCAGTGCGGAGGCAGTACTCCGACTCCTCCGCCTCGCAGCTAATACATCTCCAACGTATCTAATTTTCCACACACTTTTGCCCTTGTTTTGGACTCTAACTTGCATGATTTGAATAAAACTAACCCGGACTGACGCTGTTTTCAGCAGAACTGCCATGGTGTTATTTTTGTGCAGAAATAAAAGTTCTTGGAATGACCTGAAAATCCATGGAGACACGTTTTGGAATTAATGTAAAATACTGGCGAAAGAATCAGCATCAGGGGGCCCACACCCTGTCCACGAGGGTGCAGGGCGCGCCCCAGGTGCCTCGTGGCCCTCCTGGGACTCCACCGACCTCAACCCCAACTCTATATATTCACTTTCGGGAAAAAAAATCAAAGAGACGGATTCATCGAGTTTTACGATACGGAGCCGCCGCCAAGCCCTAATCTTCCTCGGGAGGGCTGATCTGGAGTCCTTTCGGGGCTCCGGAGAGGGGAATCCGTCGCCATCGTTATCATCAACCATCCTCCATCACCAATTTCATGACGCTCACCGCCGTGCGTGTGTAATCCCCTCGTAGGCTTGCTGGACGGTGATGGGTTGGATGATATTTACCATGTAATCGAGTTAGTTTTGTTAGGGCTTGATCCCTAGTATCCATTATGTTCTAAGATTGATGTTTCTATGACTTTGCTATGCTTAATGCTTGTCACTAGGGCCCGAGTGCCATGATTTCGGATCTGAACCTATTATGTTTTCATGAATATATGTGAGTTCTTGATCCTATCTTGCAAGTCAATAGTCACCTACTTGTGTTATGATCCGGCAACCCCGAAGTGACAATAATCGGGACCACTCCCGGTGATGACCGTAGTTTGAGGAGTTCATGTATTCACTGAGTGTTAATGCTTTGATCCGGTACTCAGGAGGCCTTAATATCCCTTAGTTTCCAATAGGACCCTACTGCCACGAGAGGGTAGGACAAAATATGTCATGCAAGTTCTTTTCCATAAGCATGTATGACTATATTCGGAATACATGCCTACATTACATTGATGAACTGGAGCTAGTTCTGTGTCACCCTATGTTATAACTATTGCATGAGGAATCGCATCCGACATAATTATCCATCATTGATCCGTTGCCTACAAGCTTTTCACATATTGATCTTTGCTTAGTTACTTTTCCGTTGTCACTGTTACGATTGCTACAAAAACTACTACTGTTACTTTTGCCACTGTTACCGTTACTTCCATACTACTTTGCTACTAAATACTTTGTTGCAGATATTAAGTCTTTCAGGTGTGGTTGAATTTACAACTCAAATGCTAATACTTGAGAATATTCTTTGGCTCCCCTTGTGTCGAATCAATAAATTTGGGTTGAATACTCTACCCTCGAAAACTGTTGCGATCCCCTATACTTGTGGGTTATCAAGACAATTTTCTGGCGCCGTTGCCAGGGAGCATAGGTCTATTCTTTGAGTCACTTGGGATTTATATCTATTGATCACTATGAGGAACTTGAATCATGAAAGAACCAAGATTTTTCCCTCAACTACGAGGGGAGGTAAGGAACTGCCATCTAGCTCTGCACTTGATTCACCTTCTGTTATGAGTAAATTTGCGACACCTACACCTGTTATTGATTCTGATATGTCGCATGTTATTGATGATGCCACTTCTGCTATGCATGATGCTTATGATGAAACTACTTCTATGCTTGATAATACCGTGCCATTAGGTGAATTTCTTGATGAACAACTTGCTAGGGTTAGAGAGATTGAAATTACTGAAACAGATAACATTGATGAAAGCGGTGATGAAGATTCTCCCCCTAGATATGAATTGCCTGATGTGCCTGAGGGTTATGTTATGGATGAAGAAACTGCTAGACCTTTTTGCTTGCAAAGATAGATATGATCTTAAGAAACTGTTAGCTAAGCTGAAAGAAATGTCTTTGAATGCTAGAATGAAATATGACCCTGCTTTTGCTACTTCACCTATCTGTATTTCTGATAAGGATTATGGTTTCTCTGTCGATCCTGAGTTAATTACTTTGGTTGAATTCAATCCTTTTATGGCTATGAATCTGAAACTATTGTGGCACATCTTACTAAATTGAATGATATAGCCACCCTATTCACTCATGAGGAAAAAATTCGTTACTACTATACCCTTAAGTTATTTCCGTTCTCATTAAAGGGTGATGCTAAAACATGGTTTAATTTTCTGGCTCCTGGTTGTGTGCGTAGTCCCCAGGATATGATTTATTACTTCTCTGCTAAATATTTCCCCACTCATAAGAAACAAGCTGCCTTAAGGGAAATATATAATTTTGTGCAAATTGAAGAAGAGAGTCTCCCACAAGCTTGGGGGAGGCTTCCCCTATTACTTAATTCTTTGCCTGATCATCCTCTCAAGAAAAATGAAATACTTGATATCTTTTATAATGGACTAATGGATGCTTCCAGAGACCACCTGGATAGTTGTGCTGGTTGTGTTTTCAGGGAAAGAACTGTTGAGCAAGTTGAATTGCTATTGAATAATGTATTGAGTAATGATAATGATTGGACACTTCCTGAACCAACTCCTAAGCAAACTCCGAAGAAAAGTGGTATTCTATTTCTCAGTCCGAAGATATGCAAGAGGCAAAGAAATCTATGAAAGAAAAGGGTATTAAAGCTGAATATGTTAAGAATTTACCACCTATTGAAGAAATACATGGTCTTAATAACCCGCCACAGGTAGTAAAGGTAAATTCTCTCTACAGTTTTGATGAAGGTGATATTTCTCGTAATAAGTCTGCTAGCCATAGTTTGGATAAGTTTGATAATTTTATTGTTAAACAAGAAAACTTCAATGCTTATGTTGGTAGAGAATTGAAATGTAATGCTTATATGATTGAACACTTGAGTGATTATATGTCTAGAATTAAAAGTGACCTTAAACTTATTAGTAAACATGCTTCTATGGTTAATACTCAGGTAGAACAAGTGCTTAAAGCATAAGATGATTTGCTCAATGAATTAAATAATAAGAAAAATGATAATGCTGTTAGAGTAATGACTAGAGGGGGTAGAATGACTCAGGAACCTTTGTATCCTGAGGGCCACCCTAAGAGAGTTGAGCAAGATTCTCAGAGAACTAATGTTGATACATCTAGTCCTTCTAAGAAGAAGAAAAAGAAAAATGATAGGACTTTGCATGCTTCTAGTGAACCTGTTGTTGACACACCTAAGAATCCCAATGATATTTCTATTTCTGATGCTGAAAAACAATCTGGTAATGAACATGAACCTAGTGATAATGATGATGTTCACGTTGATGCTCAACCTAGCAATAACAATGATGTAGAGATTGAACCTACTGTTGATCTTGATAACCCACAATCAAAGAACCAACGTTATGATAAGAGAGACTTCGTTGCTAGGAAGCACGGTAAAGAAAGAGAACCATGGGTTCAGAAAACCATGCCTTTTCCTCCTAAACCATCCAATAAAAAGGATGATGAGGATTTTGAGCGCTTTGCTGAAATGATTAGACTATCTTTTTGCATATGCATTTGACTGATATGCTTAAAATGAATCCCTATGCTAAGTATATGAAAGATATTGTTACAAATAAAAGAAAGATACCGGAAGCTGAAATTTCCACCATGCTTGCCAATTATACTTTTAAAGGTGGAATACCAAAGAAACTAGGAGATCCAGGAGTACCAACTATACCATGCTCCATTAAAGGAAACTATGTTAAAACTGCCTTATGTGATCTTGGAGCCGGTGTTAGTGTTATGCCTCTCTCTTTATATCGTAGACTTGATTTGAATAAGTTGACACCTACTAAAATATCTTTGCGAATGGCCGATAAATCAACTGCTATACCTATCGGTATTTGTGAGGATGTGCCTGTTGTGGTTGCAAACGTTACTATTTTAACGGACTTTGTTATTCTTGATATTCCCGAGGACGATACTATGTCTATTTTCCTTGGTAGACCCCTTTTGAATACTGTAGGGGCTGTTATTGATTGCAACAAAGGCAATGCCACTTTTCATGTTAATGGTAATGAGCATACGGTACACTTTCCAAGGAAACAACCTCAAGTCCACAGTGTCAATTCTATTGGAAAAATTTCAACGATTACTATTGGAGGTTTTGAATTCCCTCTTCCTACTGTCAAGAAGAAATATGATATTCTTATTATTGGGGACATGCATATCCCCGTTGAGGTAACCTAGTGTTATTCGAAAATTCTCCGATTCCATGTTATTCGGAAAGAGTTTGTTAATAAGACTTGATCAACCTTGTTAGTGGATTCCTTTTGATGAGCACGAGATGGATGAAGTTAGAAAACACAACTCTCTGTACCCTCCCTTTACTTTCTATTATTTAGATTAAATAAAGCAAAAATAGTATCTTATGTCTGTTTCCTGAATTATCCTTGCAATAAAAACACCCTGAATATAAAAGTTCTCCAAATGTCCTGAAAATGGAATATGATTTTTTGTAGAATATTTAAGAATTTCTGGCACCGAGAACACACCAGGGGGCCCACCATTTGGCCACGAGGGCATGATACATCTCCAACATCTCTATAAGTTTGATTGTTCCATGCTATATTATATTCTGTTTTGGATGCTTAATGGGCTTTATTATACACTTCTATATTATTTTTGGGACTAACCTATTAGCTGGTGGCCCAGCCCAAATTGCTGTTTTTTTGCCTATTTCAGTGTTTCGAAGGAAAGGAATATCAAACGGAGTCCAAACGGAATGAAACCTTCGGAAACGTGATTTTCGGAACAAACGTGATCTAGAGGACTTGGAGTGGACGTCGAGAAACGAACGAGGAGGCCACGAGGCAGGGGGCGCCCTCCACCCTCGTGGGCCCCTCGTAGCTCCACCGACCTACTTCTTCCTCCTATATATACCTCGCACCCCAAACCATCGTGGACGGAGCCAAAACCCTATTTCCACCGCCGCAACCTTCTCACTCCCATGAGATCCCATCTTGGGGCCTTTTCCGCGCCCACGGAGGGGGCATCGATCACGGAGGGCTTCTACATCAACACAATAGCCTCTCCGAAGATGTGTGAGTAGTTTACCTCAGATCTTCGGTTCCATAGTTATTAGCGGCTTCTTCTCTCTCTTTGGATCTCAATACAAAGTCCTCCTCGATTCTCTTGGAGATCTATTTGATGTAACTCTTCTTCTGTGGTGTGTTTGTCGAGATCCGATGAATTTGTGGGTTTATGATCAAGATTATCTATGAACAATATTTGAATCTTCTCTGAATTCTTTTATGTATTACTGGTTATCTTTGCAAGTCTCTTCAAATTATCAGTTTGGTTTGGCCTACTAGATTGATCTTTCTTGCAATGGGAGAAGTGCTTAGCTTTGGGTTCAATCTTGCGTGCTCGATCCCAAAGGATGAGGGGAAACGACATGTATTGTATTGTTGCCATCGAGGATAAAAAGATGGGGTTTATATCATATTGCATGAGTTTATCCCTCTACTTCATGTCATCTTGCTTAAAGCGTTACTCTGTTCTTATGAACTTAATACTCTAGATGCATGCTGGATAGCGGTCGATGTGTGGAGTAATAGTAGTAGATGCAGGCAGGAGTCGGTCTACTTGTCACGGACGTGATGCCTATATACATGATCATACCTAGATATTCTCATAACTATGCTCAATTCTATCAATTGCTTGACAGTAATTCGTTTACCCACCGTAATACTTATGCTCTTGAGAGAAGCCACTAGTGAAACCTATGGCCCCCGGGTCTATTCTCCATCATATTAATCTCCCGACAACAAGCTATTTCTGGCGCCGTTTATTTTGCTTTCTTTACTTTTAGTCTTTATCATAAAAATACCAAAAATATTATCTTATCATCTCTATCAGATCTCACTTTCGTAAGTGACGGTGAAGGGATTGAAAACCCCTTTATCGCGTTGGTTGCGAGGTTCTTATTTGTTTGTGTAGGTGCGTGGGACTCGAGCATGGTCTCCTACTGGATTGATACCTTGGTTCTCAAAAACTGAGGGAAATACTTACGCTACTTTACTACATCACCGTTTCCTCTTGAAGGGAAAACCAACGCAGTGCTCAAGAGGTACCAAGGCACATGGCACGCTCCCTTTCTCGTGGGCCCCATGTGGACCCCCTCCACTTATTCCAGCACCCACTCACTTCGTCTTCCTCCATAAAAAATCCTCCCATAGCTCAAACCCGTGTTCTAGCTCATCTTGCTGCCATTTTCGATCTCTTTGCTCAAAGCTCCATTCGCAAAACTATTTGGGGAGATTGTTCTTCGATATGTGACTCCTCCAATGGTCCAATTAGTTTTTTTTTCTAGTGCTTTATTTATTGCAAATATTTGCTGGCAAGGTGACCCTGTTCTTGAGCTTGCATGTCAAATTTATATGGTGCAAAGTAGTTTTAATGCATGATATAGCATCTAGGCACTTGTGGGAGTAGTTGCTATCAATCTTGTTGAGTTTGGTTCACTTCTATTTTGAGTCACTAAAAATTTCAGAAATTTTTAGAGGGAGAAAATGTTGAAGAGATTGTTGAGAGGCTCTTCGAGCCGAAGCTCTAAGGATAAGCAGAATGAGGAGAATAAAAAGCCCAAATACAATCTTCCTCGCACTGCGGAGGTTCGGCCGTGCGAATGGCCTTGTGACTCATTCTTGAGAGCCACCGGAATTTACGATGACTTTTATTACTTGGCTGAGAATGTAGGCCTCGCTGACTTCCTCCACGACCAGTGCGAACAACACGTACCTCATCTTGCCAGAGGCCATTTATGCATACTAGAGGCTGACACAAGTCCTAGAGCCTGAGCCTAAGCCACCACTTGACCCTTATCGACAGTCTGTTTATCGGTGGGATCCGGAGGAGATCGCCAACCAGTGGCACCCTGAGGACCCTCCTTAGTGCATCGGAGAGAGTAGCTTCGATCCCTGGGCACAGACCAACTTAGGCCAAAAGCCTAAGCTTGGGGAGTGCATATTTCTCACCGACATTACATTCATGTTCACACACTCATTCTAGTTGTCGGTGCTCATACTTTTTCATTGTACTATCCATGCTAGTTTATTTTCTTTTCTAAGCCTTCATCTTGTGTGTTTGAAAAACCTTAAGAAAAACCAAAAAAACTTTGTTGTAGCTTTTAGCTAGTTTACTTTCCATGCCTGTAGTAGTAGTAAATAAAATAAAACCCAAAAAGATTTCTCGTTCTTCTTTTGCTTGTTGGGAGCTTTCCCATGTAAATAGTTTATTTCTTTTCTTATTCTTTGGGGGCCGGGAGGAGAAGACCATGATGAAAAATGTTGAGTGGCTCTCATATGCATTATTGTTGATTTAACAAAGACCCATATTACCTTGTCTTATCCCTTGTATTGAATGCTTGCAGATTCCAGCTTAGTCCAATGCACGTGCACTATTATTATTATCCACACTGTTCGGTCATGCGAGTGAAAGGCAATAATGACGATATATGATGGACTGATTGAGATGAGAGAAGCTGGTATGAACTCGACCTATCTTGTTTTTGTAAATATGATTAGTTCATCGTTCCTGATTCGGCTTATTATGAATGAAACATGTTTGCAATGACAATTAGAGATTATAGTTGCTCATGCCATGCTTAATTTGCTAGGAGTTTATAATGGTTTACCTTGCGTGCCAACATGATATTAAAATGGTTGTGATGTGGTATGATAGGGTGGTATCCTCCTTTGAACAATTCGAGTGGCTTGACTTGGCACATGTTCATGCATGTAGTTGAAACAAAATCAACATAGCCTCCACGATATTAATGTTCATGGTGATTTATATCCTACTCATGCTTGCAATCATTGTTGATTAATCTTAGTGCATGTTCACGACTGTTGTCGCTCTCTAGTTGGTCGCTTCCCAGTCTCTTTCTAGCCATCACTTGTACTAAGCCAGAATACTGCTTGTGCATCCACTTCCGTAAAACCCCAAAGTTATTCCATATGAGTCCACCATACCTTCCTATATGCGGTATTTACCTGTCGTTCCAAGTAAATTTGTATGTGCCAAACTCTAATCCTTCAAATGAAATTCTGTTTTGCATGCTCGAATAGCTCATGTATCAACTGGGGTTGTCTATATCTTCCATGCTAGGTGGGTTATTCTCACGATGAGTGGACTCCGATCATCATTCAGGAGAAAATGGCCGGTAACCGGGATGCCCAGTCCCATCCTCAAATCAAAATAATTGCAAACAAAACTCCCCCCGGGATTGTTGTTAGTTGGAGGCACCCGTTGTTTCGGACAAGCCATGGATTGATGTTTGTTAGTGGTGGGGGAGTATAAACTTTACCATTCTGTTTGGGAACCGCCTATAATGTGTGTAGCATGGAAGATATCGATATCTCTTGGTTGTTATGTTGACAATGAAAGTATGCCACTCAAAATATTATTTATCTCTGTTTCAAAACTCGAGCTCTGGCGCCTCTACAAATTCCTGCTTCCCTCTACGAAGGGCCCATCTATTTACTTTTATGTTGAGTCATCATCCTCTTATTAAAAAGCACCAGTTGGAGAGCACCGTTGTCGCATGCATTGCTACTAATTTACATTGAGTATGACTGTGACCGGATCTCTTTTACCATGACTTACAATGTGTAGTCAGTCCTTGATCTTCAGGGGTGCTCTGCATTTATGATTTGCGGTCTCAGAAAGGGCTAGCGAGATACCATCTTGTTATATCATGTTATGATTGTTTTGAGAAAGTGTTGTCATCCGAGATTTATTATTATTGCTCGCTAGTTGATTATGCCATTGATATGAGTAAATATGAGACCTAAATGTTATTGTGAACAGAGTTTGTAAAAGTTTTTCTTTATCACTTTTAGTTTGTCAACTGAATTTCTTGAGGACAAGCAAAGGTTTAAGCTTGGGGGAGTTGATATGTCTCCAACGTATCTACTTTTCCAAACACTTTTGCCCTTGTTTTGGACTCTAACTTGCATGATTTGAATAGAACTAACCCGGACTGACGTTATTTTCAGCAGAACTACCATGGTGTTATTTTTGTGCAGAAATAAAAGTTCTCGGAATGACCTGAAAATCCACGGAGACACATTTTGGAATTAGTGAAAAATACTAGCGAAAGAATCAGCATCAGGGGGCCCACACCCTATCCACGAGGGTGCAGGGCGCCCCCCTGGTGATCTCCGATGAAATAGCCAACTTGGAGCTTGAGATCACGCTCCAGATGTACCGTGAACGTGTCGACCGCTTGGACGAACGCCTGCACGAGTTCAGGCAGAGCCAAGAGCTACCCTAGGCAAGGGTTGCTGGTCATGGTCTCATGGACGCGTTTTATTTTGAAAAGTCGTTTCGATGTGGATAGCTATGTATTCATATCAATCATAGTGTCGCTCTGTTTATTGCTCTGTTTCAATGTGTGTACTCTGTTTTCCATTCTTATATGTTCTGTTTCAATGTGTATATATATGCTTTCCATTCTGTATATGTGGATGATAACAGCTAGATTCAAATTAGTATACAAAAACATAGAAAATGGAATTCATAATATATATATATATATATATTAATTGTTCATTAGTTCATCACAGAATATATATATATATATATATATATATATATATATATATATATATATAATATCATCACATATACGTGATGATACTTAACTACTAGGTACAATGCATAAAATTGAAAACGAACAATACTAAAACTAATAATCCCTCCTAGGGCCAGTATTCCGGCAGCCCCACGCCAGCAGCTCCTTGGTGTGCGGCGTCTTCCCAGTGCGGAGGCAGTACTCCGACTCCTCCGCCTCGCAGCTAATACGTCTCCAACGTATCTACTTTTCCACACACTTTTGCCCTTGTTTTGGACTCTAACTTGCATGATTTGAATAAAACTAACCCGGACTGACGCTGTTTTCAGCAGAACTGCCATGGTGTTATTTTTGTGCAGAAATAAAAGTTCTTGGAATGACCTGAAAATCCATGGAGACACGTTTTGGAATTAATGTAAAATACTAGCGAAAGAATCAGCATCAGGGGGCCCACACCCTTTCTACGAGGGTGCAGGGCGCGCCCCTGCCTCGTGGCCCCCCTGGGATTCCACCGACCTCAACCCCAACTCTATATATTCACTTTCGAGGAGAAAAAAAAATCAAAGAGACGGATTCATCGCGTTTTACGATACAGAGCTGCCGCCAAGCCCTAATCTTCCTCGGGAGGGCTGATCTGAGTCCGCTCGGGGCTCCGGAGAGGGGAATCCGTCGCCATCGTCATCATCAACCATCCTCCATCACCAATTTCATGATGCTCACCGCCGTGTGTGTGTAATCCCATCGTAGGCTTGCTGGACGGTGATGGGTTGGATGAGATTTACCATGTAATCGAGTTAGTTTTGTTAGGGTTTGATCCCTAGTATCCATTATGTTCTAAGATTGATGTTGCTATGACTTTGCTATGCTTAATGCTTGTCACTAGGGCCCGAGTGCCATGATTTCAGAACTGAACCTATTATGTTTACATGAATATATGTGAGTTCTTGATCCTATCTTGCAAGTCAATAGTCACCTACTATGTGTTATGATCCGGCAACCCCGAAGTGACAATAATCGGGACCCCTCCCGGTGATGACCGTAGTTTGAGGAGTTCATGTATTCACTAAGTGTTAATTCTTTGGTCCGGTACTCTATTAAAAGGAGGCCTTAATATCCCTTAGTTTCCAATAGGACCCCGCTGCCATGGTAGGGTAGGACAAAAGATGTCATGCAAGTTCTTTTCCATAAGTACGTATGACTATATTCGGAATGCATGCCTACATTACATTGATGAACTGGAGCTAGTTATGTGTCACCCTATGTTATAACTGTTGCCCGAGGAATCACATCTGACATAATTATCCATCATTGATCCATTGCCTATGAGCTTTTCACATACTAATCTTTGCTTAGTTACTTTTCCGTTGCCACTGTTACGATTGCTACAAAAACTACTGTTGTTACTTTTGCCACCGTTACCGTTACTTCCATACTACTTTGCTACTAAATACTTTGCTGCAAATATTAAGTCTTTCAGGTGTGGTTGAATTGACAACTCAACTGCTAATACTTGAGAATATTCTTTGGCTCCCCTTGTGTCGAATCAATAAATTTGGGTTGAATACTCTACCCTCAGAAACTGTTGCGATCCCCTATACTTGTGGGTTATCAGCAGAGCTTGATGTACCGATCTTGCCATTTCATTAGGCACCCACCGGAGCTCCTCGTCGGTGGCACGCTGGAGCTTATCGGCCCACCTCCACGCGGCGACGAGGCACCCAACGCCTATGACCTTCCTCCTGAATTACCCGTCTTCGTACACCTCCTCGGCACGATGACGCGCCCACCCCCAAAGCTCCGCCGCCTCCTTTTTCCAGGCGGTATCACGGGCTTCACAGGCCGCCTGGTACCTGGCTTCCTCCTCCGCCATCTCCTTCTTGAACGCCACTTGCCTGGCTTTCTCAGCCGGCGGTCGCGACTTCCGTAGACAAATATTGTACTGGCCCCAAAACCAATCTAAAGTTGGGGGTCCGGCGCAACCTCATTAGGCGGCGCGTAGGGGTCCTCGTCGCTGCTAATCGAGTGAGCATCCTTGGGGGCGGCTGCTCCTCGTCGGCACGTGGGCAGACCGGCGGCGCCATGGCAGAGATTTGAGAGAGAGAGAGAGAGAGAGAGAGAGAGAGAGAGAGAGCGAGCGAGGGGAGGATGTAGATGAGAATGGAGGCGGGCTGACGTGAGCAAGGTTGTATTTATTGGCGGCCGGAATCTAGATCGACGAGGACAGTACACACGCCGGTCACCGGGATTTACGAGTACTGTAGTTTGAATTACACACGATTCCCGCAGCAAAATCCGTGTGCGAACATAATAGCTGACGCTTTCCAATACAGAATCGTGTCTGATTAATGATCCCCGCCAATCACCTACCAAACCTCAAGCCGCGAGATAGATTGCCAATCGTGTGGGGGGCGGATGTCTTGCCAGATCTTTACATTTTCTTTTCTGAACACCAGATATTTATATCGTCTGATGATTTTTTAACTCGCACACAAGTACACAAAAATATGATTTTTCAAACCGTTTTGGTTAGGCATTGCATGTAGATGTAGTTCAAATTTGAATTACGGTCATCAAATGGTTAGAAAATCACTTAAATGTCAATAAAAGGTCAAATGACCCCAAAAATTTTCCACATTTTCACATGACAGTTGTATTAGTGCACGTTAAACATAGGAAAAATTTGAGACTGTAAGAGGAAGCTATCTCCCGTCTGTCATCAAACATGCATTATTCCCTCTCGGAACCACGAACCTTCTACTGAGTTGCTCCGATTTGTGAGGGGTGTGTGTCCAAACTTTCGTCAAACGGGCCAATTTTTTTTACCACATCATCTTGGTGGCATGACATTAAATCAAGCAAGGTTACATGTTTTTCTGACCATTTTTTAATTTTTTGGAATTGAAATGCCATGGCATGCACTCCATGCATGTGTCCATGCATGCCTTGAGACCAATATATTTGAAATTTCCTTCTTATTTACTGCACATGAAATTAACTCGCACACAAGTACACAAAAATATGAGTTTTCAAACCGTTATGGTTAGGCGTTGCATGTAGATGTAGTTCAAATTTGGATTACGGTCATTAGACGATTAGAAAATCACTTAAGTGTCTTTAAAAGGTCAAATGGCCCCTGAAATTTTCCAAAATTTCACATGACAGATGTATTAGTGCACGTTAAAATTAGGAATTTTTTTTAAGGCCGTAAGAGGAAGTTATCTCCCGTCCGTCATCAAACATGCATTGTTCCCTCTCGGAACCACGAACCTTCTAGTGAGTTGCTCCGGTTTGTGAGGGGTGTGTGTCCAAACTTTCGTCAAACAGGCCAATTTTTATACCACATCATCTTAGTGGCATGACATTAAATCAACCAAGGTTTGATGTTTTTCTGATCATTTATTAATTTTTTGGAATTAAAATTCCATGGCATGCACTCCATGCATGTGCCCATGCCTTGAGTCCAATATGTTTGAAAATTCCTTCTAATTTACTGCACATGGAATTAACTGGCACACAAGTACCCAAAAATATGATTTTCAAACCATTATGGTTAAGCGTTGCATGTAGATGTAGTTCAAATTTGGATTACGGTCATTAAACGGTTAGAAAATCACTTAAATGTCTTTAAAAGGTCAAATGACCCCTGAAATTTTCCAATTTTTCACATGACAGTTGTATTAGTGCACGTTAAACGCAGGAAAAAAATTTGAAGGTCGTAAGAGGAAGCTATCTCCCGTCCGTCATCTAACATGCATTGTTCCCTCTCGGAACCACGAACCTTCTAGTGAGTTGCTCCAGTTTGTGAGGGGTGTGTATCCAAACTTTCGTCAAACATGCCAATTTTTTTACCACATCATCTTGGTTGCATGACATTAAATCAAGCAAGGTTTCATGTTTTTCAGATAATTTTTTATTTTTTTGAATTAAAATGCCAAGGCATGCACTCCATGCATGTGACCATGCCTTGAGACCAATATGTTTGAAAATTCCTTCTAATTTACTGCACATGGAATTAACTCGCACACAAGTACACAAAAAATGATTTTTCAAACCGTTATGGTTAGGCGTTGCATGTAGATGTAGTTCAAATTTGAATTACGGTCATTAAATGGTTAGAAAATCACTTAAATGTCTTTAAAAGGTTAAATGATCCCTGAAATTTTCCAAATTTTCACATGACAGTTGTATTAGTGCACGTTAAACATAGGAAAAATTTGAAGGCCGTAAGAGGAAGCTATCTCCCGTTCGTCATCAAACATTGTTCCCTCTCGGAACCACGAACCTTCTAGCGAGTTGCTCCGGTTTGTGAGGGGTGTGTGTCCAAACGTTCGTCAAACATGCCAATTTCCTTACCACATCATCTTGCTGGCATGCCATTAAATCAAGCAAGGTTTCATGTTTTTCTGATCATTTTTATATTTTTTGGAATTAAAATGCCATGGCACTCCATGCATGTGCCCATGCCTTGAGACCAATATGTTTGAAAATTCCTTCTAATTTACTACACATGGAATTAACTCGCACACAAGTACACAAATATGATTTTTCAAACCATTATGGTTAGGCGTTGCATGTAGATGTAGTTCAAATTTTAATTACGGTCATTAAATGGTTAGAAAATCACTTAAATGTCTTTAAAAGGTCAAATGAGCCCTAAAATTTTCCAAATTTTCACATGATAGTGGTATTAGTTTACGATAAACATAAGAAAAAATTTGAAGGCCGTAAGAGGAAGCTATCTCCGTTCGTCATCAAACATGCATTGTTCCCTCTCGGAACCACGAACCTTCTAGCGAGTTGCTTCGGTTTGTGAGGGGTGTGTGTCCAAACATTCGTCAAACATGCCAGTTTCTTTACCACAACATCTTGGTGGCATGACATTAAATCAAGCAAGGTTTCACGTTTTTCTGATCATTTTTATATTTTTTGGAATTAAAATGCCATGGCACTCCATGCGTGTGCCCATGCCTTGAGACCAATATGTTTGAAAATTCCTTCTAATTGACTACACATGGAATTAACACGCACACAAGTACAGAAAAATATGATTTTTCAAACCGTTATGTTTAGGTGTTGCATGTAGATATAGTTCAATTTTGAATTGTGGTCATTAAATGGTTAGAAAATCACTTAAATGTCTTTAAAAGGTCAAATGACCCCTGAAATTTTCCAAATTTTCACATGACAGTTGTATTAGTTTACGATAAACTTAGGAAAAAATTTGAAGAACATAAGAGGAAGCTATCTCCCGTTCGTCATCAAACATGCATTGTTCCCTCTCGGAACCACAAACCTCCTAGCGAATTGCTCCGGTTTGTGAGGGGTGTGTGTCCAAATGTTCGTCAAACATGCCAATATCTTTACCACATCATCTTGGTGGCATGACATTACATCAACCAGGGTTTCATGTTTTTCTGATAATTTTTTTATTTTTTGGAATTAAAATGCCATGACACTCCATGCATACATATGCATGTGTGCATGTTGTGAGACCAATATGTTTGAAAATTCCTTCTAATTTATTGCACATGGAATTAACTCACACACAAGTACACAAATATGATTTTTCAAACCGTTTTGGTTAGGCGTTGCATGTAGATGTAGTTCAAATTTGAATTACGGTCATGGTTAGAAAATCACTTAAATGTCTTTAAAAGGTCAAATGACCCCTAGAATTTTCCAAAATTTCACATTACGGTTGTAGTAGTGGACGTTAGACGTAGAAAAAATTGAAGGCCGTAAGAGGATGCTATCTCCCTTTCGTCATCAAACGTGCATTGTTCCCTCTCGGAGCCACGAGCCTTCTAGTGAGTTGCTCCGGTTTGTGAGGGGTGTGTCCAAACTTTCGTCAAACATGCCAATTTATTTACCACATCATCTTGGTGGCATGACATTGCATCAACCAAGGTTTCATGTGTTTCCGATTTTTTTTGGAATTAAAATGCCATGTCACTCCATGCATACGTATGCATGCATGTGTCCATGTCGTGAGACAAATATGTTTGAAAAATCCTTCTAGTTTACTGCACATGGAATTAACTCGCACACAAGTACACAAATATGATTTTTCAACCCGTTTTGGTTAGGCGTTGCATGTAGATGTAGTTCAAATTTGAATTACGGTCATTAAATGGCTAGAAAATCACTTAAATGTCTTTAAAAGGTCAAATGACCCCTAGAATTTACAAAAAAATCACATTACAGTTGGAGTAGTGCACGTTAGACGTAGAAAAAAATTGAAGGCCGTAAGAGGAAGCTATCTCCCAATCGTCATCAAACATGCATTGTCCCCTCTCGGAACCACGCGCCTTCTAGTGAGTTGCTCCGGTTTGTGAGGGGTGTGTGTCCAAACTTTCGTCAAACATGCCAATTTTTTACCACATCATCTTGGTGGCATGACATTACATCAACCAAGGTTTCATGTGTTTTTTTTTTGGAATTAAAATGCCATGTCATTCCATGCTTAATTGTATGTCATAGCCGTTAGACCAATATGTTTGAAAATTCCTTCTAATTTACTGCACATGGAATTAAATCGCACACAAGTACACGAAATATGAGTTTTCAAACCATTATGGTTAGCTGTTGCATGTATATGTAGTTCAAATCTCAATTACGGTCATTAAATGGCTAGAAAATCACTTAAATTTCTTAAAAGTTCAAATGACCCCTGAAATTTTCCAAAATTTGACATGATAGTTTTATTAGTACTACAAAATTTCTCGTTCATTTAAAACACCATCCGTTGGCACTTTACTCCAAATTCGTCTTTCGCAGCTAATAAAAAATATCTACAACATCACACACAGTTGTTTTCTTGGAACCGTTTGTGATGAAAGTATCTGGGTCTATTTAAGTGTCCCTCCTTAAGCTTCGCCGGCTCGTCTGCTCCAGTGCCGGCAACCCCCGAATCCAGGAATCCCGATCACCATTCCCGCACCCCCTTCTTGCAAAGATGATGCCATGGAAACACTTCGTGAAGGCCCGTACGATGGTCGCGCCCCGAGCGCTGCCGCCTGCGTCGAGACCGCGGCGACCGCTACTGCCGAGAGGGCGTCTGCGGCAGCCGACAGGGCAGCTGCAACAGCCGACAGGGCAGCTGCAGCGGCCGAGACGGCTGCAGCTGCTGCTGCGACGGTGGCTTCAAATGCCGAGAGCGCTCGAGCCGCCGTCCGTGCCACTGATGTCGCCCTGGCCCGGGTCGAGGCCACCCATGCTAAGATCGAGGATGCACACGCCAAGATATTCCAGGCCACCTCGGGCTCCAGCATGCAACCCACGTCTGAAAAGGCGGCGGTGGCCATGGAGCACCCGCTTCCTCATGAGGTCGTCGAGCGGGAGCTGGAGATGCAGGAGGCGGCAGAGGTCGAGGAGCGCCGTGATACGTCTCCGTCGTATCTATAATTTTTGATTGTTCCATGCCAATATTATTCAACTTTCATATACCTTTTGGCAACTTTTTATATTATTTTTGGGACTAACATATTGATCCGATTGCCCAAAGCAGGTTCCTCGTCATTGCATGTTTTGGTTTCAAGAATATCCATATCAAACGGAGTCCAAACGGGATAAAAACGGACGGAGCTTATTTTTGGAAAATATGAAAAATTTGGAAGGAAAATCAACGCGAACCAGTGCCCGAGGTGGTCACGAGGCAGGGGGCGCGCCCCCTACCCTCGTGAGCCCAACGTAAGGTGGTTGATGCTCTTCTTTTGCCGCAAGAAAGCTAATATTCAGAAAAAAAATCACGACGAAGGTTTCAGGCCAATCGGAGTTACGGATCTCCATATATTCACGAAACGGTGAAACAAAGCCAGAAGAGAACGCAGAAACAGAGAGATAGATCCAATCTCCGAGGGGCTCTCGCCCCTCCCAAGACAGGGGAGCCAAGGACCAGAGGGGAAACCCTTCTCCCATCTAGGGAGGAGGTCAAGGAAGAAGAAGAAGAAGGGGGCCCTCTCCCCCTTGCTTCCGGTGACGCCGGAGCGCTGCCGGGGGCCATCATCATCACCGCGATCTTCACCAACACCACCGTCATCTTCACCAACATCTCCATCACCTTCCCCCCTCTATCTACAGCAGTCTACTCTCCCGCAACCCGCTGTACCCTCTACTTGAACATGGTGCTTTATGCTTCATATTATTTTCCGATGATGTGTTGCCATCCTATGATGTTTGAGTAGATTTTCGTTGTCCTATCGATGATTGATGAATTACTATGATTGGTTTGAGTTGCATGTTTTAATATTGGTGCTGTCCTATTGTGCCCTCCGTGTCGCCCAAGTGTGAGGGATTCCCGCTGTAGGGTTTGCAATATGTTTATGATTTGCTTATGGTGGGTTGCGTGAGTGACTGAAACACAAACCCGAGTAAGTAGGTTGTTTGCGTATGGGATAAAAGGGGACTTGATACTTTAACGCTATGGTTGGGTTTTACCTTAATGAATCTTTAGTAGTTGCGGATTCTTGCTAGAGTTCCAATCATAAGTGCATATGATCCAAGTAGAGAAAGTATGTTAGCTTATGCCTCTCCCTCAAATAGAATTGCAATAGTGATTACCGGTCTAGTAACATAGTCAGTTGCCTAGGGACAATTCCACAGCTCCTACCACCACTTTTCCACACTCGCCATATTTACTTTAGTTGCTTCTTTATCTAAAGAACCCCTAGTTTATACTTCTTTGCTCTTTATTATCTTGCAAACCTATCCCGTCACACCTACAAAGTACTTCTAGTTTCATACTTGTTCTAGGTAAAGTAAACGTTAAGCGTGCGTAGAGTTGTATCGGTGGTCGATAGAACTTGAGGGAATATTTGTTCTACCTTTAGCTCCTCGTTGGGTTCGACACTCTTACTTATCGAAAACTGTTGTGATCCCCTATACTTGTAGGTTATCAAGACCTTTTTCTGGCGCCGTTGCCGGGGAGCAATAGCGTGGGGTGAATATTCTCGTGTGTGCTTGTTTGCTTTATCACTAAGTAATTTTTATTTGTTGTTCTTAGTTGTTCTTTATCTTTAGTTTTGGATATGGAACACGAAATACCAAAAAAAATTAGGTGTACTTGCTGCTCATGGAGATGGGGAACCTCCTAAAACCCTCGATGCTAGTTATGTGAAAGATATTATGTACTACTTTAACAATCCTGAGAAAACCCCATTCAATTATGTAATAGGAGTAACGTTGGATCAACGTGAATACTTTAGGGATTATCGCTTTACACAAAAAGGGAAAATATTATGGGATCAAATTCATATATTGAAGTGGTATGCTTGGCAACTATGCGTGGAATATGATTATACTTGTTGCTCTAGGATGAATTCTCCACACCTTCCCTTCTCATGCGAATTTAATGACAATAAAACATTAGCTTCTTATGCTAATGGTATATATGATTACTATGATGTGGAACAAATAGAAGAATTTGTTGCTTTTATGGGTGCTTATGAAATTGAATCTATGTGTAAAGAGTTTGAAGATTTTGATGATGCTGTTTATAGATCTGAAAGTTTAGCTATCCTCAAGTATTGCTATGAGAATTATAAATACAATTACGAAATTAATGCACTTATTAAGAAAGTCTCCGCTGTCCAAGAAGAGACTAATATTTTGCAGGAATCTATGGAAGAAGAAGTTGATGAAACTGTGAGCTCATTGGATGAAAAAGATGAGAAGGAGAGCGAAGAACAAAAGGAGGAAGAGCGGATTGATCACCCGTGCCCACCTTCTAATGAGAGTAACCCTCCAACTCATACATTGTTTAATTTCCTTCGTGCTTACTGAAGGATGATTGCTATGAAGACTGTTATGATCCCATTGATTCTCTTGAAATATCCCTTTTTGATGATGCTTGCTATGCTTGTGGCCAAGATGCCAATATGAATTATGCTTATGGAGATGAAATTGCTATAGTTCCTTATGTTAAACATGAAATTGTTGCTATTGCACCCACGCATGATAGTCCTATTATCTTTTTGAATTCTCCCGACTACACTATATCGGAGAAGTTTGCACTTATTAACGATTACATTGATGGGTTGCCTTTTACTGTTGCACATGATGGTTTTGATAGATATAATATGCATGTGCTTGCTGCTCCTACTTGCAATTATTATGAGAGAGGAACTATATCTCCACCTCTCTATGTTTCCAACACGATAAAATTGCAAGAAACTGTTTATACTATGCATTGGCCTTTACTTTGTGTGCATGAATTGTTCTTTTATGACATGCCGATGCATAGGAAGAGAGTTATACTTCGTCATTGCTTGATATATGTTACTTTGTGCCCATTACTAAATTATAAATCATTGCTAATTAAAATTGGCCTTGATATACCTTGGGATCCGGGTGGATTCACTACTTGAGCACCATATGCCTAGCTTAATGGCTTTAAAGAAAGCGCTGCCAGGAAGACAACCCGGAAGTTTTAGAGTGTCATTTATTTCTGTTGAGTGCTTTTATATAGTTTAAAAACAAAAAAAATAAAGAGGGGAACCTAAAAACTTTTCAAAAAGGAAAGTGAAAGTAAGAAAGACAAGCATCGTTGAAGTGGGAGAGCTCCTTAAACATTGTTCATGCTCACGGCAACTTTGTGAATCTTGATTACAGAAACTTTTCAACAAAAATAATTATCCCCTTGTACAATTCCATTGTATTATAAAAATAATGTGCCAAGGTTTGCCTTTAGGATGTTTACAATGCTTGTTGGTTTGTGCGGTGCAGGACAGAAACTTTGGCTGTAGTGTGCGAATTTTAGTTTTTTATTGGAACGTAAAATGGTTATGATTCTTTTTGCAATGTCTTTAAGTACAAATTTTTTATTTTTACAAATTTTGGCAGAATTTTTCAAGTACCATAAGTATGGTGAATGTTCAGATTGCTACAGACTGTTCTGTTTTAGACAGATTCTGTTTTTGATGCATAGTTTGCTTGTTTTGATGAAACTATCAATTTATATCAGTGGATTAAGCCATGAAAAAGTTATATTACAGTAGACACAATGCAAAAACAAAATATGAATTGGTTTGGCACAGTACTTAGAGTAGTGATTTGCTTTATTATACTAACGGATCTTACCGAGTTTTCTGTTGAAGTTTTGTGTGGATGAAGTGTTCGATGATTGAGAAGATTTCGATGTGAGAAGAAGGAAGAGAGGCAAGAGCTCAAACTTGGGGATGCCCGAGGCACACCAAGTAAATATTCAAGGAGACTCAAGCGTCTAAGCTTGGGGATGCTGGGAAGGCATCCCCTCTTTCTTCAACAAATATCGGTATGTTTTCGAATTCGTTTCGTTCATGCGATATGTGCAATCTTGGAGCGTCTTTTGCATTTAGTTTTAATTTTTCTTTTATGCACCATGCTGGTATGAGATGGTCCTTGGTTGATTTATAGAATGCTCTTTGCACTTCACTTATATCTTTTGAGTATGGCTTTATATAATGCTTCATGAGCTTCACTTATATCATTTGAAGTTTGGATTGCCTGTTTCTCTTTACTTAGACAACCGCCATTTGTAGAATGCTCTTTTGCTTCACTTATATTTGTTAGAGCACGGGCATATCTTTTGTAGAAATAATTAATCTCTCTTGCTTCTGTAACATCCCAAAATTCTAAATATTGGAATGTTATAAACAAATAGATAGATTTGATTGATTGCTTGATTGATTGACTGAAAGTGAGTGAATTCGAAACTTTTGAAAGTTAAATGAGAGGGAATAAAAGGACTTTCCCAAACTTTCATTTTGCTTTTATGAACTTCGGGAATTCAAATTCTTTTCATCACAAAACCCTGGAGAGAAGATGACATGACTTCTTCCATTTATTTAAATGACAAGGGGTGTTGAAAATATTTGAATTTCATTTGGAAAATATTTTCCAATTCTGAAACTTTATGCAACTCAATGATTTTCACGAGCGAAGATAAAATGACTTCTTCAAAACATATGAAATATGAGTTGGGAGTTTCAAAGAAATAAATTCAAAGTTCTTCTGAATTTATTTTCAATTTGGAGTTATTTGAGTTTTATTCAAATTATTTTCTCCAAAAATAAAATATATGGAAAATAGGGTAACATGATTCCCTATATCAGAAAATTGAGAGAAATTAATTTGAAACCATTTTCGTATTTTTAAAATGATTTTCAGTGGATTTTATTAGGGTAGTAGCACTGTTTGTTTTATTTGAATTTTGTGTATTTTATTTGAAGCTAGAATAAAGTTCATCATGTAGGAAATCTTTTTCTGAAAATTTTGATATATTATATGCCTATATAATATATTTATTTATTTCGTTTTATTATTTTTATTTGTCTATGTTAAAAAAATAAAAAAAATTTTAAAAAATTTTTTTAAAAAAAAGCTTCTGCGCCTTGGGCCAAAGGCCCAAGCCGCTAGTCACGGCCGCCAAGGCCACAAGGCCATCACACAAGACGCACCAAAGGGAGCAAGGGAGCCGCTTCCTTTTCCTTTTCCCAAGTCCTAGTAGGACTCCTTTCCTACTTCGTTTATTCCGTATCTATTCCTCTTGTTTCCTAATCCTAATCTATTTCTTGTCCCCTACCCCAAGCAAAACCCTCCCCTCACCAATATAAATACCCAAGCACCCCCCCTCCAACACATCAAATCAACTCTCCTCTCCTCTCCTCCGCAGCAGCAGCAGCAGCACCATAGCCGCGCCGCCGCCGCCCCACACCGCGCCGCCGCCGCCACTAGCCGCGCCGCCGCCGCCCTCACCGCCGCCCTCACCAGCGCCGCCGCCGCCACTTGCCGCCGCCGCCCCCTACTCCGCCGCCCCTCACCAGCGCCGCCGCCACTTGCCGCCGCCGCCGCCCGCCGCCATCCACCGAGCCCTCGCCTCTTGAGGTACTAGCCCAGCGCCGCGTCACGCTTTCTAGATCGGTTTTCGTTTGGTTTCCTTTCCAAACCCTAGATCGTTTTTCTCGCGGTTTTTCTTTCCGGTTTTGTTTAGCGAAGCGCTCACTGATAGATTTTTCTTTTTATTTTAATTTCCGTCATGGATCTATCCGTAGTCCCTAATCTTCAAACGGCTATAACTTTTTACTCGTAAGTCGGAATCCAACAAAACCAACGCCCACTTCTTCGTTATGATCTCCTCTATCCAGTAATACAACTCAAACACGTTTTTGAAAGTTTTAAAATTTGAATTCAAACAGATTTGTATTTGAACTTCGCTTGATCATAACTTGAGTTTCAGAATCTGATTTAGTTGATTCTTTTGCAAATCAAGCTCTTGACCTAAACTTTCTGATAAGGCCAAATTTACATAATTTTGGTACTGTTAGAAATTGTTTTATGCTGCAAGAGTTATTTGATTTGGTTTTGACGTTTTCCGAATTGTTTTCTTCGTTCTTTCCGATCTTTTGAGTGATTGCTTATGTGTGGTTACTATTGCTTGATTACGATAGATTGACCGGAGTGTGACGAGTAGATCTATCAAGAGTTTTGAGTGCGAATCATCTTCATCAACATTGCAGGCAAGTAACACTTTGATCATACCTTTTCATACCCAGTTTTATTGCATTAGATCAAACCTCAAACACTTGCATGGTTAGGATCTAATTAAATTGTGGGATGGGAAGTAGATTGAGGTAGTACCTATTACCTGTTTTACTTATGAAACCCTTGGGAGTTACTTCTCGCTTGCTTATTATGCCATGCTATGCTAGTAGACGTGGATTGGGTGAGTGATATCCATGACAGATGTGAGATTGATAATTAATGGTTTATCTAAGGTGGCAACTTAAACACACATCTGGGTGGATTGAGGCACTGGCTATTCCAGACTTGCTGTCAAGGCACCTGGTAGACAGGATTTGCCTGTATTTCTTCGGACCGCCACCCAGTGCTCTAAGGGATCATAAGATTATTCAAACTGAAACTTCCGTGTGCAGCCACAAGCCAATTATGGGCTCTGCATAGTTGAGTAAGTTGTGCGAACTCTTACGGGTAGGCTAGCTGATGTAGGGGATGTAGGTTGGTACGGTCTACCCACATGTAAGGTGCTAGCGCTTCGAAAGACTGTGTCTCGGTCATCCGCTTCTCAAACACCTCAGAAACGAGAACCAAGCGGAGGCGATCGAGTCTTGTGGGGAAAAGTGCGCAAACCTCTGCAGAGTGTACAAACTAATCATGGTTAGCCGTGTCCCCGGTTATGGACAATTTTGAGTATCTAGTACCTGGATATCCTGTTGATCTCATCACGTTACTTAATATAATTTTGTTTGGGTTTAATGAGTACTTTTAATTGGGATTGAGAATGCTGTCAACCATTCTCAATGTTTAACAACCACCATGATAGTTAAATAAATTTATTCCTTTGAAGTAGGGAAAAATTGGCTTTTCACAAAAACTGTAACCATAGAGCTTTCCACCAGCCATATATGCATGTAGTATAGGCTTATTCATTTCATTATTCTCTATGTGTTACATTGCCAGCATATTCCATGTGCTGACCCGTTTTCGGGCTGCAACTTTTCATGTTGCAGAATTTTCAGACGACGAGTAAGTGATACGTTAGGGTTACGATTTCCTATACTCAACTTTGCCGTTGGTGTTGATGGGAATCCATAACCTTGTTGCTTCCGCTATATATTGGATCGAGGTAATAGTATTTACGTTACTTTATACATGTGATTTACCTCTGTTATAAATCCTTCGAGTACTGTGTGTGTCAAAGATACCGATCCGTGGATGACACGAAGCACGAGACTTGATCCATTCGGTCGGGTCGCTACAAGATGGTATCGAGCACATGTTGACTGAGGACGTGACCCTAGAAACCGACAAGCCCATAGGAGAGATTTTTCTACAACTTCATTTTCAAAAGATCTTTTACCTCTCTTCTCTTCGAGCTTATTCAAATATTCCTTTTAGTGAGACCATACCCTTTTCCTTTTGACCACTCAAGATTTGATGATGAGACCACTCCAAGGAGACAAGATATCGGACAACTAAGACCATTTGGAATGAAGATGATTTTACCATGTAAATGGAAATTACAACTGTTGAAGACTCCGAAGACTAGGAGATTTGAAGGCTCCAAATAAATTCCGGATTTGTATGACCTAGGAAGGTTACGCTTATGGAACTTGGCAGACTATGGAAGTTATCAATAACCGAGATCAAGGTGTATCGGAGAAAGACTGGAACATGGAGCATTAGAATTCAAAGCTTTGTCAGGAAAACCCTAAGGCAGGAGATATCAACTATGAAATGATAGCTCATGAAAATGACAAGAGCGAAACACGCTATCCATGATGTTATCGCCGCCTATGCTATTGTCACCGTATGGAGTTAAGCATGCAGATGCATGGAAGGATTGGATGGTAGAAAGCTGATGGAGCATCTATCGCAAACATTGGAGTTTTAACCTTAGCTGGTGTATCACCAGGATCTGGAGTATTACATGAAGAAGTTTAAGGTGGATCTGCAGAAGCAGATTTGATAAGGAAGCAGTTCGTGAAGAACTCAGGACCCGTGGCTGAAAGTAGACAAGATGAAGGAGCAAAACATCGAGATACCGGAGATTTGACAAGAATCAAGGACAGTAGGATCATGGATCATGTCAAGGATGTTGAAACCGCAGTTGGAACGTAACTCCAGAAATATTGAAGGACGTCGCGAGAGACTTCGCGTCAACAGAGATGATCTGGCAAAAGAACTTGAGAAGGACAAGCATGATCAGAAGGAGCCATCAGAGACATGATCAAGATTGGAAGAGTTTGATGACTTTGAAGATTTATTGACCGTTAGAAGACCAAACCCCTGTTACATACCTATGTTAGATGCGACGATTGTGAGCTGTCATTTGTTTGATGTTTTCCGACAGCCACAATAAAATCTGTCTTTTCAAAACCATTGTTTGTACTGTGTACATCCCTCTCGATCTCTCTTATCCCACCCCAAACCCATGGACCCATTAGAGGATGGATGGAGATGAGCTTGTAATATCCGGACCAATGAGTCAATTGGAGACAGACCGATGGATTCAGAACATGGAGGATCATATGAAGAATAACCCTACAGCCAGAAAAGATATGACCCAGCATGCTCTTCAGTGCTTTGAAAGAGGTGCTGCTATCTAGTGGAGGATGTACCAAACCATCAATGTGGCCAGGAGTAACCACTTGGGAAGAATTTAAGTTGACTTTGCTAAAGTCTCGGTTTGTGTCCCAGAAGTTGAAGCCTTATGGAAAGGATATGAAGAAACCTTGTGCGTGCAAGCCTTGTGGAGAAATAGGATATAACCATAAATAAAACAAGGACGAATACCCTCATAATCAGAGGATTACCAAAGGAGTTAGCCGAGGATTTTCAGGGAACTTTGATTGGAGATTGTTCCCAAAGGTTTTGTTGCAGCAATGGAAGTTCAGTCCACATTGTTGAGAAAGATCCGTGAAGCTCAGAAGGATGACAAAGATACTGTTGAGGTAAAACAGAGGATGAGCAAAGGAAAAGCCAAAGGTTTTCGTAAGGATGAGCATAACACCTTATGGTTTGAGGATAGTGTACATGTACCCAATAATGCAAAGATCAGGAAGTAAAAACTTCAGGAGGCTCATGACTCACCATACTCAATTCGCCCTGGAAACACCAAGATGTATTTGGATTTGAAGGAGTGTTTCTGGTGGACTGGTATGAAGAAGGATATTGCGGAGTATGTAGTCGTAAGTGATGTATGCCAGAGAAAGTAAAAGCAGAGCATCAGAAGCCAACAGGATTATTGCAGCCTATGCCGATACCCGAATGGAAGTAGGATAAGCTTGGCATGGATTTCATTTCCGGATTTCCCATAACCCGATTGGGATATGATTCTATCTGGGTAGTAGTTGATTAGCTTGACCAAAGTGGCTCGCTTTATTCCAGTGAAAAATCACCTATACAAGTGTGAAGTTGGCCAAGATATATTTGACAAGGATCGTATGTCTGCATGGAGTTCCGAGGACCATCATAGAGGAACACAGTTTACCTCAAAGTTTTGGAATCAGCCGCACCAGACTTTAGGTACTAGGCTAGAGTTCAGTACAGCCTTTCATCCGCATACAGATGTATAGACCGAGAGAGTCAATCAGATACCGGAGGACATGTTGAGAACATATGCGCTAGATTATGGATCTAGTAGGGATGATAATTTACCTTACGCGGAGTTTCTCACTCAACAACAGCTACCAAGTCAGTTTGAAGATGGCCCCTTTTTGAAGCTTTGTATGGGAGAAGGAGCCAGACACCGTTGATGTGGGATGAAGATGGAGACCGTCAGTTGTTTGGACCAAATATGATCAAGGAGTCAGAAGAGAATGTTAAGTTGATTCGAGATAGATCAAGATAGCTCACCAGCAGTAAAAGTTATGCGACTCAAAAATGCAAGGAGGTAGTCTATGAAATCGAGACAAAGCATATCTTTGTGTGCCACCTCTACGAGGAGTTAAACGATTTGGAGTTAAGGAAAGTTAGCCCGAGATTTGTAGGACCATACCGAGTTTTGGAGCGTATGGGAGAATAGGCTAACAAGTTGAAGTCACCCAAAGGACTGTCGGAGTTCATGATGTGTTTCACGTTTTCCGCTTGAAGAAGTGCCATGCGAGATGGCCAATGTTTCCTTGTAAGGACGCTTGACCTGGAAAGGATAATGAGGTTCCACAAGTGGAGTATGGATTTCATAAGTATAAGTTTTATCACGGTATGTGGGACATCCCACGAGGATGAAGAGATGAAGTGTTATTGGATATAAAGGAGGTATGATGTTGGAAATATGGATCAATGGAAATTCCATGATGAGTCCGAGTAATCACGCCTTAGTTTGGTGCAAATATAAGGAAAAGAGACAGTACAATTGGATGGATTTAAGTATGCGGGGAGTTGGATGTTGGGATAACGATCAGTTGCCCGAGGATGTGTTCAAGGATTGCAAGTGATGAGATGGGCTATAACCCACAGGCCCCAGGACCTGCCAAGAAGCAAGCACACTCTTGTCAAGGAAAAACCCCGAAGAAGTTACGACTTGTATCAACCGACGATTCTATAGGAGTTTACGCAAAACCCGAGAGTTGTTAAGGAACGATAGATGTTGTTTGGCTTGCGTAATCAATGGATTTTCCGGACTTGGTTCGTCGACAAGAGAAATTCTGCAATGCTTGTGAGGATGACCGAGTGTTAGAATGCGAGATTCGCTAAACCATGTACAAGGTAATGATTTAAAAGGGATGGATTGATCACCATACCGACTTACTCTTATTATTCGCTTTGCTATATGGGATAGTAAATCTGAGTGACTTACCTATAGCAGAGAGACGACGATCAAAACCTTGTTTAAACCTTAGAATGGTATAGGTTTTTTTTTCTTTTCCTTTGTACACGGCAGTGGTTGCCAATCGTAGGTCATACGGTGAGGTTCAACCCAGACCCGTTTTCTGCAGGAGAAACCATAAATCGTTGACCACCATGAGATATCGATAGTTGTTTAGTATTGGCGGCACACCCGTCAGCTATGAAGACCCAATCTCGGAATAACCTTACCAAGAGGAATGGACAAAAGTATTGAGGAAAAGGTTATGCCACGACCGGAAGAGCCCAGAGAAGGAATTATCCTTCCGACCTGAGAAGACCGACACTGTCAGTAATAAGGATGGAGTATATGAGTTTTGATGGAACCTTAACAATGCTTCTAAGGGTGGTAGCACCCGAGACCCGGAGACGATCAATGGATTTTCGAGAAGACCCCCAAACCCTAACCTATTTCTTGCTAGCCTCTCCGAATCTCGAGGACGAGATTCATTTTAAGGGTGGTAGTTTGTAACATCCCAAAATTCTAAATTTTGGAATGTTATAAACAAATAGATAGATTTGATTGATTGCTTGATTGATTGACTGAAAGTGAGTGAATTCGAAACTTTTGAAAGTTAAATGAGAGGGAATAAAAGGACTTTCCCAAACTTTCATTTTGCTTTTATGAACTTCGGGAATTCAAATTCTTTTCATCACAAAACCCGGAGAGAAGATGACATGACTTCTTCCATTTATTTAAATGACAAGGGTGTTGAAAATATTTGAATTTCATTTGGAAAATATTTTCCAATTCTGAAACTTTATGCAACTCAATGATTTTCACGAGCGAAGATAAAATGACTTCTTCAAAACATATGAAATATGAGTTGGGAGTTTCAAAGAAATAAATTCAAAGTTCTTCTGAATTTATTTTCAATTTGGAGTTATTTGAGTTTTATTCAAATTATTTTTCTCCAAAAATAAAATATATGGAAAATAGGGTAACATGATTCCCTACATCAGAAAATTGAGAGAAATTAATTTGAAACCATTTTGGTATTTTTAAAATGATTTTCAGTGGATTTTATTAGGTAGTAGCACTGTTTGTTTTATTTAAATTTTGTGTATTTTATTTGAAGCTAGAATAAAGTTCATCATGTAGGAAATCTTTTTCTGAAAATTTTGATATATTATATGCCTATATAATATATTTATTTATTTGGTTTTATTATTTTATTTGTCTATGTTAAAAAAATTAAAAAAATTTAAAAAAAAAAACTGCAGCGCCTTGGGCCAAAGGCCCAAGCCGCTAGTCAGCCGTCGCCAAGGCCACAAGGCCATCACACAAGACGCACCAAAGGGAGCAAGGAGCCGCTTCCTTTTCCTTTTCCCAAGTCCTAGTAGGACTCCTTTCCTACTTCGCTTATTCCGTATCTATTCCTAGATCTATTCCTCTTGTTTCCTAATCCTAATCTATTTCTTGTCCCCTACCCCAAGCAAAACCCTCCCTCACCAATATAAATACCCAAGCACCCCCTCCAACACATCAAATCAACTCTCCTCTCCTCTCCTCCATGCAGCAGCAGCAGAGAGATAGCCATAGCCGCCGCCGCTTCACACACACCGCCGCCACTAGCCACTGCCCGCCGCCCCGCCGCCGCCCCTCACCAGCGCCGCCGCCGCCGCCACTTGCCGCCGCCGCCGCCCTCGCCGCCGCCACACCAGCGCCGCCGCCACTTGCCGCCCGCTTTCGCCGCCGCCATTGAGCCCTCGCCTCTTGAGTACTAGCCCCAGCGCCACGTTTTCTAGATCGGTTTTTCGTTTCGGTTTCCTTTCCGAAACCCTAGATCGGTTTTCTCGCCGGTTTTTCTTTCCGGTTTTGTTTAGCGAGCGTTCACTCGATAGATTTTTCTTTTTATTTTTAATTTCCGTCATGGATCTATCCGTAGTCCCTAATCTTCAAACGGCTATAACTTTTTACTCGTAAGTCGGAATCCAACAAAACCAACGCCCACTTCTTCGTTATGATCTCCTCTATCCAGTAATACAACTCAAACACGTTTTTGAAAGTTTTAAAATTTGAATTCAAACAGATTTGTATTTGAACTTCGTTTGATCATAACTTGAGTTTCAGAATCTCGATTTAGTTGATTCTTTTTGCAAATCAAGCTCTTGACCTAAACTTTCTGATAAGGCCAAATTTACATAATTTTGGTACTGTTAGAAATTGTTTTATGCTGCAAGAGTTATTTGATTTGGTTTTGACGTTTTCCGAATTGTTTTCTTCGTTCTTTCCGATCTTTTGAGTGATTGCTTATGTGTGGTTACTATTGCTTGATTACGATAGATTGACCGGAGTGTGACGAGTAGATCTATCAAGAGTTTTGAGTGCGAATCATCTTCATCAACATTGCAGGCAAGTAACACTTTGATCATACCTTTTTCATACCCAGTTTTATTGCATTAGATCAAACCCTCAAACACTTGCATGGTTAGGATCTAATTAAATTGTGGGATGGGAAGTAGATTGAGGTAGTACCTATTACCTGTTTTACTTATGAAACCCTTGGGAGTTACTTCTACGTTTGCTTATTATGCCATGCTATGCTAGTAGACGTGGATTGGGTGAGTGATATCCATGACAGATGTGAGATTGATAATTAATGGTTTATCTAAGGTGGCAACTTAAACACACATCTGGGTGGATTGAGGCACCTGGCTATTCCAGGACTTGCCTGTCAAGGCACCTGGGTAGACAGGATTTGCCTGTATTTCTTCGGACCGCCACCCAGGCTCTAAGGGATCATAAGATTATTCAAACTGGAAACTTCCGTGTGCAGCCACAAGCCAATTATGGGCTCTGGCATAGTTGAGTAAGTTGTGCGAACTCTTACGGGTAGGCTAGCTGATGTAGGGGATGTAGGTTGGTACGGTCTACCCACATGTAAGGTGCTAGCGCTTCTGAAAGACTGTGTCTCGGTCATCCGTTTCTCAAACACCATGAGTCACGAGAACCAAGCGGAGGCGATCGAGTCTTGTGGGGAAAAGTGCGCAAACCTCTGCAGAGTGTACAAACTAATCATGGTTAGCCGTGTCCCGGTTATGGACAATTTTGAGTATCTAGTACCGGATATCCTGTTGATCTCATCACGCTACTTAATATAATTTTGTTTGGGTTTAATGAGTACTTTTAATTGGGATTGAGAATGCTGTCAACCATTCTCAATGTTTAACAACCACCATGATAGTTAAATAAATTTATTCCTTTGAAGTAGGGAAAAATTGGCTTTTCGCAAAAACTGTAACCATAGAGCTTTCCACCAGCCATATATGCATGTAGTATAGGCTTATTCATTTCATTATTCTCTATGTGTTACATTGCCAGCATATTCCATGTGCTGACCGTTTTGGGCTGCAACTTTTCATGTTGCAGAATTTTCGAACGACAGTAAGTGATACGTTAGGGTTACGATTTCCTATACTCAACTTTGCCGTTGGTGTTGATGGGAATCCATAACCTTGTTGCTTCCGCTATATATTTGGATCGAGGTAATAGTATTTACGTTACTTTATACATGTGATTTACCTCTGTTATAAATCCTTCGAGTACTGTGTGTGTCAGCATACCGATCCAGGGATGACACGAAAGCACAGAGACTTGATCCATTCGGGTCGGGTCGCTACAGCTTCACTTATATCTATTTAGAGAGATGACAGGAACTGGTCATTCACATGGTTAGTCATAAAACCCTACATAAAACTTGTAGATCGCTGAATATGATATGTTTGATTCCTTGCAATAGTTTTGCGATATAAAGGTGGTGATATTAGAGTCGTGCTAGTTGAGTAATCGTGAAATTGAGAAATACTTGTGTTGAGGTCTGCAAGTCCCGTAGCATGCACGTATGGTGAAACCGTTATGTAATGAAGTCGGAGCATGAGGTGTTTATTGATTGCCTTCCTTATGAGTGGCGGTCGGGGACGAGCGATGGTCTTTTCCTACCAATCTATCCCCCTAGGAGCATGCGCGTAGTACTTTGTTTCGATGACTAATAGATTTTTGCAATAAGTATGTGAGTTCTTTATGACTAATGTTGAGTCGATGGATTATACGCACTCTCACCCTTCCATCATTGCTAGCCTCTTCGGTATCGTGCATTGCCCTTTCTCACCTCGAGAGTTGGTGCAAACTTCGCCGGTGCATCCAAACCCCGTGATACGATACGCTCTATCACACATAAGCCTCATCATATCTTCCTCAAAACAGCCACCATACCTACCTATCATGGCATTTCCATAGCCATTCCAAGATATATTGCCATGCAACTTCCATCATCATCATATACATGACTTGAGCATTTATTGTCATATTGCTTTGCATGATCGTAAGATAGCTAGCATGATGATGTCATTGCTACGCTAGATCATTGCACAACCCGGTACACCACCGGAGGCATTCATATAGAGTCATATCTTTGTTCTAGTATCAAGTTGTAATATTGAGTTGTAAGTAAATAAAAGTGTGATGATCATCATTATTAGAGCATTGCCCCAGTGAGGAAAGGATGATGGAGACTATGATTCCCCCATTCGGGATGAGACTCCGGACTTTACAAAAAAATAAAAGAGGCCAAAGAAGCCCAAATAAAAAAGAGAGGCCAAAGAAGCCCACCAAAAAAATAAAAAAATGAGAAAAAAGAGAGAAGGGGCAATGTTACTATCCTTTTACCACACTTGTGCTTCAAAGTAGCACCATGTTCTTCATATAGAGAGTCTCTTGAGTTATCACTTTCATATACTAGTGGGAATTTTCATTATAGAACTTGGCTTGTATATTCCAACGATGGGCTTCCTCAAATGCCCTAGGTCTTCATGAGCAAGGAAGTTTGATGCACACCCACTTACTTTTAGTTTGAGCTTTCATATACTTATAGCTCTAGTGCATCCCTTGCATGGCAATCCCTACTCCTCACATTGATATCTATTGATGGACATCTCCATAGCCCGTTGATACGCCTAGTTGATGTGAGACTTTCTCCTTTTTTGTCTTCTCCACATAACCCCCATCATCATATTCTATTCCACCTATAGTGCTATGTCCATGGCTCACGCTCATGTATTGCGTGAAACTTGAAAAGGTTTGAGAACGTCAAAAGTATGAAACAATTGCTTGGCTTGTCATCGGGGTTGTGCATGATGTGAATATTTTGTGTGGTGAAGATGGAGCATACCCAGACTACATGATTTTGTAGGGATGAGCTTTCTTTGGCTATGTTATTTCAATAAGACATAATTGCTTGGTTGGTATGCTTGAAGTATTATTGTTTTTATGTCAAAGAACAGACTATTGCTTTGAACCACTCGTGTCTTAATATTCATGCCATGATTAGACATATGATCAAGATTATGCTAGGTAGCATTCCACATCAAAAATTATCTTTTTTATCATTTACCTACTCGAGGACGAGCAGGAATTAAGCTTGGGGATGCTGATACGTCTCCGTCGTATCTATAATTTTTTATTGTTCCATGCCAATATTATTCAACTTTCATATACCTTTTGGCAAATTTTTATATTATTTTTGGGACTAACATATTGATCCAGTGCCCAGTGCCAGTTCCTGTCTGTTGCATGTTTTTGGTTTCGCAGAATATGCATATCAAACGGAGTCCAAACGGGATAAAAAAGGACGAAGCTTATTTTTGGAAAATATGGAAAATTTGGAAGGAAAATCAATGCAAACCAGGTGCGAGGTGGTCACGAGGCAGGGGCGCCCCTACCTCGTGAGCCCACCGTAAGGCGGTTGATGCTCTTCTTTGCCGCAAGAAAGCTAATATTCGGAAAAAATCACGGTGAAGGTTTCAGGCCAATCGAGTTACGGATCTCCATATATTCACGAAACGGTGAAACAGAGCTTAAGAGAACGCAGAAACAGAGAGATAGATCCAATCTCGGAGGGGCTCTCGCCTCCCAAGCCATGGGAGCCAAGGACCAGAGGGGAAACCCTTCTCCCATCTAGGAGGAGGTCAAGGAAGAAGAAGAAGAAGGGGCCCTCTCCCCTTGCTTCCGTGGCGCCGGAGCGCTGCCGGGGGCCATCATCATCACCGCGATCTTCACCAACACCACCGTCATCTTCACCAACATCTCCATCACCTTCCCCCTCTATCTACAGCGGTCCACTCTCCCGCAACCCGCTGTACCCTCTACTTGAACATGGTGCTTTATGCTTCATATTATTTTCCGATGATGTGTTGCCATCCTATGATGCCTGAGTAGATTTTCGTTGTCCTATCGGTGATTGATGAATTACTATGATTGGTTTGAGTTGCATGTTTTATTATTGGTGCTGTCCTATTGTGCCCTCCGTGTCGCGCAAGCGTGAGGGATTCCCGCTGTAGGGTTTGCAATATGTTTATGATTTGCTTATGGTAGGTTGCGTGAGTGACTGAAACACAAACCCGAGTAAGTAGGTTGTTTGCATATGGGAGAAAAGGGGACTTGATACTTTAACGCTATGGTTGGGTTTTACCTTAATGAATCTTTAGTAGTTGCGGATGCTTGATAGAGTTCCAATCATAAGTGCATATGATCCAAGTAGAGAAAGTATGTTAGCTTATGCCTCTCCCTCAAATAGAATTGCAATAGTGATTACCGGTCTAGTAACATAGTCAGTTGCCTAGGGACAATTCCACAGCTCCTACCACCACTTTTCCACACTCGCCATATTTACTTTAGTTGCTTATTTATCTAAACAGCCCCTAGTTTATACTTCCGTGCTCTTTATTATCCTTCTAACCTATCCCGTCACACCTACAAAGTACTTCTAGTTTCATACTTGTTCTAGGTAAAGTAAACGTTAAGCGTGCGTAGAGTTGTATCGGTGGTCGATAGAACTTGAGGGAATATTTGTTCTACCTTTAGCTCCTCGTTGGGTTCAACACTCTTACTTATCGAAAACTGTTGCGATCCCCTATACTTGTGGGTTATCACGCCGAGAGGAGGAGTTGCGTGTGGCCGAGGTCTAGGTAGAGAAGAGTCTGTCCATCGAGGAATCAGCGGTGGAGTACCAACGCGAGCTCTGGCGCGGCCACTACTACGAGTACTACAACCTTGAGGGCGGCACCGAGGACGAGGACGCGGTCGACTTCAGCAGGGGGGACGCGGAGTCCACCAACGGCGGCATGTCACCAGGACAAGTCATCGACGTCTCATCTCACACCGGCAATGCATTGGCCGGCGCGGCGGCATATTTGTTAAAATTATGCGTACTTAGGCTTTGTTTTTAGTGCTGGTCTTTTGTTTGAGCAATGTTTAGGTCAACTGGCTCTGTTTAATTACTAAAATTGCTCGATTCAGTAAATGTGGTCTGTCTACTTTACGCTCTTTTGTGTGCCCAAATTAGCAAGCGATGTTAAATTATGCAATGACGTACCTGGGGAAATTTCCAGAAAAATTTGAATTATCAAACTCATCCCATGCGCGTAAAGCAGAAGAATCGTTTGCGATGCACACAATCGTTCAAAGTGAATGGTCCGGCGGCACCGCGCGCAAATTTTCCCTCCACATTTCCAAAATTTTGGCCTACCACCAAAATATCGACCCCGCCCCCCTTCCCCACCCCGTTTTCTCCCCGACCACAAGTCACATTTCCCTGTTTCCTCTTTCCTTCCTTCCTTGCTAAGCTATAGCCGCTTCCTCGCTCTCGCCGTCTCGCATCCTACCACCGGGGTCGCCATGGTCTTCTTCAAAGACCTCTCCAGCGATTCCTCCTCCGGTGACTACTCCTTCACCACCCGGGTATGCCTCTCTTCTCTCTCTCTCTCTCTCTCTCTCTCTCGGGCTATGACTTGGAATGAAGGATTTTTACCCGGCGGTCGATTTGAGTCATTACTTCCTCTTGTAGCTCCCTAAGACCATCAGTGGCAACGAATGGAGTGGGGTGGCTGAAGATCTATCTGCTCGTTGTCACCATCAATCTCCATGCGTGAAGCTAGTTGCGTTTGATTCTGTGGACAGTGGGAGGAAGTTTCTAGCATGTGCAGAGAAGGTTAGACCCTCTTTCATTGTTACAAATCATTTGTTAGATGTGATTCAGACACTGTCACGGTCCCAACCCATTCATACCACACCTTCAACCAAACGCATCCTAAGACAGTGTCACAGTTTGTATGTTGTATCTTAAATTGTTGCCATCACATCAGCAGTGCCATTAGAAAATTATTTGGCACCGCTTCAACAGTTTGTGCAGCCAACTTTGGTCCACACATCCGAGTAGCAAAGCAGTAAAATACTAAATCTTTATGGCACGAAGGAACTGGGCATCGGAGCAACTACGTGCTCCGGAGTCCGGGTCCCTGATTTTTTTCCGCTGCATCGGCTCGCCAGTGCAGGGCAGCGGTGCGAGATGTAGCAACAGTTGTCTTTACCCCAGTTTTGGCATACATACTGGACGGCCTTAGTGCTATTGGTTCTATGTTACTAAATTTGTGCATGTACACACCTGTTAGTATCAATTTGCTGTCATCCAAACACTATCGCTATGCTATTGCAGTTATATTTACCTTCCTCGTGAAATGTTCAATTTGTTATTTATTGTACATGAGTAAGAACTTGTAGTGTCGTTGTAGTTAATTATAGCTTCTGATGTTCCAGAATTTGGTTGTTGTCTCAATACCACTTATTTCATTTGCACATTGATCTTTTTGAGAAGATATGTCATAATTAACATGTTTCTTCAGTTTTTTAAAATAAGCATTGGTGATTTTCTATGTTGCTATAAACCGTTTTCCCCTACAATTGTTACTGATCTAGTTTTAAATATTATAGGATGAACGGAAGTGTTCTTACTTGGAGTGGGTTGATCAAGAGTGGCCACAGCCTTTGAAGATGTGCGTAGCGAAGCTCTGGAGCATGTATGAGGAAGAGAACACACGTAGGCTTAGAGAAAGTGTTGTCAACGCTGAAGCATATTTCAAGATGCGGGATAAAAAGTTGAAGGTGGAGAATGAGCTCAGATTTTTTAAATCAGACTTTGCTAAGATGGTGTTGGCGAAGGAGGAGGCACTTTCCCAGTTGGCTGTGCAAAACGGGTTCTTACCGAACTGAAAGCGAGAGGTGGATAAGACGAGCCTGGATGATCTTGATTAGGAAATGAATATATTGTTCTTATGAAGTTGAACTAGCTATATGTTGTATTGTGTTGTTTTCATGTAGCTACCGTCTTGTGATGTTATAATATATTTATGTGCCTGATATGAAATTGGCAAACAGCTGTTCGATATGAAATGTGAATTTGCGTAATACTGGAATTATTAATTGTAAACTAATAAACCTGCTAAATGTGTCATGGACCTTTGCAAACGGTTCTAGCAATAAAAGCGCTTGCGATGGATAGCTGATACATCCATTTTGCATCATGCTTTTATATCAATATTTATTGCATTATGGGCTGTTACTTCACATTATGTCACAATACTTATGGCTATTCTCTCTTATTTTACAAGGTTTACATAAGGAGGGAGAATGCCGGCAGCTGGAATTCTGGGATGGAAAAGGAGCAAATATTAGAGACCTATTCTTCATAACTCCAAAAGTCCTGAAACTCCACGGAATATCTTATATTAAATAATAAAAAATCCTCGCCAAAGATGAAGGCCAGGGGGCCCACACCCTGTCCACGAGGGTGGGGGCGCCCCCCGTAGGGCGGGCCCCCCTACCTCATGGGCCCCCTGGTGGCTCTCCGATGACCATCTTCTGCTATATGAAGTCTTTCATCAAGAAAAAAACCAGAAGGAACCTTTCGGGACGAAACTCCGCCGCCACAAGGCGGAACCTTGGCGGAACCAATCTAGGGCTCCGGCAGAGCTGTTCTGTCGGGGTACTTCCCTCCGGGAGGGGGAAATCATCGCCATCGTCATCACCAACGCTCCTCTCATCAGGAGAGGGCAATCTCCATCAACATCTTCACCAGCACCATCTCATCTCAAAACCCTAGTTAATCTCTTGTATCCAATTCTTGTCTCCAAGTCTGGGATTGGTGCTAGTAGTGTTGATTACTCCTTGTAATTGATGCTAGTTGGTTTATTTGGTGGAAGATCATATGTTCAGATCCTATATGCATATTATTACCCCTCTGATTATGAACATGAATATGCTTTGTGAGTAGTTACATTTGTTCCTGAGGACACGGGAGAAGTCTTGCTATTAGTAGTCATGTGAATTTGGTATTCGTTCGATATTTTGATGAGATGTATGTTGTCTAGCCTCTAGTGGTGTTATGTGAACGTCAACTACATAACACTTCACCATTATTTGGGCCTACAGGAAGGCATTGGGAAGTAATAAGTAGATGATGGGTTGCTAGAGTGACAGAAGCTTAAACCCTAGTTTATGCGTTGCTTCGTAAGGGGCTGGTTTGGATCCACTTGTTTCATGCTATGGTTAGGTTTATCTTAATACTTTTGTTGTAGTTGCGGATGCTTGCAATAGAGGTTAATCATAAGTGGGATGCTTGTTCAAGTAAGAACAGCACCCAAGCACCGGTCCACCCACATATCAAATTATCAAAGTACCGAACGCGAATCATATGAATGTGATGAAAACTAACTTGACGATATTCCCATGTGTCCTCGGGAGCGCTTTTCCTTATATAAGAGTTTGTCCAGGCTTGTCCTTTGCTACCAAAGGATTGGGCCACCTTGCTGCACTTTATTTACTTTTGTTACTTGTTGCTCATTACAAATTATATTATCACAAAAGTATCTGTTACCACTTATTTCAGTACTTGCAGAGAATACCTTGCTGAAAACTGCTTATCATTTCCTTCTACTCCTCGTTAGGTTCGACACTCTTACTTATCGAAAGGACTACGATAGATCCCCTATACTTGTGGGTCATCAATAGCCCAATGCCACACAGTTTTCTTCATCAAATCATGTGTGATATAGTTAATAAAAGCAAACAGTTAACCATGGTAGACCGTGTGTGATAGTTACACCTTTCACACACTAGCCTACACATAAAACTGTGTGGGATGTACGTCCGAACAGAAAAGTGCTCCCTGGATTGACTGTGTGGGATGTACATAAGAACGGAAACGTATTCCTTGGATTGGCTGTGTGTGATATACATACGAACGGAAATGTTTTTCCGGGATTCACCGTGTGGGATGTACATACGTACGGAAATGATTTTCTCGGATTACCATGTGGGATGTACATACCTAAGGAAGTGATTGGGTTTCGATGCCTCGCCCGATCGCACATGGCCCCACCTGGTCCTGTGGAGGGCCTATCCCGACGATTTCGGGTCGTGTGGGAAGGACACCCTATCGCACACACTCACTTGGCGACAGTTCCAAATGCCGTCATGAAAGGGGTTAAAACCGCTTGTTTAGGACCGACGCGCATCCGGTGTATATTGTTCTTGCTTAGTTACTACTGCTATCATCATCATTGCACTTGCTACAAAACTACTGTTATCACTGTTACAATTACTATTACTGTTGTCACTACTATCAAAACTATCATATTACTTTGCTACTGATCACGTCGCTACAGATAATTAATCTCCAGGTGTGGTTGAATTGACAACTCAGCTGCTAATACCTTCAAATATTCTTTGGCTCCCCATGTGTCGAATCTATAAATTTGGGTTGAATACTCTACCCTCGAAAACTGTTGCGATCCCCTATACTTGTGGGTTATCAAGACCTTTTTCTGGCGCCGTTCCCGGGGAGCATAGCTATATTTGTTGAGTCACTTGGGATTATTATCAATTTATCACTATGAAGAATCTGAAGGATGCTAAGACTAAGATTTATTCCTCTAAGACGAGGAGAGGTAAGGAACTGCCATCCAGTTCTGCTTTAGATTCACCTTCTATTATAGGTAAACTTGCAACACCACCTGACGGTGTCCTGTACTAGGGGGTACTCACCACGTCATCTCCCGATCAGTTGGATTGGGCCGAGGACCCCCGTGGCCGTATACTCATGGGCCAGTCCGGAAAGTTGCCGCATACAAGGAAGATTCCGCAAGACTTGGCGATCAAGACAAGGACTCCTCCCCCACCGGCGTATTCGGCTAGGACTCTTGTTATCCTAGGCCTCTGGTGCATTATATAAACCGAGGCTAGGCTAGTCGATAGATCATATACAACAATCATACCATAGGCTAGCTTCTAGGGTTTAGCATCCTTGATCTCGTGGTAGATCTACTCTTGTACTACCCATATCATCAATATTAATCAAGCAGGAGTAGGGTTTTACCTCCATCGAGAGGGCCCGAACCTGGGTAAAAACACTGCATCCCTTGTCTCCTGTTACCATCCGCCTAGACGCACAGTTCGGGACCCCCTACCCGAGATCCGCCGGTTTTGACACCGACATTGGTGCTTTCATCGAGAGTTCCGCTGTGTGTTCGGCAAAAGGTCGATGGCTCACCTGCAGATCAACTGCGACTTCGGCATCTTCGTCACCAGCTCGACTGGTCCCCTTGGTTCGACCAAGGACTACGCTCTACCTCCGATCGTCATGTTCGGATGAGGGCCTTCATCAACATCAACTCCGATCTCTATCAAGATCATGGAGGAATCATCTAGGGAGCCCGGGGGCTCAACGTCAACATTACCCTCGGGCGACCGTACTGTTTTTCTGGACAACGGACTTGTGTCCGCCGCCACCGCCTCGTCAAGTGTCGTTTTAACGATTGCTTTGGTGGAATTGTGAGGAATTGAGTCTACAACACCCCTGGAAAATTTCGTCGAGTTCCGATGGAGGAATCTCTGGCAATCTCCGATATACCGGAGCCGCATTGAATCTGGACGAGAATCCGGACGAGTTTGGGGTGTGGTGTCCAGCATGTAGCTCGGACGTCCTTTGGAAGATCCAACCGTTGATCGGCTGCAGAATTCATATATCTACTAGCTGTCCAAAATTCAGATCGATCCGACCGTCCAAACTCCGGGAACCTTCCGATTAGTGCATCACTTTTCAGATCTGTTTTCTGCGCGAGAACGAATCCGACCCGAGTTCTTCTTCTTTATGAACGGGATTTCGGACCTCCTTTTTGACGGAAGTTTTTGTGTGGGGTATTGTGTCTTATTCTCAAACACATCCCACTAATGCTATAAGTATTTTTCCAATACAATCTTCACCGTCGTGCTGGTGGCAAATGAGCCAGACAACATCACTCCAGGGCGGCCGACCTGCGCTAGACACGTCGTCGCTTTGTTGAGCCAAGCTCAACTTCTTCGGATCATCATCTCGGCCAACCGAACCTTAGTTCGGCATCGCGGAGGACAAATCGTTACCAACATCACCATCCCACGGATTACACGGAGCGGGCACCCCGGCATCGCCGCACGGTCACTTCATCAAGCCCGCATTGACCACGTCACAAGTTACGACCTGCATCGGCATGGCCGAACTGTTGCTTTATCGAGCCAATGTCCACCAACGCCGAACTACTTCAACACCTCGGCTGACATGGCAGCTGCAACATCTCCTCATCGATCTGCCCCGTCTCCTCCTCCGGACCGGGGGCTTCGTCATCCCTCCGTCAGCACACTCCGGTGACTCCGGCGACACCAGCCGACCAGCTTCGTCACGTCGGCTGGACCGGGGGCTTTGCCTCGGCGAGTCAACCTTTACCAGCGTCGCCATGCCATCGCTTCACCGCCCATCAGGCAATGGGTATGCGGATCGAGTCTCAATTTTGAGAATCACCTTCCTTCGGATAGCTACAACAAATAAACCAGGTCTATCAAATGGTGGCCGCATTACCGACGGTCGCATGATGGTTCGGTCAGTTTCCATACATAGTCCGGCGAACGCCGCATCCGGAACTCGAACCGACCTGTGAATTCAGGCCTTGCCATGCCTTTACCGCATCACGCCGCCGCCCTGCATCGACATTGACTTTGGCGCCAGGCCATATTTCTTTTATTACTCACTTTGCATAAATTATTTGTTATGCAACAATTTTTTTTAATTATTATTACTATTATCTCCGGTTTGCACTATTTTTTGTGCACAAGAAAATGATCCAGCTGGACTATATCCTTTGGCGTCACCTCGGCTGGACGGGGGGCTTCGTCAACACTTCATTACCCCATGCCGGGGACTTCGGCATCACCCTGTCGTCCTGCATTGACCGTGCTATGTCACCACTTCGGAGTGCCGAGCTCTTTGCTCCGCCACCTCGGGACCGGCTTGGGGGATGGAACCTTGTCTCGCATCAAGCTCAGACCGCGTCATCAATGCCGAACACATTAACCAGCTAAGTTGCCTTCATGCTCAAAGTTTTAAATTTTTAACTTGTGTTCGGCTCGACCAAGCATTATACTTTTTTGGAAAAGTTGCTTGTAAAAATTTCCTTGTCCAAACTTTGTTTGTGACGCGCAAATTCAAATACCTCGTTTACTTGGGGGCTTCCTTCATGAAGCTTCTTCCTCTTGCATATGATTATACTTGTACGGCTTCGTTCCTGCTCGTCTATTATGCCACAATATGCACCATATTGACTTAAGCGATTTGCAAGCTGGGTTGCCTGGCTCCTGTCTTACCCCTACGTTCCCGATTGTTCGGCTAGGGAGTAAAGGGAGCACCTCTGCGATTGTCACGATCGGGTCACCTGAGCCGGACCTCAGACTGGGTGAAGCCGAAAGCTAGCGCTCTTATAGTTTTCAATGATGGTCGGCACACATCGGAACTCATGAGTACAAAAAATCTATTGCACAAGTCTCATAATAACAATGAGCACCGAAGAAAGGTATCGGTGGGGGTACTATTTTCTTCGTAGATGCTTCTTACACTTCGTAGTAATATAGCATAAGTTCCCTGAGCGCGCTTTGTCTGTTACAGCCTTATGACCTGATTGCCTGGTTATTGGAAACACCGTCGATATTCTCGACAGATGGAGTACATAACACTTTTCGGTCCTTGACCAAAGAGGGAGAAGCCGACGGTCGGTTAAGACGCGTTTAAAGTTCAGCTGAACATAGATATGATATAAGTACTTCGGTACATGCAATCATTCTTTTACCCAAGTCACTTGGGGGCTCTTAAATTTATATGAGCCGTTTTATGATAAGTGTTTTTCTTCTTAGTCGTTGCAAAGTTTTTATTATTATTTATCACTCCTTTTTTCGACACGAGTGTGCGGTCACTAGCCGGGGAGCCTAATTTCTCTCTCAAAACCGCTAGAGTTTAGTTTTCTAAACTGGCCTAATGAGAAGTACTCCGCCTTCGGGATGGGAGACCGAAGCCGTAGGCTGACCCGCTTGAAGTCTTGAGATAGGATGTGTCATGTTAAAGCACGGCAGGAGCACTTTTTTTTTCTAAAGTCCAATTTTCGGATTGGCACCAAACACTTGATCTTGTTCGGACGTCATGTTTTTACTGACGTTTTTTGGTTTTCCAAGCTTTTGGCACTTTTAAACTATTTGTGTGTTTTCAGCACAAGTCTCGCAGTGCAACGTCGGACACCTTTAGAGATTCGGCAAAAACATTTTCGGATATTGCTATATATGCATCGCTTTCGAATTGTGTCTTCGGTCAATAGTTGGGTTGCCCGGCTCCTGCGCTTGCCTCCTACGCCCGCTTTGTTCGGCTAGGTGTGCAAAGGAGAACCATCTGCGATTGTGCTTCCAGCTCGCATGGTCAAGCACCTCGATGGAGAAAGCCAAAACTGATCGTCACAATAGGTGTAAACTGGTTAGCGATCCGATGACTATATTAAATGACGGGCCATTCATAACATTGGTCAAGTGTTTCCGCTTGACCTCGATCGTCACGAACACTACCGGGGCTAGTAATCGCCTCTCAAACTAAATCCTCAATATTTTGCTCTTACATTAGAGCTGAGGTTTCATGATCATGCTTAGCATGACAACCCAAAGAAAGGAACCGATAGCGGGACTATTTTCTTTGGAAGACATTTCTTCTGTTAAACAGTAATATAACATATCTCTCTGTGTACCTTTGTTTATAAAACCGTATGGCCAGGTTGCCTTGTTTGCTGTAAATCTTTGCCCTCATAAAGGCTTTATAAAGTAGGACAAACACTCCTCGGCTACTGGCCGAGGAGGTTGAAGCCGATGGTCGGTCAACAAAGTTTTGTACAATGCGGATCCGAGCATTAATGACATGAAGTACTTGGATACATTGAGTCATTACACATAATTTGTGATTTTACTATGGATATCGATCCTTAATTCGGCCACCCGTGCCCGCATTAAAGCTCGAGGGCTACTGGGCTTCGGGCTTATTATTTACAAATATTAAAGGGGCACATCAATCTCCTGATCTGGTGTTGCCACCCGACCAGTGTCTCGGGGGCTACTGCATTGCCTGTCCAATGCAGAAAATTTGAAGTGTAATACAGTCTCTGAGGAGATTTTGATCCTCAGGTTGGTCGGCCGCACCCAACCTGAGTCTTGAGGACTGAGCATGCCGCTTTTTGTGTCCCGAAGTATTCTGCCGAGCTAGGACTTGATCCTCAGACCGATTTTGCGAATCAACCTGAGTCTCAGCGGTTACGGGGATCAGCGGTCTTATGTCATCCTTCATGTGCATCTCGGGTTTTAGACCGATACCCACCTTGAGGGCTACTGGCTATGTATCTCGGCAGAGAATAAATTGCACCAATAAAAAATATTGACAAAAATCGGCCCACATTCGGGGTGGCGCACCACCTCGGAAGTAGTCCGGCATAAAGCTCGGGCGTTAGTGGCTGGCTCGATAGAGGGCATTTCCGGCATTAATCTCGGCTAAACTCCTTCAAACTTCTTTGACCCAAGGTGATTTACGACACCTCGGATACAGTCCGGCGTTGGAGCTCGGACACAGTCCGGCTTTGGAGCTCAGATACATAGTCCGACGTTAGAGCTGGGAAGCAGTCCGGCATTGGTGCTCGGCTGCAAAATATACATCGAATGCAGTCCGACGTTAGAGCTCGGACGCAAGAGGACACTGCCTCCCGGGAATAACTTCAAACCCGAGGTATGGCATAAAAATAACAAGGCATTGATAAAGGCCGGAAACTTAAAGGGGCTCCTCGGATACCCGACGTGTAAACTCGTCGAATGCATTTCGGCGATCCTCAAGATCGAAGATGAGAAGATTTGTTGAACCAGTTTTCAAGACCGACGATCAAGATGAAGAACAGTTCGAAGAATCGAGGAGCGTCCCTAACTTGAGGACCGGTTCAGGGGCTCTCGACGGTGTCTGGACTAGGGGTACTCACCACGCCATCTCCCGATTAGTTGGATTGGGCGAGGACCCCGTGGCAGATACTCATGGGCGATCCGGACGGTTGCCGCATACAAGGAAGATTCATGGCGATCAAGACAAGGACTCCTCCCCACCGGCGTATTCGGCTAGGACTCTTGTTATCCTAGGCCTCTGGTGCATTATATAAACCGAGGCTAGGCTAGTCGATAGATCATATACAACAATCATACCATAGGCTAGCTTCTAGGGTTTAGCCTCCTTGATCTCGTGGTAGATCTACTCTTGTACTACCCATATCATCAATATTAATCAAGCAGGAGTAGGGTTTTACCTCCATCGAGAGGGCCCGAACCTGGGTAAAAACACTGCGTCCCTTGTCTCCTGTTACCATCCGCCTAGATGCACAGTTTGGGACCCCCTACCCGAGATCCGCCGGTTTTGACACCGACACCACCACATGCTATTAATCCTGATAGGTCACAAGTTATTGATGATGCTACTTCTACAATGAATGATGCTTATGATGATGCTAGTACCTTGCTTGATGATGATGATGTGCCACTTGGTGACTTTCTTGATGAACAAATTGCTAGAGTAATACAACATGATGTTGTTGAATCTGATGATGAGCTTGAAACTGAAACTCCTGAAACACCTGCTAGAAATAGCCTTCCTAGATATGAATTGCCAAAGGTACCGGAAGGTTATGTTATGATTGAGGAGACAACTAGAGATATTCTTGCTTGTAAGGATAGAGATGATCTAGAGAAATTATTATGCAAGTATAAAGAAAAATCTCCGAATGCTAGAATGCAATATGATCCTAAGTTTGCTACCTCACCTATCTTTATTGATGATAAGGATTATGAATTCTCTGTCGACCCAGAGTTAATTACTTTGGTTGAGACTGATCCTGTCCATGGTTATGAAACTGAAACTGTTGTGGCACATCTTACTAAGTTGAATGACATAGCCACCCTTTTTACTCATGATGAGAAAACTCGCAATTATTTTATTCTCAAATTATTTTCTTTCTCATTAAAGGATGATGCTAAAGCTTGGTAGAATACTCTTGCTCCTGGTTGTGTGTGTAGTCCCCAGGATATGATCTACTACTTCTCTGAAAATTATTTCCCTGCTCATAAGAAACAAGCTGCTTTATAGGAAATATTTAACTTTGTTCAAACTAAAGAAGAGAGTCCCCACAAGCTTGGGGGAGGCTTTGCCAATTACTTAATGCTTTGCATGATCATCCTCTTAAGAAAATGCAATACTTGATATCTTCCATAATGTTGTGGGGCTGTTGCCTCACAGTTTCCAGTCAAAAAAATACTTGATATCTTCTATAATGGACTAACCGATGCTTCTAGGGATTTCCTAAATAGTTGTGATGGTTGTGTTTTCAGGGAACGAACTGTTGGACAAGCTGAAGAATTATTGAATAATATATTGAAAAATTATGATGATTGGACTCTTCCCGAACCACTGCCTAAACCCACTCGGAAGAAGAGGGGTATATTATATCTCAATCCTGAAGATATGCAAGAGGCAAAGAAATCTATGAAGAAAAAAGGTATTAAAGCTGAGGATGTTAAAAATTTACCTCCTATTGAAGAAATAAATGGGCTTAATACACCACCACTTCCTAAGGTGGTAGAGGTAAATTCTCTAATGAAGTTCAATGATAATGATAATCCTCACAATATGCACCCTAGCCAATGCCTTTATGAGTTTGAAAACTACATTAGAAAGCAAGATCACTTCAATGCAAATGTTATGAAACAATTGAAATACAATTCTGATATGATTGCTCGCTTGAGTGACTTGTTATTTAGAATCTGAAATGATGTTAGAGGTGTTGGAAAGCATGCTTCTATGGTACAAACCCATTTAGAACAAGTTGCTAAATCTCAAAGAGAATTGCTTGATGAAATGAATAACAACATACATGACTTTGCTGTTAGAGTTGCAACTAGAGGAGGTAAAATGACTCAGGAACCACTTTATCCTGAGGGACACCCAAAAAGAATTGAACAGGATTCACAAAGGAACAACAAAACTGCACCTAGTCCTTCCAAAAAAGAAGAAGAAAAAGAAAAATGATAGGACTTTGCATGCTTCTAATGAACCTGAAGTAGAAAAACCTCCTAATAATGACAATGATGTCTCTATCTCTGATGCTGAAACTCAATCTGGTAATGAACACTCACCTAGTGATAATGAAAAAGATAATGATGAGGTTCATGAAAATACTCAACCAAATAGTAAAGAACTAGAAAATGATGTTGAGATAGAACCACCAGTTGATCTTGATAACCCACAACCTACGAATACACGATATGATAAAAGAGACTTTATTGCTAGAAAACACGGTAAAGAAAGAGAACCGTGGGTTCAAAAACCTATGCCTTTTCCACCTAAGTCAACTAAAAAGAAAGATGATGAAGAATTTGAACGCTTTGCTGAAATGCCGAAGCCAGTCTTTTTGCGTGCTCGCTTGACTGATATCCTTAATATGCCTCCTTATGCAAAGTACATGAAAGACATCATCACCAATAACAGAAAAATACCGGAAGCTGAAATCTATACTATGCTTGCTAATTATACTTTTAAAGATGGAGTACCTAAAAAACTTGGAGATCTGGGAATACCAACTATACCTTGCTCCATCAAAAGAAATTATGTGAAAACTGCTTTATGTGATTTAGGAGCTGGTGTTAGTGTTATGCCTTTATCTTTATATAAAAGACTTGATTTGAATAAACTCACACCTACTGAAATATCTTTGCAAATGGCTGACAAATCAACTGCCATACCTATTGGTATCTGTGAGGATGTGCCCGTTGTTGTTGCTAATGTTACTATTTTGACTGACTTTGTTATACTTGAGATGCCCGAGGATGACAACATGTCGATTATCCTTGGTAGACCCTTCTTGAATACTGCAGGGGTTGTTATTGATTGAAATAAAAGCAAAGTTACTTTTCATATCAATGGTAATGAGCACAAGCACTTTCTGAAGAAACAATTGCAAGTGAATGGTATTAATGTTATTGAAAAATCTCCGACAATCACGATTGGAAGTTTTCAACTACCTCTACCTACTGCCAAAAAGAAATATGAAATGCTTGTTATTGGGGATATTCACATCCCCGTTGAGGTAGCCTAGTGATTAACGAAAGTTCTTCAGTTTCATGCTAATCGAAAGTGGTTGTTAATAAGACTTGATTAACCTTATTAATGGATCATTTTTGAGAGGTATGAAGTTGATGAATTTTGTAAGCACTACCTTCTGTCCCTACCTTTTGTTTTCTATTTTTATTAGTTAAATAAAATAAAATGTCATGTTTTGTCTATTTTCTGAATTTCTAGTGCAATAAAAAATGACCCAAAAATAAAAGTTCTTAAAATTCTTTGAAATTTTAATACGATTTTTTTTGAATATTTAAGAATTTTTGGTGCAAATAATATCAGAGGGAGGTGCACAAGGTGGGCACGACCCACCTGGGCACGCCAGGACCCCCAGGCGCGCCCTGGTGGGTTGTGGTCCCCACGTGGGTACTTATTTATTTACACCTCATCATCACCTACCTCTAGAAAAAATCACCATTCCTCTCTCTCCCGTGTTCTTGCTCCCAAACCCGTGAATTTCTATCTCTTTGCTCGAAGCTCCATTTCCGAAACTGTTTCAGGGGATTGTTGCTTGGTATGTGACTCCTCCATTTGTCCAATTAGTTTTTGCTTTAGTGGTTTATATTTTGAATAATTAGCTACTCTTTGTGCAGCTGTAGATGAGCTTGCATGTTGAATTCTTAGAGTTCTAAGTAGTTTGAATGCTTGCTATGGCCTCTGTGTATCCCTATGAGAAGTTGCTATCAATTTTGTAAAGTTTTGTTGATAAATTTTTTGTCACCCAAAAATTTTCAGAAAATTGTACGCGAACATGATGAACCTTTTTGGAAGAAGTTCTTCGAGGAGGAGATCCTCGAGGGCATCTTCTAGTGACAACTCGGCTCGTCGGTCTTATGTTGAACCAAGTGAAAGTTCTATACAAGATGCCGCCACCAAAACATGCTTATGGCCTTGCGATGACTATATGGTGCGTGTGGGCATTAAGGAGGAATTTGAGCAATATGTTCACAATGCCGGTCTCGGTCCCTACATTTCAGATAAGTGCGATCAACACCACACTCTCACTGAATCATTTGTCAAAGGATTTAAATTCCATCCCAGTGGGTCTAGGGTGTCATTTAAGCTTTATGAAAATCCATTTACCGTATCACTAGAGAGATTTGCTCACCACTGCAAAATTCCATTCTGGGGTTTGCTTGACGAACCGCCAAGAGCTGAGTCCCAATCATTCTTGACTAGTCTTTGCTACGGTGAGAAGAGGGGAGTGACGCAAGGTAGAATAAAGAGCATTCATTTTCCCGCAATTTAATACTTTGCTCTATGTAATGGGAAATGTATAGTAGGCAAGCAAGATTGTAGTACACTTTGTGCTCCAGACTTGATCCTCATATGCACCGCTCTCACCGGTGATAGAAGTTATAATCTTGGGGCAATTATTGCACGCAGATTGCAACACAACCCTAATAGTGGCTATTTCTATGGTGGAATTTATGTCACGTGTTTAGCAAGAGAGCTGGGTGTTTCACCTTTTCCCTTTGACCCTATCCTATCCACACAGTATTTAGACTTTGATGCTATGAAAAATCATAAGATCCTTAAACGAGATATTCATAATTTCACCTAGAAATTGTTGTTTAACCAAGCATCTGTGGTGTACACATATTTGCCTGCGCATGCTCTCTTTGATTATCACAGCAAGGGAAGGTATTTTGCTCTTGAGAGTGAGGCCCGAGCTCACAACGCAGTAGTTGAGGCAGCACAGCAGGCCGAGGCATCCGCACCGAGAGCCTCCGTGAGCTACCACGCCGACTACTATCCAGGATATTGATTTCTTACCAAGTTAGGCCAAAAGACTAAGCTTGGGGAGTACGTGTTTTCCACCGACATTACATTCATGCTCACACATATCATTCCAGTTATCGGTGTCCACACTTTTTCATGGCATTATGCATGTTTGATTTATTTTCTCTCTTTCCTCTTGTGTTTTTGAAAAATGTTAGAAAAAACAAAAAAAAAATAGTTGTAGTTAGTTTACTTTCTATGCATGCTTAGTTGTAATACAAAAAAGAAAACCCAAAAAGATTTCCTTGTTCTTCTTTTGCTCGTTGGGAGTTTTCCCGTGTAAATAGTTTTTCTCGTTTTTGCTTTTCCCTTTTATTTGCTTGTTCAAGAAAACCAAAAACTCTAAAAATATTTCAGTGTTTTTCTTTGAATTTCTTTTTATTCGAGTCGTACCAAGGAAAAGACCACGATGAAAATGTTGAGTGGTTCTCATATGCATTATTGTTGATCTAATAAAGAGCCCATATTACCTTGTCTTCTCCTGTTGAATAAAATGTTTGCAGATTCCAGCTTAGTCCACGACACCCTTGCACTATTATTATTTTCACACCGTTCGGTCTTGCAAGTGAAAGGCAATAATGACGATATTCGATGAACTGGTCATGGCAGAGAGAAACGGGTATGAACTCGACTTGTTCTGTTTTTGTAAATATGTTTAACCTAGTATCCGTGATTCAGCCCATTATGATTAAACATGTTTGCAATGACAATTAGAGATTATAGTTTCTCATGCCATGCATAAGTATCTAGGAGTGGATAATGATTTATCTTGGATATCAACATTGCGTTAAAATGATTGCGATGTAGTATGATGATATGGTATCCTCCTCTGAATGTTTGAGTGGATTGACTTGGCACATGTTCATGCATGTAGTTGAATCAAAACCAACATAGCCTCTATGATATTTATGTTCATGGTGTTCATATCCTACTCATGCTAGTGTCCAATGTTACTTATGCATAATGCATGTTCATGACCGTTTTTGCTCCCTAGCTGGCCGCTCCCCAACCTATTTGCTAGCCTTCGCCTGTACTAAGTGGGAATTCTGCTTGTACATCAAAAACCTTGAACCCAATTTATTCCAGATGAGTCCACCTTACCTACCTATATGCGGTATTACTCTGCCGTCCTAAGTAAATTTGCATGTGCCACCTCTAAAAAACTTCTAATAAATATCCTTTTTGTGTTCCTGGATCGTTCATGGAACGACAGGAGGTGGTCGGTATCTTCCATGCTAAGCGGGCTATTCTTAGGTCAAGTGTTTATTCACTCGCTATCGCACGAGAAAAGGGCGGTAATAGGGATGCCCAGTCCCAAACTGCAAACAGAAAAAGCTTACAAATAATCAAAAAAACTCCCAATGGAGTCAAAACCTTTACTTTTATCGCTTGGGAACTGCCACTAGCGTGCTTAGCATGGAAGATATTGATAACTGATGGTCGTGAAGTAAACAAGAAGGGTGCATGTCTCGAAATATCATTTACCTCTGTTTAAAAACTTGAGCTCTGGCACCTCTGCAAATCACCGCTTCCCTCTGTGAAGGGACTATCTATTTACTTTTATGTTGTGTCATCACCTTCCAAAATAAGCGCCAGAACCTGAGAGCACTACTGTCATGTTGATGCATTGTGTGTAGCTAATGTTGGGTGCATCATGACTGGATCTTTTCTACCATGAATTACAATGTTTAGTCGCTGCTTGAACTTTGAAGGTGCTATGCATTTATGTTTGCGGTCTCAGAAAGGGCTAGCGAGATACCACTATTGTCATATTATATCATGGTTATTTTGATAACGTGTTGCCATTTGAGATATCTTATTATTGCTTGCAACTGATTATGTCATTGATATGAGTTAATATAATTTTTAAGAGTTATTGTCGGCATGGTTAGTTATAATGTTGGCTGAAAACCTGGGTGTTGTTTAAGCTTATTTATGCAAACAAGAGCAAAAGGGATCGTAAAAGTTTTTCTTTTTGACTTTTAGTTTATCAACTGAATTGCTTGAGGATAAGCAAAGGTTTAAGCTTGGGGCAGTTGATATGTCTCCAACGTATCTACTTTTCCTAACGCTTTTCCTCTTGTTTTGGACTCTAATTTGCATGATTTGAATGAAATTAACCCCGGACTGATGCTGTTTTCAGCAGAACTACCACGGTGTTATTTTTGTGCAGAAATAAAAGTTCTCGGAATTGAATGAAACTTTGCGAGGATTTTTATATCAATAAAGAGAATTTCTGGAGCCAAGAGCCACCGGAGGGGGCACCCGGGTGGGCACAACCCACCAGGGCGCGCCTGCCCTCCCAGGCACGCCCAGGTGGGTTGTCCCCACTTGGTGGCCCCGTAAAACTTGAAACCGACGCTATAAAATCCTATTTTTCTAGAAAAAAACGAGGGAGAAAGAATTATCGTGATCCATGAGACGGAGCCGCCGTCACCTCGTGTTCTTCACCGGGAGGCCAGATCTAGAGTCCGTTTGGGGCTCTGGAGAGGGGGACCTTCGTTCTTTGTCATCACCAACCCTTCTCCATCACCAATTCCATGATGCTCCCAACCGGGAGTGAGTAATTCCTTCGTAGGCTCGCTGGTCGGTGAGGAGTTGGATGAGATTCATCATGTAATCTAGTTAGTTTTGTTAGGGCTAGATCCCTAGTATCCACTGAGATTGATGTTGCTATGACTTTGCCATGCTTAATGCTTGTCACTTTGGGCCTGCCATGAATTCAGATCTAAACCGTTTATGTTATCACCTTATATCCATGTTCTAGATCCAATCTTGCAAGTTATAGTCACCTACTACATGTTATGATCCGGTGACCCCGGAGTGACAATAGTCGGGACCACTCTCGATGATGACCGTAGTTTGAGGATTTCATGTATTCACTGTGTGTTAATGCTTTGCTCCGGTACTCTATTAAAAGGAGGCCTTAATATCCCTTAGTTTCCAATTGGACCCCGCTGCCACACGAGGGTAGGACAAAAGATGTCATGCAAGTTCTTTCCATAAGCACGTATGACTATTTACGGAATACATGCCTACATTATATTTATGAACTCGAGCTAGTGTCATATCGCCCTAGGTTATGACTGTCACATGATGAATATCATCCAACAAATTACCGATCCAATGCCAACAAATTTATCCTATATTGTTCTTGCTTAGTTACTACTGCTATCGTCACTATTGCACTTGCTACAAAACTACTGTTATCACTATTACCGTTACTATTACTGATGTAACTACTATCAAAACTATCATATTACTTTGCTACTGATCATGTTGCTGCATATAATTAATCTCCAGGTGTGGTTGAATTGACAACTCAGCTGCTAATACCTTCAAATATTCTCTGCCCCCCTTGTGTCGAATCTATAAATTTGGGTTGAATACTCTACCCTCAAAAACTGTTGTGATCCCCTATACTTGTGGGTAATCACACATATTCATATGCATATCCTGAAGTAAAATTAACTCCATGCCCAAAAATGTCAACACCATAGGCTTCTTCATCTGAAAAACCTATATTTCTTGGTTTCTGATTAAATATTGTTTCAACATCATCCATGTACCTAGAGCAAAATGTCAAGCATTCGTCTACAATATATGCCTCAGCAATTAAACCTTCTGGTCGCGCCCTATTCCTCACGTAGCACTTTAAAGTATATAATCTTCTTTCAACTAGGTACATCCACCCATATTGCACAGGACCTCGGAGCAATGCCTCTTCAGGTAAATGTACGACAAGGTGTACCATCACATCACAGAAAGCAGGCGGGAAAATTTTCTCAAGCTTGCACAAAATTACAGGGATTTCCTTCTTCATTTCAGCCAAGACATCCCTATTAAGAGTTTTTCTACATAGTTCCCTGAAAAACTTGCCTAACTCAGCTATTTCTTGATATATATATATCACTGTCCCAAAATCCTCTCATGCCGGCAGGTAAGATTCTTTGCACAATAATGTGACAATCATGTGTTTTCAGGCCTGTGCCTTGGTTCCATCAACACTTGTGCATCTTGAGATGTTGGAAGCAAACCCATCTAGAAACTTTAACTCTCGTCATAATTGACAAAATGCAACCACTTGTTCTTTGGACAAGGTATATTGTGCCCGAGGCATCACATATGTGAAGGAAATATGCCCTAGAGGCAATAATAAAGATATTATTTATTTCCTTATTTCATGATAAATGTTTATTATTCATGCTATAATTGTATTAACCGGAAACTTAGTACATGTGTGAATACATAGATAAAACAAAGTGTCCCTAGTATGCCTATACTTGACTAGCTCGTTTATCAAAGATGGTTATGTTTCCTAACCATAGACATGTGTTGTCATTTGATGAACGAGATCACATCATTAGTAGAATGATGTGATGGACAAGACCCATTTGTTAGCTTAGCATTATGATCGTTACAGTTTCATTGCTGCTGCTTTCTTCATGACTTATACATGTTCCTCAGACTATGAGATTATGCAACTCCTGAATACCGGAGGAACACCTTGATACATCTCCGTCGTATCTATAATTTTTGATTGTTCCATGCCAATATTATTCAACTTTCATATACTTTTTGGCAACTTATTATATTATTTTTGGGACTAACATATTGATCTAGTGCCCAGCCAGTTCCTGTCTGTTGCATGTTTTATGTTTCGCAGAATATCCATATCAAACGGAGTCCAAATGGGATAAAAACGGACGGAGCTTATTTTTGGAAAATATGGAAAATTCCGGAAGAAAAATCCACGCGAGACGGTGTCCGAGGTGGTTACGAGGCAGGGGGCGCGCCCCCTACCCTCGTGAGCCCACCGTAAGGCGGTTGACGCTCTTCTTTTGCCGCAAGAAAGCTAATATTCGGGAAAAAAAATCTGGGCGAAGGTTTCAGGCCAATCGGAATTACGGATCTCCATATATACACGAAACGGTGAAACAGAGCCAGAAGAGAACGCAGAAACAGAGAGATAGATCCAATCTCGGAGGGGCTCTCGCCCCTCCCATGCCATGGGAGCCAAGGACCAGAGGGGAAACCCTTCTCCCATCTAGGGAGAAGGTCAAGGAAGAAGACGAAGGAGGGGGGCTCTCTCCCCCTCGCTTCCGGTGGCACCGGAACGCCGCCGGGGGCCATCATCATCACCGCGATCTTCACCAACACCACCGTCATCTTAACCAACATCTCCATCACCTTCCCCTCTCTATATTCAGCGGTCCACTCTCCCGCAACCCGCTGTATCCTCTACTTGAACATGGTGCTTTATGCTTCATATTATTATCCAATGATGTGTTGCCATCCTATGATGTCTGAGTAGATTTTCGTTGTCCTATTGGTGGTTGATGAATTGCTATGATTGATTTAATTTGCTTGTGGTTATGTTGCTGTCCTTTGGTGCCCATCATATGGTAGCGTGGATCACACCTTAGGGTTAGTTGTATGTTGATAGGACTATGTATTGGAGGGCAAGAGTGACAGAAGCTTCAACCTAGCATAGAAATTGATGCATACGGGATTGAAGGGGGACCAATGTATCTTAATGCTATGGTTGGATTTTACCTTAATGAACGTTAGGAGTTGCGGATGCTTGCTAATAGTTCCAATCATAAGTGCATAGAATTCCAAGTAAGGGATGACATGCTAGCAGTGGCCTCTCCCACATAAAACTTGCTATCCGTCTAGTAAGGTAGTCAATTGCTTAAGGGACAATCTCGCCACACCTACCATCACTTTTCCACACTCGCTATATTTACTTTAGTTGTGTCTTTATCTAAACAGCCCCTAGTTTTATTTTCGTGCTCTTTACTTTCTTGCAAGCTTGCCCAAAAACACCTACGAAGTACTTCTAGTTTCATACTTGTTCTAGGTAAAGCGAACGTCAAGCGTACGTAGAGTTGTATCGGTGGTCGATAGAACTTTAGGGAATATTTGTTCTACCTTTAGCTCCTCGTTGGGTTCGACACTCTTACTTATCGAAAACTGTTGCGATCCCCTATACTTGTGGGTTATCAAGACCTTTTTCTGGCGCCGTTGCCGGGAAGCAATAGCGTGGGGTGAATATTATCGTGTGTGCTTGTTTGCTTTATCACTAAGTAATTTTTATTTTCTGTTCTTAGTTGTTCTCTATCTTTAGTTATGGATATGGAACGCAAAATACCAAAAAAAATAGTTGTACTTCTACTCATGGGGATGGGGTAACTCCTAAAACCCTCGATTCTCATTATGCGAGAGATATTATATACTACTTTGATAATCCTGAGAAAACCCCATTCAACTTTATAATGGGAGACACGTTGGATCAACGTGAATACTTTAGGGATTATCGCTCGACACAAAAAGGGAAACTATTATGGGATCAATTTATTATATTGCCTTGGTATGCCTGGAATCTATGCTAGAAATATGATATTAATTGTTGCTCTAGGATGGAGGCTCCACACCTTCCCTTTTCATGCAAATTTAATGATAATGAAACCTTAGCTTCTTATGCTAATGGTATATATGATTACTATGATGTGGAACAAATAGAAGAATTTGTTGCTTTTAAGGCTGCTTATGAAATTGAATCTTTGTTTGAAAAGTATGAAGCTTTAGATGAGGATTCTTATAGGCCTGAAAATCTTGCTATACTTAGATATTGCTATGCAAATTATGAATACAATTACTATATTAGTGCATTTATGAAGAAATTCTCCGCTGTCCAACAAGAGACTAATATTTTGCAGGAAGCTATGGAAGAAGAAATTGATGAAACAGTGAGCTCATTGGATGAAAAAGATGATGAGGAGAGCGAAGAACAAAAGGAGGAAGAGCGGATTAGCTACCCGTGCCTACCTTCTAATGAGAGTAACTCTTCAACTCATACATTGTTTAATTCCCCTTCGTGCTTACTGAAGGATGATTGCTATGATGATTGCTATGATCCCTTGAATTTGTTTGAAATATCCCTTTTTGATGATGCTTGCTATGCTTGTGGCCAAGATGCCAATATGAATTATGCTTATGGATATGAACTTGCTATAGTTCCTTATGTTAAACATGAGATTGTTGCTATTGCACCCACGCATGATAGTCCTATTATCTTTTTGAATTCTCCCGACTACACTATATCGGAGAAGCTTGCACTTATTAAGGATTATATTGATGGGTTGCCTTTTACTACTACACATGATGATTTTGATGAATATAATATGCATGTGCTTGCTGCTCCTACTTGCAATTATTATGAGAGAGGAACTATATCTCCACCTCTCTATGTTTCCAACATGATAAAATTGCAAGAAACTGTTTATACTATGCATTGGCCTTTACTATGTGTGCATGAATTGTTCTTTTATGACATGCCGATGCATAGGAAGAGAGCTAGACTTCGTCATTGCTTGATATATGTTGCTTTGTGCTCACTACTAAATGCTAAATCATTGCTAATTAAAATTGGCTTTGATATACCTTGGGATTCGGGTGGATGCACTACTTGAGCACTATATGCCTAGCTTAATGGCTTTAAAGAAAGCGCTGCCAGGGAGACAACCCGGAAGTTTTAGAGAGTCATTTATTTCTGTTGAGTTCTTTCATATAGTTTAAAAACAACAAAAATAAATAGGGGAACCCAAAACTTTTTCAAAAAGGAAAGCGAAAGTGAGAAAGATAAGCATTGTTGAAGTGGGAAAGCTCCTTGAACTTTGTCCATGCTCACGGAAACTTTGTGAATCTTGATTACAGAAACTTTTCAACAAAAATAATTATCCCCTTGTATAATTCCATTGTATTATAAAAATAATGTGCCAAGGTTTTCCTTTAGGATGTTTACAATGCTTGTTGGTTTGTGCGGTGCAGGACAGAAACTTTGGCTGTAGTGCGTGAATTTTAAATTTTTACTAGAACGTCAAATGGTTCTGATTCTTTTTGCAATGTCTTACTGTACAAATTGTTTATTGTTCCTAATTTTGGTAGAATTTTTCAAGTAACATAAGTATGGTGAATGTTCAGATTGCTACAGACTGTTCTGTTTTAGACAGATTCTGTTTTTGATGCATAGTTTGCTTGTTTTGATGAAACTATCAATTTATATCAGTGGATTAAGCCATGAAAAGGTTATATTACAGTAGACACAATGAAAAAAACAAAATATGAATTGGTTTGCAACAGTACTTAGAGTAGTGATTTGCTTTATTATACTAACGGATCTTACCGAGTTTTCTGTTGAAGTTTTGTGTGGATGAAGTGTTCGATGATTGAGAAGGTTTCGATGTGAAAAGAAGGAAGAGAGGCAAGAGCTCAAGCTTGGGGATGCCCGAGGCACCCCAAGTAAATTTAAGGAGACTCAAGCGTCTAAGCTTGGGGATGCTGGGGAGGCATCCCCTCTTTCTTCAACAAATATCGGTATGTTTTCGGATTCGTTTCATTCATGTGATATGTGCGAATCTTGGAGCGTCTTTTGCTTTTAGTTTTTATTTTTCTTTTATGCACCATGCTGGTATGAGATGGTCCTTGGTTGATTTATAGAATGCTTTTTGCACTTCACTTATATTCTTTGAGTATGGCTTTATAGAATGCTTCATGTGCTTCACTTATATCATTTGAAGTTTGGATTGCCTGTTTCTCTTCACTTAGACAACCGCCATTTATAGAATGCTCTTTTGCTTCACTTATATTTGTTAGAGCATGGGCATATCTTTTGTAGAAAGAATTAAACTCTCTTGCTTCACTTATATCTATTTAGAGAGATGAGAGGAACTGGTCATTGTCGGTGTCAAAACCGACGGATCTCAGGTAGGGGGTCCCGAACTGTGCGTAGGTGGATGGTAACAGGAGACAAGGGACACAATGTTTTTACCCAGGTTCGGGCCCTCTCGATGGAGGTAAAACCCTACTCCTGCTTGATTAATATTGATGATATGGGTAGTACAAGAGTAGATCTACCACGAGATCAAGGAGGCTAAACCCTAGAAGCTAGCCTATGGTATGATTGTTGATGTTGTAGTTGTTGTCCTACGGACTAAAACCCTCTGGTTTATATAGACACCGGATAGGTTAGGGTTACACAGAGTCGGTTACAATGGTAGGAGATCTACATATCCGTATCGCCAAGCTTTCCTTCCACGCCAAGGAAAGTCCCATCCGGACACGGGACGAAGTCTTCAATCTTGTATCTTTATAATCTTGGAGTCCGTCCGTGACGATAGTTTGGCTATCCGGACACCCCCTAGTCCGGGACTCCCTCAGTAGCCCCTGAACCAGGCTTCAATGACGACGAGTCCGGCGCGCATATTGTCTTCGGCATTGCAAGGCGGGTTCCTCCTCCGAATACTTCATAGAAGGTTTTGAACACAAGGATAGTGTCCGGCTCTGCAAAACAAGTTCCACATATCACCATAGAGAGAATAACTTTTGCACAGATCTGCTGACGTATTCTGCGGCGTGACATCACACCACGGCCAGACCTTTATATGAATTGTTTATACTGTTCCACCTCAGCGCGTTTAGCGAGGCAGTTTCCTTGGCACGTCTTATCAAAGCATAGATCATGCCCCCTTATTCCGGGATTCTCATCAATGCGGACGTGGGTAACCCATCCGCGCCATTGATTACGACGCTTGGGAAATAAGCGAGTTTTACAAGGCTGGTGGGGGACGCATAACTTCGTCCATCCATATAAGGGGATAAGGATCCACCTTTTCACCTACGCCTTCTTCCTCCTTTGCTTATCTATTTCCGCGCACTCGAGCTACAGCGCCCAAGTCCGCACATCCCACCTCAACCTTTCCCCAACCATGTCAGGAGCGGGAGGCAGGTGGATGGCCTCCTCCGTCAAGGAGGGGCACATCACCAAGCTGCGGGAGGCCGGATACTTGTCCGCAACATCACAGTCTGAGGCTGCCAGGCGGGGCAGCTCATTCCAACCCCCGGACCCCATGAGAGGGTAGTGTTTCTACCCCACTTCCTCCGCGGACTAGGTTTTCCACTTCACCCTTTTGTCCGAGGGCTTATGTTCTATTACGGCCTAGACTTCCACGACCTGGCCCCGAATTTCATCCTCAACATTTCGGCGTTTATCGTCGTGTGTGAGGCCTTCCTCTGCATCCAACCCCACTTCGGCTTATGGCTGAAGATTTTCAATGTCCGGCCGAAGGTAGTGGGCGGCCGCCAAGCGGAGTGCGGAGGCGCCATGGTCGGCAAGATGGCCAAGGTCCTATGGCTCGAGGGCGCCTTTGTGGAGACAGTAAAGGGGTGGCAATCGGGGTGGTTCTATATCACCGAGCCACGCGACCCTGAATGGGCGTCGGCCCCCGAATTCAGATCTGGCTTCCCCACACGGCTCTCGTCATCGAAAGAAACGGGCCTGACATGGGGGGATTCGGAAGAGGTATCCGGACTCCAGACATGCGTCCAAAACCTGGTGGACAAGAATCTCAAGCTTGTCGACGTAATCCAGGTGATGCTCATCCGCCGGATTCTCCCCTGCCAATAACGGGCTTTTAATTTGTGGGAGTTCGATCCGGCGCAGCACCAAAGCTTGCGCCGGCTCTTCGATACTACGTACGAAGATGCCTGGAAGGTGCTGTTCAAGGGCGCTGAAGCCCCAACATCCGCGACCAAAGATCGCGGGTACAGCGCACGGCGTCCAGCCGGCGAGGTAAGTTATTTTACCCTTTATGGGACTCTTTTTTCATAGATTGACTCTGTCATGGGATCTAAAACTCCCTAATTTTGACAGATGGTGAAGACGGCGGACAGATTAAATGTCCGCTCCTTTGCCGGAAGACCCGGAGGACGCCCGATTGACGGGGTTGTTGGCTCCGGTGCCCCATGTGGTGCCAGAGAAGAAGGCCAAGAAGGAGGCCACGGGAACTCGAAGGAGTTCCCGGCGCCAATCTTGTCGATTCTGAAGCAGAATCTTCTCCTGAGGACAAGGAGGAAGAAGAAGAAGCCCCTCCCCCAGTGAGGGAGGAGAAGAAAGGAAGGACGCCCCACGGGGAGGCGGAGGGTCCAAGAAGGGAAGAACCCTTCCTCCGGAGTTCTCCACCAACGTCGACGACGACGAGGAGGACTGGCCAACAAGGGCCAAGCCCCTGGCGAGATCGTAAGTGTCCGGATACCCATGGTTTTTCATAATTGCATAGTGTTCTCTAATGCCGAACAATCATGCAGCCCGCCCAAGGGCGAGCTCGCCAATTCATCGAGCAGGTCCCTGGCTTCGTCGGAAATGGAGAGTACCTCGCTTCCGGCTGCCTCCTCGCCTCACGCTGCGGACGACGCCGTAGTGGGGCCCCAAGGGGGGCTTGGTCAAGAGGAGGTAGCGCAGGAGGCGCCACAAGGCGACCTCCCAGACTCCAGGCGCGAGGGGGGCAAGACCCCCAGGGGCTCTAAGCCTGACCCTCGTCCGGACTCCATGCCGGAACCATCAACGGTTCCGAAGTCCGGACAGCGGATCCTTCGCAAGAAGGGTAAGACGCCGTGTCCTCCGTCCCAACCGGAGGCACGGATAGCTTCTCGGGGCGCTCAACGGCGCCTCCATCGAGGAGCACCGCACTATTATGAGTGCGGTGATCCGACAGTTCAGTCCGCCAAGAGCGGATGGCCAAGCTCTGTACCAGCCTTCTAACAGGCTTTGAGGTAAGTTTAAAACATATAAAAATGTTACCGCATAGACAGTAGCCCGATGCTTAGTTCGGTGTTCGGAAAGAAAAGCGGGACTGAGGATCTAAAAGATATACGCAGGAGTCTAATATAAGTATGTCAATATGGGAATGCAGGCTATGCGCTGCTGACCTCTGCCGACCGATCATGGAGGTCAATACATTGAAGCAGAACCTCGAGCGTTCCGAGAACGAGCTCGGACAAGCCAAGAAGCAGCTCGAGGACAAGGAAGGTAAACAATACCTTATTAAAGAAATACCTTATGGAAAGGGTTTTGGTTGCAAAAATTAACAGAAATAACATGGGTACCGCAGGGCCACGAGCGAGGTGGAGACCACGAGGGAAGCGTGGCGTGGCCGGCTCAAAGCTGCGGAGCGCACCGAGCGAGAGAAAGGGGAGGCACAGCTGGCGGAGGTGCGGCAAGAGCTCCAGATTCTCGTGAAAAAACACGAGGGTTTGGAGCGTGACTCAAAGACCCGAGAGTCCGAGCTTGCCTCGACTCTTGAGAGTGCCAAAGCTGCTAAGGCCGAGGCCCAAAAAGCCCTCCAAGAAATCGAAGCACTAAAGAAGATAGCGGCGGGTAAGGCATTCTTTATGCAAAGCAAGAATGTAAAAGTCAATTACCTATTACTTACCCGGATTCGAGCTCTCCAGGAGCATTCGCAGATTTGCCCTGCAGTGCGTCTGATGCGGCCGCATTCTACCGCGCCCAGGAGGGGAGCTCCACGGAGAAGGTGTTCTGGTCTCAATATGCTGAGGCCGGACATCCGGTGCCCCTAAGCGACCAGCTAAAGCAGCTGGTCGAGCTCCACAAGGTCGCCGAACAGTCCATGAGGGGCCTTATAGAGCGGTTGTGGCCATTCAAGGCCATGCTCGGGAGCTACTTCGGCTTGGTGCAGCGGCTGGTGGATGCCTGTCCGTGGCTTGAAGTTATCAAGTTCTCCGTCTGCATTGAAGGGGTCCGTAGGGCCCTTGCCCATGCTAAAGTGCACTGGGGCAAGCTGGATGCGGAGAAGCTTGTGACGGACGGGCCACCGAAGGGCCATGAGCATCGCACGCCCGAAACGTACTATGAGGGCCTCCTGAAGGGTGCTCGCCGAATAGCGGATGAGTGCTCCAAGGATGTAATTTTTTAATAGACTCGCGTTTGTTATTCTGTGCGCTGAAAACTTGTTCATATGCGCTAAGCAACGCTTATTAATTTAAAATATTACCTTCTGTGCGGCCGTTTATCAAATTTGAGAGATGGCAAGTCGTTGGCTTCAGCCCCATGCCACAGTCTTTGGGGTGTTCGGGATAAACTTGAGCGCTCTTGTTCCCATACTTGGGTCCATCTAGGGAGGCGCTCAACACAACGAACAAGGCAACCGGACTTATAATGCTTGAACACTCTCACTTAGCCATAGAATTCTATAATTTTAAATTTCGGTGAAGCCCCTAGTATTCGAAGACCGAGTTGAGGCGCTATCACGCCTGGGCGGATAATTCGGTTCCTTGCTCTAAGCGGCATAAGTCTTTAGGGACCGAAAAACCTCTCGAACAGCGACCGGCTCTCGCCTTATCATGACGGTCAGTTTTAGCTTTCTCCAGCGAGGTGCTCGACCCAGAATAAGCTGGGCACAATCGCATAGCGTTCTCCGGTGCTACCTTAGCCGATATAGCGGGCGTAAGGTACCAAAACACGGGAGCAGGGCAAACCCAACTATTGACCCAAGACATGATTCGGAGCCAATTCATATAATGCTATAAGTTCGGGGTGCCGCACTTGTGAAAGTGTTCGGACTTTATCACACCATAATTTTGGGATACTCAAGCCCCTGGTGTATTGGCCGTACCAAAGTGTACGGTTGCAACATGTCGTGAGTTGAACATATGTATATATATATAAAGGAATTAAAGCAATAATAAGCAAGAGCTATGTATTGTTTATTCAAAAAGGTACTGCAATGGAAGCAGAACGATACAAATAGTGCGGTAAGAAAGGGATGGGACTATCTAACATGTCCCCTCGAGGGGTAAGCTATGCATGGTATGTAAAACAGGTATAATGCTCATAACAGAGACCACCTGAGCACTTGACGTGGCCTTCCGCTTCCCTGGCTGTTGCATCGTGAGTTCGGCGATTCAAGCGCCGGACAGGACTTTTCGAAGACGGAGTCCTGAAAAAAAAAGAAAAAAGGAAAAAAGAAAGAAATGACACAAACGGTAGCCCCTGGTGCGGTCGAGCCGCACTCTTGGCGTGCCGTTGTCTTGCCCCTCCCCATATGCCCATGGTATCTCCAGAGCGTAATTATGTACGTGTAATACTGGTTTCACAATTTCGCGAGGGCTGGGGTTGGGGCCGGATTGCTACTCGTGCTTGGCACATGCCAGGTGGTCTTGTTGTAGGTTACTCTGGGCGCGCTTGGCAGTGTCCGGACGCTTAGTGGCCGGACTCGAGAATTGCCGTGAGAGGCTGCTTTGCACCTCCGCCGCGAGGGCCGCCGTATGCTCCTCCGTCCGGAGAGAGCGTTTGGTGTTTCCATTGACCGTGATTACTCCTCGAGGGCCTGGCATCTTGAGCTTGTGGTATGCGTAGTGCGGCACCGCATTGAACTTGGCAATGCGGTTCGTCCGAGCGATCGCGTGATAACCGCTGCGGAATGGGGCGATGTCAAAGATTAACTCTTCGCTCGGAAGTTATCCGGAGATCCGAAGACCACTTGAGTGTAACGGAGCCTGTACAACTGGCCTCTACACCGGTATGGCGCCTTTAAAGGTCGTCTTTGTAGGTTTAATCCTTGAGGGGTCAATGCCCATTTTGCGCACTGTATCCTGATAAAGCAGGTTCAGGCTGCTCCCGCCGTCCATCAGGACTCTAGTGAGGTGAAATCCATCGATAATTGGGTCAAGAACCAATGCGGCTAAGCCTCCGTGACGGATGCTAGTGGGGTGGTCCCTGCGATCGAAGGTGATCGGGCAGGAAGACCATGGGTTGAACTTTGGGGCGACTGGCTCCATCGCATATACGTCCCTTAGTGCACGCTTCCGCTCCCTTTTGGGTATGTGGGTTGCGTATATCATGTTCACCGTCCGCACTTGCGTAGGAAAACCCTTCTGTCCTTTATTGTTCAGCGGCCGGGGCTCTTCCTCATCATCGCTATGCAGCCCCTTGTTATTGAGTTCGCACTTAACTTGCTGCTTGCTTGAACACCCAACAGTCCTGTTGGTGTGATTAGCTGAGTTTCGGGGTGCCATGTATCCGCACAAGCGATCGAGTATTCGGTCCAAGTTGGACGGGCCCTGGGTATTTCTTTTGAATGGCTTCTTTCGTTGACCGGGTTTAGAGCCTCTGAATCCGGCATTGACGGCCGTATCTTCAGTATTATCGCCGTTAATGCGGCGCTTGTTCTTGTTGCGACGCGACCTGCCATTGTTGTCCTTGGTATCTGGACTATCAGGATGTTTGGCCAAGTTGTTGCTTCGAGCTAGCCAGCTGTCCTTTCCCGCACAAAAGCGAGTCATGAGGGTTGTGAGGGCTGCCATAGATTTCGGCTTTTCCTGTCCTAGGTGCCAGGCAAGCCACTCGTCACGGATGTTATGTTTGAAGGCTGCAAGGGCCTCTGCATCCGGACAGTCAACGATTTGATTTTGCTTTGTTAGGAACCGAGTCCGTAATTGTCGGCGATTCTTACGCTGCTGAACTATGTGGCTAAGGTCATCGGCGTCTGGTGGTCGCACATATGTGCCCTGGAAGTTATCAAGGAATGCGGCTTCCAGGTCCTCCCAACAACCAATTGATTCTGCTGGCAAGCTGTTGAGCCAATGCCGAGCTGGTCCTTTAAGCTTCAGGGGGAGGTATTTGATGGCATGTAGATCATCACCGCGGGCCATGTGGATATGGAGGAGATAATCCTCGATACAGACCGCAGGATCTGTGGTACCATCGTATGATTCGATGTTTACGGGCTTGAAGCCCTCGGGGATTTGATGATCCATTACTTCATCTGTGAAGCATAGTGGGTGTGCGGCGCCTCTGTATTGGGCTATATCACGACGTAGCTCATATGAGCTTTGTCTACTGTGTTCGTCCCGGCCGGTTTTGCTGTCTCCGGCGCGATGGTAATCATCCCGTGTTGCTGGGCGCCCACGCGATCCGTAGATCGACCTTGTATGTTTTGCCTTATCCTCCAATATATCTCGCAAGTCCGACACGTTTTCCCTTGCCTTGGTACTTTTTGAGTGGCGTCGGGGTGTGGCTTGAGTGGAGGGCCGAGAGGCTTCTCAGCGCCACCACGGGTGGCGGTCTGCCATGTCGTGCACTGGCGACTTGGGTGCTTCCTCCTCTAGTCGAGGCAACGGCCTGCGTTTGGGGTAGCTTTTAGAGGGGCGTTCGAGTTCATACTCTTCGGCTGCAAGGACTTCAGTCCATCTGTCAGCTAGCAGGTCTTGATCAGCTCTAAACTGCTGCTGCTTTTTCTTGAGGCTGCTTGCCATGGCTATAAGCCTGCGTTTGAAACGCTCCTGTTCGGCGGGATCCTCAAGCACGACAAATTCGTCATCGTCGAGGCTTGCCTCATCTTCAGAGGGAGGCGCGTAATTATCGTCCTCGACCTCTCTTTCTGCCGCACTGTCGTGCGGGCTTGCTTCTCCCTCCTCCTGCGCTGAGTCCTGCTGGAGGGGGTTCTCTTCGGCACTGTCCGGAGTGCTATTATCTCCCGTGCCGGAATCACCGTTTTTATTGTGACGGGATTTAGAGCGGCGCCGCTGACGTCGGCGCTTCGGCTGTTTCTTGGAGGGGTCATCCTCCGTTGTTCCATCGCCGTTCCCATCTTTCGGGATGTCCACCATGTATATGTCATATGACGAGGTGGCCTTCCAGTGCCCTGTAGGCGCTGGGTCTTGGTTGTCTCCGGTGTCGTCGTCCATACCGTCAATGTCTTCGGAGTCATAGTCGAGCATGTCGGTTAAATCATCGACAGTGGCTACAAAGTGGGTGGTGGGTGGGCGTTGAATTTCTTCATCGTCCGCATCCCAACCTTCCTGTCCGTAGTCCGGCCAAGGCTCTCCGGATAAAGAGAGAGACTTTAGTGAATTCAGGATGTCGCCAAAGGGCGAGTGCTGAAAGATGTCCGCGGCAGTGAACTCCATGACCGGCGCCCAATCGGATTCGATTGGCGGGGCGCGGAGGTTGGAGTCGGAGAGAGTCCAGCACCACAGAGTTGAGGTCTTCGCAAAGGACAGGGGATGGAGTTTGGCTCGATCGCCGTGAGATTGTAGCCCCGGGCGGTGTCCAACCACCCGTCCTCTGTCGGGAATCCGCTCCGGATTAAGGGTCGGGCGGATACTAATCTTGACCTCGAGGCTTTGTTGGGCTGCGAGCTAGATCATGCCCATCGAGGCAGTGCGGCACGCTCGGCTGCGGCTCGAATCCGTCGAAGATCAAGTCTCCGCGGATATCGGCCGTATAGTTCAAACTTCCAATCTGACACGATGGCGGCGTAGCTTTGATCTGCTCCGGATGGCCAAGCGAATTGGCCCGCGATGCAAAGCCGCCCGAACACGAAGATCTGTCCGGGAGAAAAGTCTCACCTGGACGCGTCATGGTTGATGATCGAAGGAGCCATCGGGCCTATCGGTGGCGACAGAGAACTCTCAATGAAAGCACCAATGTCGATTGTCAAAACCGGCGGATCTCGGGTAGGGGTCCCGAACTATCGTCTAAGCGGATGGTAACAGGAGACAAAGGGACACAATGTTTTTACCCAGGTTGGGCCCTCTCGATGGAGGTAAAACCCTACTCCTGCTTGATTAATATAGATGATATGGGTAGTACAAGTAGATCTACCACGAGATCAAGGAGGCTAAACCCTAGAAGCTAGCCTATGGTATGATTGTTGATGTTGTAGTTGTTGTCCTCGGACTAAAACCCTCCGGTTTATATAGACACGGATAGGTTAGGGTTACCTGAGTCGGTTACAATGGTAGGAGATCTACATATCCGTATTGCCAAGCTTGCCTTCCACGCCAAGGAAAGTCCCATCCGGACACGGGACGAAGTCTTCAATCTTGTATCTTCATAATCTTGGATTCCGGCCGTGACGATAGTCCGGCTATCCGGACACCCCCTAGTCCGGGACTCCCTCAGTCATTCACATGGTTAGTCATAAAACCCTACATAAAACTTGTAGATCGCTGAATATGATATGTTTGATTCCTTGCAATAGTTTTGCGATATAAAAGTGGTGATATTAGAGTCGTGCTAGTTGAGTAATTGTGAAAGTGAGAAATACTTGTGTTGAGGTTTGCAAGTCCCGTAGCATGCACGTATGGTGAACCGTTATGTAACGAAGTCAGAGCATGAGGTGTTTATTGATTGTCTTTGAGGGAGTCCTGGATTAGGGGGTGTCCGGACAGCCGGACTACCATCATCAGCCGAACTATCATTGGCCGGACTATCATCATCGACCGGACTCCAAGACTATGAAGATACAAGATTGAAGACTTCTCCCCGTGTCCGGATGGGACTTTCCTTGGCGTGGAAGGCAATCTTGGCGATACGGATATGTAGATCTCCTACCATTGTAACCGACTCTATGTAACCCTAGCCCTCTCCGGTGTCTATATAAACCGGATGGCTTTAGTCCGTAGAACAACAACAACCCTTACAATCATACCATAGGCTAGCTTCTAGGGTTTAGCCTCCTTGATCTCGTGGTAGATCCACTCTTGTAAACATCCACAATATCAATATCAATCAAGCAGACGTAGGGTTTTACCTCCATCAAGAGGGCCCGAACTGGGTAAACATCGTGTCCCTTGTCTCCTGTTACCATCCGCCTAGACGCACAGTTCGGGACCCCTACCCGAGATCCGCCGGTTTTGACACCGACATTGGTGCTTTCATTGAGAGTTCCTCTGTCGCCACCGATAGGCTTGATGGCCTCTTCAATCAACAACGACGAAGTCCTGGTGTGACTTTTCTCCCGGACAGATCTTCAGATTCGGCGGCTTCGCATCGCGGGCCAACTCACTTGGCCATCCGAGCAGATCGAAGCTACGCCTGGCCGTCAGTCAGGTTTGAAGCCTAAACTTCACGGCCGATATCGCGGGGACTTGATCTTCGATGGATCTGAGACACACCGAGCGTGCGCCGCTGTCACGATGGGCATGACCTAACTCTGCCGCGGGACAGCACCTTGAAGGCGCTGCGAATCCGCTCCGACTCATAGTCCGGAGCCCATCGCTTCGGATCAGGGCGGATGGCTGGACACCGCCTCGGGAGCCGCAACTTCTACGGCGATAGAGCCGAACACTTACCTTGTCCCGCATAAAGCTCATGACTCGAGGTGCGGACTCTGCGGACTCCGAACCTCCCGCGCCCCTGCGGTCGAATCCGATTGGGCGCCGATCATGGAATTCACCGCTGCGGGCATCTTTCGGCAAAGACTCGCCCTCGGGCGATATCATAAATTCATCAAGCATCTCTCGCTATCCGGAGAGCCCAGCCGAAGCTACGGCCAGGGCGGTTGGGACGCGGACGGCGAAGAAATTCAGAGCCCACCCACCACCCACTTTCAGAGCCACCGTCGGTGATTTAACCGACGATTCGACCGACTCCCAAGACATCGACGGTATGGGCGACGATGCCGGAGAATACCAAGAACCAAAGCCTACAGGACACCGGAAGACCACCTCGCCATCGACATATACATGGTGGACACCCCAAAAGATGGGGACGGCGAAGAAGCAGCGAGGCCGATTCCTTAAAGAAATAGCCCAAGCGCCCGACGTCGTGGCTCCGCTCTAAATCCCGCCACGGCAAGAATGGAGATTCCGGCACGGAGATAATAACACCCGTAAAGTGCGAAGACAACTCCCTCTGCACGATCCAGCGCGGGAGGAGGTAGCAAGCCCTCACAAGAGGCGGCGGATTTAAGAGGTCGAGGATGACAATTACTTACCTCCCTCCGGAGACGAGGCAAGCCTCGACGACGACAAATTCGTCGTGCTGAGGATCCCGTCGAACAAGAGCGTTTCATCGCAGGCTAATGGCCACGACAAACAGCCTAAAGAAAAGCAGCAACAGCTTCAAGCTGATCAAGACCTCTTGGCGACACAGATGGACCGAGGTCCTCGCGGCGAATAGTATGAACTCGAACGCCCTCAAAAGTTACCCAAAACGCAAGTTGCTCCCCGATTAGAGGAGGAGGCATACAAACCTGCATCACCAGCGCTGTCGGCAGACCGCCACCTCACGGCCATGACAGAGAGGCGCAAGCCCTCCACTAAAACCGTACCCGGCATCGCTCAAAAAGCATGAAGCCACGGGGAACGCGCGGGACTTAAGGGATATATTGGAGGACAAGGCAAGACAATCCAGATCTATCTATGGATCACGTGGGCGCCCAAGACCCACGACGAATCCCATCGCGCGGATATAACTACTCCGCCGGGCCAACACAAAGAGACAACGCTCTCTCGAGCTACGTCGAGATATTGCTCAATCTGAGGCGCCAAGACACCCACTATGCTTCACGGACGAAGTAATGGATCATCAAATCCTGAAGGGCTTAAACCCGTTAATATCGAATCCTACGATGGCACAACAGACCCAGCGGTTTGGATTGAGGATAATCTTCTCCATATACACATGGCCCGCGCGGCGCATCTTCACGCCATCAAATATCTCCCGCTCAAGCTTAAAGGACCAGCTCGGCATTGGCTTAACAGCCTGCCCGCAGAGTCAATTGATCTTGGGAGGACCTGGAAGCCGCATTCTCGACAACTTCCTGAGACGCGTATAAAGCGACCACCGGACGCAGATGACCTAAGCCACATAATCCAGCAGCCATACGAATCGGCCAGCAATTCTGGACACGGTTCTTAACAAAGAAAAATCAAATCGTCGACTGTCCGGATGCAGAGGCCCTCGCTGCCTTCAAACACAACATCCGCGACGAGTGGCTGGCCCGACACCTAGGACAGAGAAGCCGAAATCCATGGCAGCCCTCACATCACTCATGACCCGCTTCATGCGGGAGAGGATAGCTGGCTAGCTCGCAGAACAACCTCAAAGCCAAAACGCCGGCAGTCCGGATACCAAGGACCGCAATGGCAGGTTGCGTCGAAACAAAACAAACGCCGCGTAACGGCGACAACAATGAGGATACGATAGTCAACGCGGATTCCGAGGCTCCAAGCCCGGTCAACGGAAGAAGCCATTCAAAAGAACCACTCCGGGCCCGTCCAATTTGGACCAATACTCGACCGCTCTGTCAAATACATGGAACCCCGAAAAGCCAGCTAACCACACCAACAGAGATTGTTGGGTATTCAAGCGAGCAGCAAATTAATCGCCAAAGCGATGACAAGGGCTACACAGCGATGACGAGGAAGAGACCCGCCGCCCGAACAACAGAGGACAAAGGGATTCCCCCTCAAGTTTGGACGGTAAACAAGATATCATAGCGATATTCCCAAAAGGGAGCGGAAGCATGCACTAAGGGGCGTATACGCGATGGAGCGATCGCCCCAAAATTCAACCCATGGTCCTCTTGCCCATCACCTTCGATCGAAGAGACCATCCGACCAATATCCGCCATGGAGGATTCGCGCATTGGTTTTAGACCCAATCGTTGATGGATTTCACCTCACGAGAGTCGATGGGCGGCGGCAGTAGCTGAACCTGCTTTATCGATATACGGTCGCAAGATGGGCATAGACCCTTCAAGGATTAAACCTACAAAGACAACCTTCAAAGGCGTCATACCAGTGTCGAGGCCAATTATGTAGAGCTCGCCACACCGCAAGTGGTCTTGGATCCCGGATAATTTCCAAAGCGAGGAGTTAATCTTCGACATAGTCCCGTTCATGGCGGCTATCACGCTCGCTTTCGGGCGAACCGCGTTGCAAAATTCAGCGCGTGCCGCATTATGCATACCTTAAGCTCAAGATGCCAGGCCCTCGTGGAGTCATCACGGTCAATGGAAACACGGAATGCTCCCTCGAGCGGAGGAACATACAATGCGGCTCTCGCGGCGGAAATCTGAGCAGCCTTTTAAGGCAATTCTCGAGTCCAGCCGTTAAGCGACCGGACACGACCAAACGCGCCGGAGCAACATCAACCAAGACCACACGCACGTTCCGAGCAGCGTAGCAATGCGGCCTAACCCCAGCCCTCGCAAATTTGTAAGACAAGCTCTCCGCGTACATAATTACGCCTTGGAGATACCATGGGCATAGAGGAAAGGCACAACCACAACAGACCCAGTGCGGTTCGACCACACGAGGGGCTCCCAAGTGGGTCGCTCTTTTTTCTTTTATTTCTCTCTTTTTATACAGAACTCAGTCCGGTGGCGAACCTGCCGAACTCATGATGCAACAGCCAGGGAAGGACAAAGGCGCGGCGAACACTCGTGTGGTCTCCATCACGAGCATTAAATTTGTTAAATACAACATTCCGCGGCCTACCCCTGGAGGGAGACGCCTTTAATTCGTCCAATCCCTTGCTTTCCGCACTATTTGTATCATTCCACACTCATAGCATATCTTCTTGAATAAAATGCAGCACCTTTTTGCCTATAATTGCATTACTTTTTATATATATATATGCTCATTTACGACATGTTGCACCCGTACATCTTGGTACGGCCACATACACCAGGGGCTTATGTTCTCCGCATTATGGTGTGATAAAGTCCGACACTTTCACAAGTCGGCACCCGAACTTATAGCATTATATGAATCGGCTCCGAATCATGTCTTGGGTCAATAGTTGGGTTTGCCCGGCTCCCATGTTTGGCACCTTACGTTCCGTTCTATCGGCTAAGGTAGCACTGGAGAACCACTGCGATTGCGCCCGGTTGAGCCGGGTTAACGCCTCGATGGAAAGCTAAAACTGATCTGTCATGATAAGGCGAGAGACTAGTCGCTGTTCGAGAGGTCCTTTCGGTCCTTAAAGACCTCGCCGCTTGACGAAGTTCGGACAATGTCCGATGAAGGCGTGGATAGCGCCCCAATTGGTCCTCCGAATACTAGGGGCTTCACCAAATTTAAAATTATAGAATTCTATGGCTAAGTGAGAGTGTTCATGCACTATAAGTCCGGTTGCCTTGTTCGTTGTGTTGGCGCCTCCTCGATGGATCAAAAATGGGAACTAGAGCGCTCAAGTTTATCCCAACACCCCAAAGACTGTGGCATGGGGGCTGAAGCCGACGACTTGCCATCTCTCAGATTTAATAAGCGGCCGCGCAGAAGGTAATATTTTAAATTAACAAGCGTTGCTTAGCGCATATGAACAAAGTTTTCAGCGCGAGGATAACACATTGCGAATTTACTCAAAATTACATCCACAGGGCACTCATCCGCAATCTTGTGGGCACCCTTCAGACAGCCTTATAGTACATTTGGGCGTCGATGTTCCTTGCCCGCTGGTGGCGCGTCGCTGATTAGCTTCTCCGCATCCAACTTGCCCCAATGCACCTTTGCGCGGCAAGGGCCCGACGAGCACCTTCAATACAAAGCGGAGCGCTTGATAACCTCCACCCGAGGGCAAGCATCCACCAGCCGTCGCCGAGGCCGAAGTAGCTCCTGGCATGGCCTCTCGAGCCACAACCGGACTATGAGGCCCTTCATGGCCTGCTCGGCCACCTTGTGGCTCGACCAGCTGCTTCACTGGTCGCTAGGGGCACCGGATGGCGGCCTCAAAGATATTGAGACCGAAGACCTTCTCCGTTGAGATCCCTCCTCGGCTCGGTAGAATGCGGCGACATCGGACATGCTGCAAGGCAGATCTGCAAACGCCTCGAGAGCTCCGATTCGGGTAAGTAACACGTAATTTACATTCACATGCTTGCTTTGCATGAAAAATGCCATACCGCCGCTATCTTCCTCATCAACTCAATCTCTGAAGGACTTATGGGCCTCGGCCTTGGCGGTTTTATACTTTCGAGAGCCGAGGCAAGCTCGGACTCTCGAGTCTTTGAGTCACGCTCCAAACTCTCATGCTTCTCCATGAGAGCCTGGAGCTCTTGCTGAACCACCGCCACCCGCGCCTCCTGCTTTTCTCGCTCTGCCCGTTCCGTGGCCGCATTGCGTTCGGCCACAGACACGGCCTCCTTCAGGGTCGCCACCTCGTTCGTGGCCCCGCAGCACCATGTTATCCTTGTTATTTTTGTTGCAACCTAAATCCTTTTCTCAGAAGGTACAAGTTCAAAGTGGTGTTACTCACCTTCTTTGTCCTGGAGCTGCTTCCTGGCGCGGCCGAGCTCTTGCTCGGACCGCTCGAGCTCCTGCTTCAAAGCACCGACCTCCGCAGTCAGTGCGGCAGAGGTCAGCAGCGCAGCCTGCAACCCATATTGACATAATTTTTAGCAACCCTGCGTATATCTTTTTCAGATCCTCGGTCCGGCTTTTCTTTCCGAACACGAACCGAGCATCGGGGCTACTGTCTATGCGGTATTACATTGCATATTTTAACTTCTTACCTCAAAGCCTCGATAGAAGGCTCTGCGAGCTTTCGGTCAGCCCGCTCTTGGCGAGCTGCACTTTTCAGGTCACCGCACTCATAATAGTGCGGTGTTCTTCCTCGATGGAAGCGCTGCAGCGCCTCAACAAATTGCTCGGCGCTTCGGTTGGGCGGAAGCCGCCCGGCGTCACGGTCTTGCCCTTCGTTCAAGGGCGCGGCCGGACTCCGGAACCACTGCGGGTTCTGCTGGAGTCGGCGCAAAGTCCGGAGGACGCCTTGTGGCGCCTCGAGCCTCCCCGATGGGTCCCTTCTTGGGATCCCACCTCGGCGTCCTCGGTGTCGCGAGGGTGGAGGCGGTCGGGATGGAGTCTACATCCGACGGAGCCAACGACCCGCTTCGATGAAGCGGGAGATCATCACCGGCGGACTACAGGCAGCATGCGGCATTAGAATGACACTATGTGACACGTAAAAAAATTATAAATCATTCAGAATCCGGATACTTACGATCTCGCCGGAGGCTGGCCCTTGAAGGCCATTCTTCTTCGCCAATGTTGATGTTGGCGGAGCTGTCCGGGAATAGTCCTTCCCTCTTGGACCCTTCGCCTCCCTGTTGGGGAAGCCTTCCTCTTCCTCTCTCCTCCTCCGGGAGAGAGTCCTCTTCTCCTCCTCGTTTTGGAGGAGTCCGCCCGAGTCGTCGGACACCTGAAAACAGGAGCTCTTTCGAGCACCCGTGGCCTCCTTCTTGGCCTTCTTCTCCGGCACCACATGCGGTGCGGAACCAGCAACTTCGCTGAGACGAAAGTCCCACTGGATTTTCTCGGCATAGGAGCCGACGGATAATCTGCTCCGCCTTCCTCATCCAGTCCTGTCAAAGAAAAAGGGAAATTAAAACCGCATAGAGTCAAACTATGAAAAGCAAGTGTCCCGTAAAGGGGTAGAATCACTTACCTCGTTAGCTTGGCGCTGCAAGCGATATCCGCGATCTTGATCGCGGATGCGGGGCCGGCGCCTTGAACAGCACCTTCCAGCGCCTTTCAGACGTCGTGTCGAAGAGCTCGCTCGCGCGCTGGTGCTGTTCCGGATCAAACTCCCACAGATTGAATGCCCGCTCTTGGCATGGGAGTATCCGCGGACGAGCATGACTTGGACCACGTTAACCAGCTGAGCTTCTTCACCAGCTTCTTGATACAGGCTTGAGTCCGTCGGCTCCTTGAACTACCCCACAGCAAGCCCTTCTCTTTCCGTGAGGTGAGCTGCATGGGGATACCAGATCTAAACTTCGGGGCCACCGCCCATTTAGGGTCACGCTGCTCGGTGATATAGAACCACCCCGATTGCCACCCTTGACGGATTCCACGAAGGCCCTTCAAACCAAAGGACATTGGGCATCTTGCCAAACATGGCGCCTCCGACTCCGCTTGAGTGCCCTTCACTACCTTCGGCTTGACATTGAAGGTCTTGAGCCATGTCGAAGTGGGGCTGGATGCGAGGAAGGCCTCGCACACGACGATAAACGCCGAGATGTTGAGGATGAAGTTCGGCGCCATATCATGGAAATCCAGGCCGTAGTAGAACATGAGCCCCCGGACAAAGGGATGTAGTGGAAAGCCCAATCCGCGGAGGAAGTGGGGAAGAAAGACGACCCTCTCATGGGGCCTGGGGGTGGGGATGAGCTGCCCCTCGTCGGGCAGCCGGTGCGCGATGTCGCTGGAGAGGTATCCGGCGCCAGCGCAGTTTGGCGATGTGCTCCTCCTTAACGGTGGAGGCCAACCATTTACTCCCGCTCCGGACATGGTCGGAGAAGGTTGAGACGAGATGCGCGAACTTGGGCGCTGGAGCTCGAAAAGTGCGGAGATGGATAAGCAAAGGAGGAAGAAGGCGAGGGAGAAGGTGAATCCTTATCCCTTATATGGGCGGCGAAGTCTTCGCGTCCCCACCGCCTGGTAAAACTCGCTTATCTCCCAAGCGTCACCATCAATGGCGCGTTGGGTTACCCACGTCCGTATTGATGAGAATCCGGATTAAGGGAAACACGGTCTCTGCTTCGACAAGACGTGCCAAGGAAACCGCCTCGCTAAATGCGATGAGGTGGTAGAGTGAAAAACAATTCTAAGTAATGGCTTGGTAGTGGCATGATGTCATGCCGCAGAAAAACGTCGTGATTGAACTTGTGTATATATTATTCTCTCTGGTGGAATGTGGAATTTATTTTGCGAGCGGACACTATCCCGGTGTTCACAATCTTCTATCATTTGGAGGAGGAACCCGCCTTGCAATTCCAAGCAATATACGCGCGGACTTATCGTCATTGAAGCCTGGTTCAGGGCTCTTGAGGAGTCCTGGATTAGGGGTGTCCGGACAGCGGACTACCATCATCACCGAACTATCATTGGCGGACTATCATCATCGACGGACTCCAAGACTATGAAGATACAAGATTGAAGACTTCTCCCGTGTCCGGATGGGACTTTCCTTGGCGTGGAAGGCAAGCTTGGCGATCTGGATATGTAGATCTCCTACCATTGTAACCGACTCTATGTAACCCTAGCCCTCTCCGGTGTCTATATAAACCGGATGGCTTTAGTCCGTAGAACAACAACAACCCTTACAATCATACCATAGGCTAGCTTCTAGGGTTTAGCCTCCTTGATCTCGTGGTAGATCCACTCTTGTAAACATCCACAATATCAATATCAATCAAGCAGGGCGTAGGGTTTTACCTCCATCAAGAGGGACCGAACACAGGTAAACATCGTGTCCCTTGTCTCCTGTTACCATCCGCCTAGACGCACAGTTCGGGACCCCTACCGAGATCCGCCGGTTTTGACACCGACAGTCTTCCTTATGAGTGGCGGTCGGGACGAGCGATGGTCTTTTCTACCAATCTATCCCCTAGGAGCATGCGCGTAGTACTTTGTTTCGATGACTAATAGATTTTGCAATAAGTATGTGAGTTCTTTATGACTAATGTTGAGTCCATGGATTATACACACTTTTACCTTTCCATCATTGCTAGCCTCTTGATGCCGTGCATTGCCCTTTCTCACCTCGAGAGTTGGTGCAAACTTCACGGTGCATCCAAACCCCGTGATACGATCGCTCTATCACACATAAGCCTCATTATATCTTCCTCAAAACAGCCACCATACCTACCTATCATGGCATTTCCATAGCCATTCCGAGATATATTGCCATGCAACTTCCATCATCATCATATACATGACTTGAGCATTTATTGTCATATTGCTTTGCATGATCGTAAGATAGCTAGCGTGATGTTTTCATGGCTTGTCTGTTATTTGATGTCATTGCTATGCTAGATCATTGCACATCCCGGTACACCGCCGGAGGCATTCATATAGAGTCATATCTTTGTTCTAGTATCGAGTTGTAATATCGAGTTGTAAGTAAATAAAAGTGTGATGATCATCATTATTAGAGCATTGCCCCATCAAAAAAAAAGAGGCCAAAGAAGCCTAAATAAAAAAATGGGGCCAAAGAAGCCCGGAAAAAGGGGCAATGTTACTATCTCTTTTTCCAGACTTGTGCTTCAAAGTAGCACCATGTTCTTCATGTAGTGAGTCTCATATCTTGTGCTTCAAAGTAGCACCATGTTCTTCATATAGATTGTCTCTTATGTTGTCACTTTCATATACTAGTGGGAATTTTCATTATAGAACTTGGCTTGTATATTCCAACGATGGGCTTCCTCAAATGCCCTAGGTCTTCATGAGCAAGCAAGTTGGATGCACACCCACTTAGTTTCTTTTGTTGAGCTTTCATACACTTATAGCTCTTAGTGCATCCGTTGCATGGCCATCCCTACTCCTCACATTAATATCTATTAATGGGCATCTCCATAGCCCGTTGATACACCTAGTTGATGTGAGACTTTCTCCTTTTTTGTCTTCTCCACATAACCCCCATCATCATATTCTATTCCACCTATAGTGCTATGTCCATGGCTCACGCTCATGTATTGCATGAAAGTTGAAAAGGTTTGAGAACGTCAAAAGTATGAAACAATTGCTTGGCTTGACATCGGGGTTGTGCATGATGTGAATGCTTTGTGTGGTGAAGATGGAGCATAGCCAGACTATATGATTTTGTAGGGATGAGCTTTCTTTGGCTATGTTATTTCAATAGGACATAATTGCTTGGTTGGTATGCTTGAAGTATTATTGTTTTTATGTCAAAGAACAGACTATTGCTTAGAATCACTCGTGTCTTAATATTCATGCCATGATTAGACATATGATCAAGATTATGCTAGGTAGCATTCCACGTCAAAAATTATCTTTTTTTAATCATTTACCTACTCGAGGACGAGCAGGAATTAAGCTTGGGGATGCTGATACGTCTCCGTCGTATCTATAATTTTTTATTGTTCCATGCCAATATTATTCAACTTTCATATACTTTTTGGCAACTTATTATATTATTTTTGGGACTAACATATTGATCCAGTGCCTAGTGTCAGTTCCTGTCTGTTGCATGTTTTGTGTTTCGCAGAAGATCCATATCAAACGGAGTCCAAACGGATAAAAACGGACGGAGCTTATTTTTGGAAAATATGGAAAATTCAGGAAGAAAAATCCACGCGAGACGGTGTCCGAGGTGGTCACGAGGCAGGGGGGCGCGCCCCCTACCCTCGTGAGCCCACCGTAAGGCGGTTGACGCTCTTCTATTGCCGCAAGAAACCTAATATTCGGAAAAAATCGGGGCGAAGGTTTCAGGCCAATCGGAGTTATGGATCTCCATATATACACGAAACGGTGAAGCAGAGCCAGAAGAGAACGCAGAAACAGAGAGATAGATCCAATCTCGGAGGGGCTCTCGCCCCTCCCACGCCATGGGAGCCAAGGACTAGAGGGAAACCCTTCTCCCATCTAGGGAGAAGGTCAAGGAAGAAGACGAAGGAGGGGGGCTCTCTCCCCCTCGCTTCCGGTGGCGCCGGAACACCGCCAGGGGCCATCATCATCACCGCGATCTTCACCAACACCACCGTCATCTTCACCAACATCTCCATCACCTTCCCCCCTCTATATTCAGCGGTCCACTTTCCCGCAACCCGCTATACCTTCTACTTGAACATGGTGCTTTATGCTTCATATTATTATCCAATGATGTGTTGCCATCCTATGATGTCTGAGTAGATTTTCGTTGTCCTATTGGTGGTTGATGAATTGCTATGATTGATTTAATTTGCTTGTGGTTATGTTGCTGTCCTTTGGTTCCCATCATATGAGCGCGCGCGTGGATCACACCTTAGGGATAGTTGTATGTTGATAGGACTATGTATTGGAGGGCAAGAGTGACAGAAGCTTCAACCTAGCATAGAAATTGATGCATACGGGATTGAAGGGGGACCAATATATCTTAATGCTATGGTTGGGTCTTACCTTAATGAATGTTAGTAGTTGCGGATGCTTGCTAATAGTTCCAATCATAAGTGCATAGAATTTCAAGTAAGGGATGACATGCTAGCAGTGGCCTCTCCCACATAAAACTTGCTATCCATCTAGTAAGGTAGTCAATTGCTTAAGGGACAATCTCGCCACACCTACCATCACTTTTACACACTCGCTATATTTACTTTAGTTGTGTCTTTATCTAAACAGCCCCTAGTTCTATTTTCGTGCTCTTTACTTTCTTGCAAGCATACCCAAAAACACCGACAAAGTACTTCTAGTTTCATACTTGTTCTAGGTAAAGCGAACGTCAAGCGTACGTAGAGTTGTATCGGTGGTCGATAGAACTTTCGGGAATATTTGTTCTACCTTTAGCTCCCCGTTGGGTTCGACACTCTTACTTATCGAAAACTGTTGCGATCCCCTATACTTGTGGGTTGTCAGACCTTGTGTGCTATCAAACCTCACAACGTAACTGGGTGATTGTAAAAATGCTCTATAGGTGTCTCTGATGGTGTTTGTTGAGTTGGCATAGATCAAGATTAGGATTTGTCACTCCGTGTATCGGAGAGGTATCTCTGGGCCCTCTCGGTAATGCACATCACTATAAGCCTTGCAAGCATTGTGACTAATGAGTTAGTTGCGGGATGATGCATTACGGAATGAGTAAAGAGACATGCCGGTAACGAGATTGAACTAGGTATGAGGATACCGACGATCAAATCTCGGGCAAGTAACATACCGATGAGAAAGGGAACAATGTATGTTGTTATGCAGTTTGACCGATAAAGATCTTCGTAGGACATGTAGGAGCCAATATGAGCATCCAGGTTCCGCTATTGGTTATTGACTAGAGATGTGTCTTGGTCATGTCTACATAGTTCTCGAACCCGTAGGGTCCGCACGCTTAACGTTTGATGACGATTTGTATTATGAGTTATGTGATTGATGACCGAAGTTTGTTCAGAGTACCGGATGAGATCGTGGACATGACAAGGAGTCTCGAAATGGTCGAGAGGTAAAGATCGATATATTGGAAGGCTATATTCGGACATCGGAAAGGTTCCGAGTGATTCGGGTATTTTTCGGAGTACCGGAGAGTTACGGGAATTCACCCGGAGAAGTATTGGGCCTTATTGGGCCATACGGGAATAGAGGAGGCAGGCCAAAGGGAAGGAGGCGCCCCCCCCCCATGGGTCCGAATTGGACTAAGGGAAGGGGCCCCCCTTGCCCTTTCCTACTCCTCTCTCTTTCCTCTTTCTTCTCTCCTACTCAAAAGGAAAAGGGGAATCCTACTAGGACTTGGGAGTCCTAGTAGGACTCCCCACACTTGGCGCGCCCCCTCTAGGGCCGGCCTCCTCCTCCTCCCTCCTTTATATACGTGGGCAGGGGACACCCCCAAAGGCACAACAGACAATCTCTTAGCCGTGTGCGGTGCCCCCCTTCATAGTTACACACCTCGGTCATATCGTCGTAGTGCTTAGGCGAAGCCCTGCACCGGTAACTTCATCATCACCGTCGCCACACTGTCGTGCTGAAGGAACTCTCCCTTGGCCTCAACTGGATCAAGAGTACGAGGGACGTCATCGAGCTGAACGTGTGCTGAACACGGAGGTGCCGTACGTTCGGTGCTAGGGTCGGTCGGATCGTGAAGACGTACGACTACATCAACTGCGTTGATAAAACGCTTCCGCTTTCGGTCTACGAGGGTACGTGGACACACTCTCCCGCTCGTTGCTATGCATCACCTAGATGGATCTTGTGTGTGCGTAGGAATTTTTTTGAAATTATTGTGTTCCCCAACAGTGGCATCCGAGCCAGGTTTATGCGTAGAAGTTATATGCACGAGTAGAACACAAGTGAGTTGTGGGCGATAATAGTCATACTGCTTACCAGCATGTCATACTTTGATTCGGCGGTATTGTTGGATGAAGCGGCCCGGACCGACATTACGCGTACGCTTACGCGAGATTGGTTCTACGGACGTGCTTCGCACACAGGTGGCTGGTGGGTGTCAATTTCTCCAACTTTAGTTGAATCGAGTGTGGCTACGCCCGGTCCTTGTTGAAGGTTAAAACAACACATACTTGACAAAAAATCGTTGTAGTTTTGATGCGTAGGTAAGAACGGTTCTTGCTCAGCCCGTAGCAGCCACGTAAAACTTGCAACAACAAAGTAGAGGACATCTAACTTGTTTTTGCAGGGCATGTTATGATATGATATGGTCAAGACGTGATGAGATTTAAATTTATGTATGAGATGATCATGTTTTTGAAATATCGGCAACTGGCAGGAACCTTATGGTTGTCTCTTTATTGCATAAGATGTAAGTGCCATGTAATTGCTTTACTTTATCGCTATGCGATAGCAATAGTTGCAAAAGCAGTAGTTGGCGAGATGACCATATGACGACACGTTGATAGAGATCAAGATGATAGAGATCATGATGTCATGCCGGTGATGATAGAAATCATGACGGTACTTTGGAGATGGAGATCAAAGGCACAAGATGATGATGGCCATATCATGTCACATATTTTGATTGCATGTGATGTTTATCTTTTATACATCTTATTTTGCTTGGTTCAGCGGTAGCTTTATAAGATGATCCCTTACTAAAATTTCAAGGTATAAGTGTTCTCCTTGAGTATGTACCGTTGCGACAGTTCTTTGTGCTGAGACACCACGTGATGATCGGGTGTGATAAGCACTACGTTCACATACAACGGGTGCAAGCCATTTTTGCACATGCAGAATACTAGGGTTAAACTTGACGAGCCTAGCATATACAGATATGGCCTAGGAACACTGGAGACTGAAAGGTCGAACGTGAATCATATAGTAGATATGATCAACATAGTGATGCTCACCATTGAAAACTACTCCATCTCGCGTGATGATCGGACATGGTTTAGTTGATATGGATCACGTGATCATTTAGATGACTCGAGGGATGTCTATCTAAGTGGGAGTTCTTAATTAATATGATTTACTGAACTTAAATTTATCATGAACTTAGTCCTGATAGTATTTGCATATCTAAGTTGTAGATCAATAGCTCGCAAATAGCTTCCCCGTTTTATGTATGATATGTTCCCAGAGAAAACTAAGTTGAAAGATGATAGTAGCAATGATGCGGACTTGATCCATGATATGAGGATTATTATCATTGTTGCACAGAAGAATTATGTCCTTGATGCACCGCTAGATGACAGACCTATTGCAGGAGCAGATACAGACATTACGAACGTTTGACAAAGCTCGGTATGATGACTACTTGATAGTTTAGTGCACCATGCTTTACGGCTTAGAACCGGGACTTCAAAAATGTTTTAAACGCCATGGAGCATATAAGATGTTCCAAGAGTTCAAATTGGTATTTCATACTCATGCCCATGTTGAGAGGTATGAGACCTCTGACAATACTTTGCCTACAAAATGGAGGAGAATGGCTCAACCAGTGAGCATGTGCTCAGATTGTCTGGGTACTACAATTGCTTGAATCAAGTGGGAGTTAATCTTCCAGATAAGATAGTAATTGACAAAGTTCTCTAGTCACTATCACCAAGTTACTAGAACTTCGTGACGAACTATGATACGCAAGGGATGACGAAAGTAACTCCCAAGCTCTTCGCGATTTTGAAATTGGCGAAGGTAGAAATCAAGAAAGAGCATCAAGTGTTGATGGTTTACAAGACCACTAGTTTCAAGAAAAAGGGCAAAAGAATAGAAAGGGACCTTCAAGAAGAATGACAAACAAGTTTTCACTCCCATGAAGAAGCCCAAAGCTAGACCCAAGCCTAAAACTGAGTGCTTCTACTCCAAAGGAAATGGTCACTGGAAGTGGAACTGCCCTAGATACTTGGCGGATAAGAAGGATGGCAAAGTAAACAAAGGTATATTGGATATACATGTTATTGATGTGTACTTTACTAGTGTTTATAGCAACCCCTCGGTATTTGATACTGGTTCAGTTGCTAAGAGTAGTAACTCGAAGCGGGAGTTGCAAAATAAACAGAGACTAGTTAAGGGCGAGGTGATGATGTGTGTTGGAAGTGATTCCAAGGTTGATAAGATCACAATCGCACACTCCCTTTACATTAGGGATTAGTGTTGAACCTAAAATAAATGTTATTTGGTGTTTGCGTTGAGCATAATATGATTGGGTCATGTTTATTGCAATATGGTTATTCATTTAAGTCAAGGAATAATTGTTATTCTGTTTACATGAATAAAACCTTCTGTGGTCATACACCCAAGGAGAATGGTTTATTGAATCTCGATCATAGTGATACACATATTCATAATATTGAAGCCAAAAGATGTAAAGTTAATAATGATAGTGCAACTTATTTGTGGCACTGCCCTTTAGGTCATATTGGTGTAAAGCGCATGAAGAAACTCCATGCTGATGGGCTTTTGGAATCACTTGATTATGAATCACTTGATGCTTGCAAACCATGCCTCATGGGCAAGATGACTAAGACTCCAGAACAATGGAGCGAGCCACTAACTTATTGTAAATAATACATACCGATGTATGCGGTCCAATGAGTGTTAAGGCTCACGGCAGGTATCATTGTTTTCTGACCTTCACTGATGATTTGAGCAGATATGTGTATATCTACTTGATGAAACGCAAGTCTGAAACACTTGAAAAGTTCAAAGATTTTCAGAGTGAAGTAGAGAATCATTGTAACAAGAAAATAAAGTTTCTACGATCTGATCGTAGAGGCAAATATTTGAGTTACGAGTTTGGCCTTCAATTAAAACAATGTGGAATAGTTTCACAAACTCATACCACATGGAACACCACAGCATAATGGTGTGTCCGAATGTCATAACCGTACTTTATTGGATATAGTGCAATCTATGATGTCTCTTACCGATTTACCACTATCGTTTTGGGGTTATGCAATAGAGACAGGTGCATTCACGTTAAATAGGGCACCATCTAAATCCGTTGAGACGAAACCTTATGAACTATGGCTTGGCAAGAAACCCAAGTTGTCGTTTCTTAAAGTTTGAGGCTGTGATGCTTATGTGAAAAAAGATTCAACCTGATAAGCTCAAACCCAAATCGGAGAAATGTGTCTTCATAGGATACCCAAAAGAGACTGTTGGGTACACCTTCTATCACATATCCGAAGGCAAGATCTTTGTTGCTAAGAATGGATCCTTTCTGGAGAAGGAGTTTCTCTCGAAAGAAGTGAGTGGGAGGAAGGTAGAACTTGATGAGGTAATTGTACCTTCTCCCGAATTGGAAAGTATTTCTTCATTGAAATCAGTTCAAGTGATGCTTACACAAATTAGTGAGGAAGTTAATGATGATGATCATGAAGCTTCGGATCAAGTTACTACCGAACCTCGTAGGTCAACCAGAGTACGTTCCACACTAGAGTGTTACGGTAATCCTATTGTGGAGTTCATGTTACTTGACCATGACGAACCTATGAACTATGAGGAAGCGATGATGAGCCCAAATTCCGTGAAATGGCTTGAGGCCATGAAATCTGAGATGTGATCCATGTATGAGAACAAAGTGTGGACTTTGGTTGACTTGCCCGATGATCGGCAAGCCATAGAAAATAAATGGATCTTCAAGAGGAAGACGGACGCTGATAGTAGTGTTACTATCTACAAAGCTAGACTTGTCGAAAAAGGTTTTTGACAAAGTTCAAGGTGTTGACTATGATGAGATTTTCTCACTCGTAGCGATGCTTAAGTCTGTCTGAATCATGTTAGCAAATTGCCACATTTTATGAAATCTGGCAAATGGATGTCAAAACTACATTCCTTAATGGATTTATTTAAGAAGAGTTGTATATGATGCAACTAGAAGGTTTTGTCGATCCTAAAGGTGCTAACAAAATGTGCAAGCTCCAGCGATCCATCCATGGACCGGTGCAAAGCATCTCAGAGTTGGAATATACGCTTTGATGAGTTGATCAAAGCATATAGTTTTATACAGACTAGCCTTGAAGCCTGCATTTACAAGAAAGTGAGTGGGAGCACTACAACCTTTCTGATAAGTATATGTGAATGACATTTGTTGATCGGAAATGATGTAGAATTTTCTGGAAAGCATAAAATTAGTGTTTGAAAGGAGTTTTTTAAAGAAAGACCTCAATGAAGCTGCTTACATATTGAGCATCAAGATCTATAGAGATAGATCAAGACGTTTGATAAGTTTTTTCAATGAGTACATACCTTGACAAATTTTTGAAGTAGTTCAAAATGGAACAGTCAAAGAAGGATTTCTTGCCTGTATTGCAAGGTGTGAAATTGAGTAAGACTCAAAGCCCGACCATGGCAGAAGATAGAAAGAGAATGATAGTCATTCCCTATGCCTCAGCCATAGGTTCTATAAAGTATGCCATGTTGTGTACCAGATCTATTGTATACCCTACACTGAGTTTGGCAAGGGAGTACAATAGTGATCTAGGAGTAGGTCACTGGACAGCGGTCAAAATTACCCTTAGTGGAATAAGGATATGTTTCTCGATTATGGATGTGACAAAAGGTTCGTCGTAAAGGGTTACGTCGATGCAAGTTTTGACATTGATCCAGATGACTCTAAGTCTCAATCTGGATACATATTGAAAGTGGGAGCAATTAGCTAGAGTAGCTCCGTGCAGAGTATTGTTGACATAGAAATTTGCAAAATACATATGGATCTGAATACGGCAGACCCGTTGACTAAACTTCTCTCACAAGCAAAACATGATCACACCTTAGTACTCTTTGGGTGTTAATCACATGGCGATGTGAACTAAGATTACTGACTCTAGTAAACCCTGTGAGTGTTGGTCACATGGCGATGTGAACTATGGGTGTTAATCACATGGTGATGTGAACTATTGGTGTTAAATCACATGGCGATGTGAACTAGATTATTAACTCTAGTGCAATACAAGTGGGAGACTGAAGGAAATATGCCCTAGAGGCAATAATAAAGTTATTATTTATTTCCTTATTTCATGATAAATATTTATTATTCATGCTAGAATTGTATTAACCGTAAACTTAGTACATGTGTGAATACATAGACAAAACAAAGTGTCCCTAGTATGCCACTACTTGACTAGCTCATTTATCAAAGATGGTTATGTTTCCTAACCATTGACATGTGTTGTCATTTGATGAACTGGGTCACATCATTAGGAGAATGATGTGATGGACAAGACCCATTCGTTAGCTTAGCATTATGATCGTTACAGTTTCATTGCTACTGCTTTCTTCATGACTTATACATGTTCCTCAGACTATGAGATTATGCAACTCCCGAATACCGGAGGAACACCTTGTGTGCTGATACGTCTCCAGCGTATCTATAATTTATGAAGTATTCATGCTATTATATTATCCTTCTAGGATGTTTTATATGCATTTATATGCTATTTTATATGATTTTTTGGACTAACCTATTAACCTAGAGCCCAAAGCGCTTTCTGTTTTTTCCTTGTTTTTGAGTATCGAAGGAAAGGAAAACCAAACGGAGTCCAATTGACCTGAAACTTGATGGAGCTTATTTTTGGACCAAAAGAAGGCTATGGAGTAAAAGAGTTGGGCCAGAAGAGTCCCGGGCTGCCCACGAGGGTGGGAGGCGCGCCCACCCCCCTGGGCGCGCCCCCTACATCGTGGACAGCCCGGAGACCCCCCCTGACTTGTTCCCGACGCCAAAACCTCTTATATATACAGAAAACCCCAGAACATAACCTAGATCGGGAGTTCCGCCGCCGCAAGCCTCTGAAGCCACCGAAAACCAATCTAGACCCGTTCCGGCACCGTGTCGGAGGAGGGAATCCCTCTCCGGTGGCCATGTTCATCATCCCGGCGCTCTCCATGACGAGGAGGGAATAGTTCACCCTTGAGGCTGAGGGTATGTACCAGTAGCTATGTGTTTGATCTCTCTCTCTCTCTCTCTCGTGTTCTTGAGGTGGTACGATCTTGATGTACCGCGAGCTTTGCTATTATAGTTGGATCTTATGATGTTTCTCCCCCTTTACTCTCTTGTAATGGATTGAGTTTTCCCTTTGAAGTTATCTTATCGGATTGAGTCTTTAAGGATTTGAGAACACTTGATGTATGTCTTGCATGTGCTTATCTGTGGTGACAATGGGATATCCATGTGATCTACTTGATGTATGTTTTGGTGATCAACTTGCGGGTTCCGTAACATTGTGAACTTATGCATAGGGGTTGGCACACGTTTTCGTCTTGACTCTCCGGTAGAAACTTTGGGGCACTCTTTGAAGTACTTTGTGTTGGTTTGAATAGATGAATCTGAGATTGTGTGATGCATATCGTATAATCATACCCACGGATACTTGAGGTGACATTGGAGTATCTAGGTGACATTAGGGTTTTGATTGATTTGTATCTTAAGGTGTTATTCTAGTACGTACTCTATGATAGATCGAACGGAAAGAATAGCTTCGTGTTATTTTACTACGGACTCTTGAATAGATTGATCAGAAAGAATAACTTTGAGGTGGTTTCCTACCCTACCATAATCTCTTCGTTTGTTCTCCGATATTAGTGACTTTGGAGTGACTCTTTGTTGCATGTTGAGGGATAGTTATATGATCCAATTATGTTATTATTGTTGAGAGAACTTGCACTAGTGAAAGTATGAACCCTAGGCCTTGTTTTCTAGCATTGCAATACCGTTTACGCTCACTTTTACCACTTGTTACCTTGCTGTTTTTATATTTTTCATATTACGAAAACCTATATCTATCATCCATATTGCACTTGTATCACCATCTCTTCGCCGAACTAGTGCACCTATACAATTTACCAATGTATTGGGTGTGTTGGGGACACAAGAGACTCTTTGTTATTTGGTTGCAGGGTTGTTTGAGAGAGACCATCTTCATCCTACGCCTCCCACGGATTGATAAACCTTAGGTCATCTACTTGAGGGAAATTTGCTACTGTCCTACAAACCTCTGCACTTGGAGGCCAACATCTACAAGAAGAAGGTTGTGTAGTAGACGTCATGTGCTATCAAACGTCACAACGTAACTGGGTGATTACAAAGATGCCCTACAGGTGTCTCTGATGGTGTTTGTTGAGTTGGCATAGATCACGATTAGGATTTGTCACTCCATGTATCGGAGAGGTATCTCTGGGCCCTCTCGGTAATGCACGTCACTATAAGCCTTGCAAGCATTGTGACTAATGAGTTAGTTGCGGGATGATGCATTACGGAACGAGTAAAGAGACTTGCCGGTAACAAGATTGAACTAGGTACGAGGATACCGACGATAGAATCTCGGGCAAGTAACATACCGATGACAAAGGGAACAACGTATGTTGTTATGCGGTTTGACCGATAAAGATCTTCGAGGATATGTAGGAGCCAATATGAGCATCCAGGTTCCGCTATTGGTTATTGACTCGGAGATGTGTCTCGGTCATGTTCACATAGTTCTCGAACCCGTAGGGTCCGCACGCTTAACGCTCGATGACGATTTGTATTATGAGTTATGTGATTTGATGACCGAAGTTTGTTCAGAGTCCCGGATGAGATCGGGGACATGACGAGGAGTCTCGAAATGGTCGAGAGGTAAATATCGATATATTGGAAGGCTATATTCAAACATCGGAAAGGTTCCGAGTGATTCGGGTATTTTTGGGAGTACCGGAGAGTTACGGGAATTCACCGGGAGAAGTATTGGGCCTTATTGGGCCATACGGAATAAAGGAGGCAGGCCAAAGGGAAGGAGGCGCGCGCCCCCCCATGGGTCCGAATTGGACTAAGGGAAAGGGGGCGCCCCCCCCTTGCCCTTTCCTACTCCCTCTCTCTTTCCCTATTTCTTCTCTCCTACTCCGGAAAGGAAAAGGGGAATCCTACTAGGACTTGGGAGTCCTAGTAGGACTCCCGACACTTGGCGCGCCCCCTCTAGTGCCGGCCTCCTCCTCCTCCCTCCTTTATATACGTGGGCAGGGGACACCCCAAAGGCACAACAGACAATCTCTTAGCCGTGTGCGGTGCCCCCCTCCACAGTTACACACCTCGGTCATATCGTCATAGTGCTTAGGCGAAGCCCTGCGCCGGTAACTTCATCATCATCGTTGCCACGCCGTCGTGCTGACGGAACTCTCCCTTGGCCTCAACTGGATCAAGAGTACGAGGGACGTCATCGAGCTGAACGTGTGCTGAACACGGAGGTGCCGTATGTTCGGTGCTAGGATCGGTCGGATCGTGAAGATGTATGACTACATCAACTGCGTTGATAAAACGCTTCCGCTTTCGGTCTACGAGGGTACGTGGACACACTCTCCCGCTCGTTGCTATGCATCACCTAGATGGATCTTGCGTGTGCGTAGCATTTTTTTTGAAATTACTGCGTTCCCAACAATATGAGTCTCCTTCCTTCCTCAACTACTACTCCTCTTTAATATTCAAATCTTTGAGATCAATCCTAGCATTAAGTGTGTCCTTTGTTTTACCCTCCAAATTAAGAATTGTCCCAATGACGTTTTCACGTATGTTTTTGTCAATGTGCATGACATCAGGATTGTGTCTCAACTTCAACTTTGCAAAATACTTCAAATCCCACAAACAAACCCTTCGGCCCCAAATTGGCACATGATCCTTCTTGATGCCCAAGTCAGAATGCTTCCTTTTCCTACTTTCTTTTTGTCTCCCTGGTCTATCCTTCTCTAATTCTGCTTGCAACTCTTTCTCAGAGAATTTACCTGGCTCATCATTGCTTTCATGAAGACTAACAAATTCATTGTTTCTCCGCAAACGATGACCCTTTGGAAGGAAACGATAGTGACCAATATTATTCCTTAGGCTGTAAGAAAGAGGGTGTTTGTCAAAATGAATACATGCAAAATAGCCTCTTGTAGTACGCCCTGAAAGAGTGCTCAGAGCTGGGTAATCGTGAATGCACCATAGAACTGCAGCATGAAGATCAAACATTTTTCCACTAAGAGCATCATATGTGCACACACCCTCTCAGAGCTCAAGTAATTCTTCTACAAGTGGTTGTAGAAAGACATCGAAGTGCTTGCCAGGTGATTTGGGATCTGGAATCAGTAGAGCCGTCATGAAATTTGACCGATCCATGCATGCCCAAGGTGGAAGGTTGTATGGTATAACAAATACAGGCCACATACTATAGGTTGTGTTAAAATTTCCAAAAGGATTGAACTTATCAGTGGCAATGCCAAGCTTAATGTTTCTGGCATCTTTTACAAATTCTGGAAATTTTTCATCGAAGTCTTTCCACGCGTCACTGTCGGCTGGATGACTCAATTCCTTCTCACCGGGCTGCCTCTTTAACTTATGCCATTGTGCTTATTTTGTGCCTTTTTCCGAAAGAAACATCCTCCTGAGCCTAGGCACCAATGGAAAATGCCTCAACACTTTCTGCGGAATCTTCTTTCTAGCAGGGTCTTTCCACCTTGATAGGCCACAAACTAGGCAGTTGTCATGATTGGCATATTGCTTTCTAAACAGAATGCAATTATTCAAGCACACATGTATAGAATCATACCCAAGGCCTAATTCCTTTAGAAGATTCTTTGCTTCCTTATACTATTTTGGGAGCGTATTGGGTTGTGGAATGCTTGAGCTAATAGCTTCAAAATTTCAGTAAATGCACCATTCGGGATCCTATGGTATGACTTCCAAAGGAAGAAGCTTTACCACAAAGGAGAACCTTGATAACTTGGTACAACCATGGTAAAGCTGCCATTTTGCCTCGCTCATCACATTCTTCAAAAAAGACTCATTCTCAGAAAGGTTTCCACCATTGGTGTCATCTTGATTTTTGGTTTCACTTTGAGCTTGTTCTCATCACTGTCGTAGGTCTTCAAACATCTCTTCAAACCGGTCAGCGCCATTGTTACCATCCTCGTGTCATGCACATCCACAGGATGTTCAATAACATCTAAATCAAAGTCTTCTCCATGATATATCCAGCGAGTATATGTACTTTCCATGCCATACGTCAATATGTGCATGTTCGCAACTTTGATGTCGGTACTTATGATTAAGGCATTTTCTACATGAGCAGAGTATTTTTCCATCCTCGCTGAATTTCTCTCGAACAAGGTGCATAAATTCTTCGACACCTTCTATGTACTCACGAGAAAACAATGTACCATGAGTCCAATGTCTATCCATCTGCATTGCAGAAAAACAAGTTAACCCCAGCCATCAAATTAACGTGTATAGTATGGCAAACTAAAATAAGTTCAGAATTAAGTTATATTATTTCACACTATATTGAACACAGTTCATCAGAAGAATATTTGTCTACTCATGGCTCCATATACATATTCTTAAGCATGTCCTTGATCACCCATTAATTCTCTCTACAATTGTAGATAAGAAGTGAGCCCACATGTTGGACCAAGTGGGACATAGAGGAAAAAAGAAGGAGAAATAGTGGCTAGAAATTAAAAAATGTGGTATAGGGTCATGGTTAACATGACATGTATTACAAAACAATTGATAACAACTAAAAATATCAAGGCAAGTGTAGGTTCATCAACAGACTTGCTTATAAGGTGTAACACATATACTGAATTCTCTGCAGTGTTTCGCACATGTATTTCAACAATATATAAACACTTATGATGGTGTACGCAGGATGACGGCCTTCAGCGCTCGGCGAAGATGGCTACCGTGGTGAGGTCGGCACGGATGCGGCCATGGCATGACCTTGTTGGAGGCGGAAATATTAGGCCACGGGCTCAGGAACAGAGAGGTTGGCGATGGCAACGACTGCATTTCAATCTTAAGTCAGATTTTCGTTTTACAGAAAATCCAGCCGTCTCCAATCGCAAGTGACTGGATATCCTTTACGGGCATGAGTGACTTGATGTTTATGGTAATCAACCCCACATTCCAGTTTTAAGTTAGATTTTCGCTTTTACAGTTGTGATAATCAACTCACATGCCAGTTTTTAAGTCAGATTTTTCTTTTGCAGAAAATGCCCTGATAATTGGGTTAATCAACCCATAGTATATATCAAATGCTTTAAAAAATATTCATATATTCTAACCCTAACTTAAAATTTAACATATTATATATGGAATTTGATTAGAAAAATATTTATAATATGAATATGATGTTATTTTACCTGTTAACCATTTTAAAAACAATTTAGGATGCAACCTTAATCAATAGCGCATGATCCAGCCTTTTTTCATACCGGTGCCGAGCCGGATTAAAAATGAACAAGTCAACAAAATCAGGATCAGAGACTAAAAGGACCATCTATAACCACGCATGCACGCCTCGCCAAAACCTCACATGAAAAAGTAGAGATTTCTCATCTTATGACGAAAGAGAAGCCTAAGGATTGACAAGATTCAAACACATTGTGATTATGTGAGCATAGAGGCCACCGTCAACGAGGGTGAGAAAGAGGATAAGGACAATAGAAATGGGATGCCACGTGTTGAATGAAAGGACGTGGATCTTTTGAGATACTCATGGTTATGGTTAGTGGAGTGTGATTTTTTTTAATTCTTATAGTACTATACTACTACTAGAACTTCTGAAAGTTGGAATGATTCTATCAGAAATTCACTTTGGCACACGGGAGCATATACTCCTGCCATTGAAAAATATATTGCAAAATGTAAAAAAAAAAAAAAATTAAACACAAATTTGACACGTACATCTCAACATTGTTTGTACGCACGCCAAGTTTCGTGAAAACCCGTCATTCTATACGCCTTGTGTAAAAAACATAAAATAATGTCTCATGAAAAGCCTTTTTCACATTAAAATTTGTCTTTTTTACATGTGACAAAAGTTATCGGTTTTCCGCAAAATGAGTCTCTGTGCACGTAGGATGTCAAAATATAGTCGGGAATCATTTTTGTCAGAATTTAAAACACATTTTTAAAACCGGGAGCACATGCTCTCATGTGCCAAAATGCCTCTCTCCCTGTCTTTATTTCCCAAGCACTTGCAAACAATATGGTGATCATTTGAGGAATAAAAGTCTTGATAATGTTAGAAAAAAATGCCCTCGGCAGCAGCAGAGCCCGAGAGGCCGAGCCAAGAAAAGGAACAGAGGAAGAAGCTAGGAGAACAGAGAACAGAGCAGCTGCTGTGTGGGCGCGCCACCGATGGCCTCGTGGAGGAGGCGGCGGGCGCGACAATGACGGGAGGGATGCGCTCGTCTTCCTCACACCGGGGCAGCTGCGGTTCGGGATCTCTGGAGATCAACGAGCGCGCCACCTGAAGATCTCCATGGCTAGCGCCATGAGCTCGGGTACACTGCAAGGGCTTGCCCCTGTGAATTCGAAGTTCGAGTTCATTTCAGCTCAGCCGGGCGACACCGGTAATCCGAGTCCGCAAGAACCAGGAGCTCTCCGATGAATAAAAGCGCTTGCGGCGAGCAGCGGCTCCAACTCGATTCGCTCGCCTCCCTCCCTCCCCGATCCCCAGATCCAATCCAAGACACAGCATCGATGGCGGCAAAGGTGCTCCAGCTCCGTAGTCTGACGGCAAGGTGCTCGCCGCCCGGCGTGGGACTATCGCCCGCCGCCCCAAGCCCTCCCGCTGAGATGCGGGTGCCCTCGCCGAGAGGGTGCTCCAAGATCGACCAAGCACAGCCTGGCCAAGGCCACCGGTGAGTCCCGGAGTCCTCGCCACTGGGACGCCGACTTCCAGCCATTGCTCGACGAAGACGGCTCGCCAAGGAGGCCGCCGCAGCGCCAAGAACTCCGCCGCCACGGCGTCGACCATGGAGGGCGCCCCAGCGCCACGCCGCCACGGCCGTGATCCGATGTCGCTGCTCCTGCCAAGGCGGCCCGTGCTGATCCTGCCCATGTCCGTGTGTCAACCACCGAGAACGCAGCTATGCGCCGGCGATGCCCGGCCCTTGATGCCTCGATATTGCCTCCGCCAGGCGCCTGGGCCTGCCACCACCTTGCCGGCTGCTGCTGCCGTGCTGACCCGTGGATGTCCGGCGCGCCATCCATGCCCGTGGACGCCAGATGGCTCAAGACGAGGAGTCCGCTGCCACCACCGCAAGCGCCCGCTTCAAGGCTCCAATCTGCTCGCTCGCCATCGCTGCTGCGCCGTGAATAAGGTCTTCGTCAGTCGCTCTAAGGCTTGCTCTTTCGTCGGCTTACACCATCGCCGCCATCGCTGCCGCGCCAGCAGTAACCGGCCGCAGATCAGCATGCGCGAATCGATCGAGAACGCCGCTTCACCATGGCTCGCCTCGACAAGGCTCGCTCGCCTCGAAGAAGAGGCTAGCCGTCGGCGCGACATCGAAGCGCAGCCGAAGCGGAGGCCCGCGAAGGTGGAGCAGATGGCGGACACCGTGCAGTTCAACGACCTCGGATCCATTATCCGACGTGACCAAGTCTCCCGAGGAGCTGCTCCAAGCACGACAGCAAGCATGGCGTTATCAAGCTCACCTCCTCGAGATGGCTCGCCGACGGACTTTGCTCAAGCGATGCAAACCACAAAGACCAAGGAAGCAACCAATTCCTTGGCTGCGCCCAGGTATTAAGCCTTCCCTAGTCTTTTAGTTGCTTCCTAAACCATGCACACATAAGTTTCATTTAATCTTTGTCCCTCTAGGTTCTGCACTTGCTTGCCAAGATTTCTAGTGTTCTTTGAATCCCGTTGAGTCATTAGTAATTTTACTAGAGTCTCAGCAGAGTCTCCATCTAGCTAGGCAGCAAAAACCTTGTTAAGATGTGTACGACATAGTTACCACTGCATCCATACCTGGTCCTAAGTTAAGGGTTTAAGTAAATAAAAGGGCATCTTCAATAAATTAAAGTAAAGCAGATGAGCCTAAAAAGGAAACTCATGTACTGCAATTCCGGCACGAGACAGCGTAAAACGCACTCGCCGCAAAATCCAAAATGCCCGTTTGCTACCCGGCTTGTAGCAGGAAAAAGGAGTAGAATTGAACTTGTCGATACACACGTAATCATGTGAGCTGCCTAGCATTTGGAGACTATGCTGACTCTCCTGTAAAATTAATCTTGGCTAAATTTGATTCTTAGGCATTGGCATCTTAGTGAGTTAAAGTAGCAGTTTCCGAAGAGTAACATTGGTTAGTGAACTCTTGTGTGTATGTGTGGGTGAAGCTTTCAGCTAAGCAAGTCCTTGATGTAATCGACTATCAAGTCATACAGTAATCAATTTTGGATATGAATGAGAAAATTGTTGGCCTGAATTTTGCAGAGCATTTGAGTAATCTTTTCAGATCTATTTATTCTTGTATGCTTCGTGGCTTCTAAAGCATTCTGCTGCTCACCGAGGCACAGATCCAATGGGTTCATCTCTGATTTCACAATACTTCGCTTGAGTGGTGATGCACATAATCATGTTTGGGACAGCATCGGTTAGAAGATTTTTGGTTTGAGATACATCACTCTAATAGTCAAGAATGTGAAAAGGTGGAATCATATTGCAGCCATCAACAAACTCACCACTGTCATCACCGCTGCTTCACCTAGCGTGAAGGTGACTCCAGCTTCAACTCTGCGTGCTCAAGGGGAATGCGGATCTCAGCTGCAAAATCCAAGCAAAACCATATTGTTGTTGCTTCACCAAACAAGCAACCTTTCTTGAGTCCGTGTCGGTAAACCTTCGAGTTAAGCAAGTCCTCAATGTACCGAGTAACGAGTCATGTTGTAATAAAAATTTCAGATATGAATGAAAAATTATTGGCCTGAATTTGGGCACAGCATTTGAGTAACTTTTTGTATATATGTTTTTTAATGCTTCTGTGGCTTCTCATAACCATGTTCGGACTGTTCTTATTAGTTAGAAGATTTTTTGGTGAAAAATTTTCTCAACGGAAAAGGATGAATTGAAATTCAGGGTACATTTCAGAGAACAAGGTGGTTAATTACGTTGCTTCTCTCATAGCTAGCTCTGCTGTGAAGCAGCCGCAGCTTGTTCCATGAACAGGTGCGTGCTCATAACTGAAACCTCAACTGTTGCTGGTACTATTTCATGGTTGTTTGTTAGACTTGAATCATTGGAATCTACTCCCTCCGTTCCTAAATATTTCTCTTTCTAGCCATCTCAAATGGACTACAACATACAGATGTATGTAGACATGTTTTAAAGTGTAGATTCATTCATTTTACTTCGTATGTAGTCACTTGTTGAAATCTTTAGAAAGACAATTATTTAGGAACGGAGGGAGTAGTGGAGTGCTTCTGCCAATGCCACAAATTTATCAACTGAACTGCGATGCATGTTATTTCCTCAGGCAAGAAGTTATATCTTCTGGAATGATTTAGCGTTTGAGCATAAAAGAGATTCAAGAAAATGTAAACAAAGCAAGAAATTCATAGATCAAACTGTAGCCGACTAGAAAAGAAGGATAGCTTAAATAGAGGTTCAGAGTTTGCATAGGATAGCTTATGTAGAATGGCTAATGCATACTAAGAGTCCAAAATACGAATTACTTGGATTTTGACAGATAATAATAGAAGCTCAAATTTGGCCAGGTACTTCTGAGTGTGTCTTGGATCCTTGATTGTCTGCAACTGACCCATCTTCAGTTATGCACAGTTGCTCTTCCTCAACCAGCCCCCAATGGTGATTTTTGTTACCATGAGCGACAGAGTCTATTTATACAGTCTAGCAGAACAATTGATTTGAAGCCACTACACACTGCTCGGGGATTTGAACAAGTTTTTTTTTCTCAATCTCGGTTTTCTTGGAGGGACCGAAAACCCATTTTCCGAAAAACTTGAAGTTTTCGCATTTTTCTTTCAAAATTTCAAACAAATTCAATTCAAAACTGAACAAATATGTTAATGCAAACCCCGATTCCACTTTTGAATTCAAAAACCCAAAAACATTGTTGATGCAAACCGAAAGAATACGTTGATGCTCCATTGTACATAAACTTATAATCTTTGAATTCAAAATCTGTTTAAATTTTTTGAACAAAATACCAAAAATTGCAAGATTTCAGTCCTTCCCTCAAAAAGCCAAAACCGAGAGAATTTTTTTTTCAAATTCACGTGTGTGTAGTATCTTCAAATCAAATTTTTTTCTCGTATAGTGCTTCATGCATATGGTGTGACGTCGGGAGTTCGAATCCTGTTGGGTGTGTTTATTTCTATTATCTATTTCCTTCTTTGCTACTGATAGTGTGACGCCCTGATAATTAGACTACAGTAATCCCCTGCTAATGATGCCACGCCATCTCAATTACTGTTGATAATCTCGCGTTAGTTCGAAAACTATCCAAATTCAAATTTAAGATCAACTCAAACAGTTAAAGTTTTCAAAAGTGAAAACTAAAATGTTGTAAATGTTTTAAATAAATCCTGGGTAATAATGGTGTAGAAACCTAAATTTAATAAAATGTTTAAGTGTTCAAAATAATTAAAACTATGGGTTAAATAATAAAACAAACGCCTTTGGAATTTTATAAAATATTAAACTATTTTAATTGGGATGAAAAGTAATGTGGCAGAGTTTATTTAAAAGTACCAATTTAGGTGTTCGTGATAATTTTTACTAAAACTAAAATAAAATGTAACTAAAATAAAACAGAAAAGGATCAATAACAAGGAGGAATAAAACAAAGAAAACTAAACTAACAAAAAAACAAAAGAACCCCCCACTAGGCCACAACCCACTGGCCTGGCCAACCAGCTGGCCCAATGGGCGCTTATAGCCCCCTCGGGCGACCAACCCTAGCGACCCCGCCCCACTCCCCGCACGATCCCCACCTCCCCTCGCTTCCTCACCCGCCACCTTCACACACGCAGCATCACGATCGTGCAGGGCGGGAGCTCCCGCGCCTAATCCTCGCAGGCGTCGGTGCCTCGCCTCCTCCACACGGCGATCGCCAAGAAGCCGCAGCCAGACGCCACACTCGTCATCGTCCGCCGACCGAGCTCCTCCACCTCGCTGCCGCCACATCGTCTCCGCTGGACTCGCCATTCGCGGACTCCTCGCGGATCTCGACTCGACGTCGCTCGAGGCCGATTTGTTTGACCTTCTCCTCTCCGTCAACGCCGTCGTCCCCGACCCCCTCCTCGACCCCCGTTGCCCCGTCCCTACAAATTCCGGTGAGGCCATGACCTCCGCCCTTCCTCTACCCTTGTCCCGTGCTGCCACTTCTGCTTGCTCGGCAATACCAAAGGTCACCACCAGATCCATGGACGGCTACCACACACAGCCGCCGCGCCCCGACTCCCGCCTCACATTCTCCGGCGCCTCCGCGCCTTCCGCTGCCCCTGCCCAGGGTTCCCCGCAGATGGCTGCCGCCATCGCCTCGCCAGGCTAGCTGCCTCCCGCCACCACATCCCTCCGCCTGCCTGCCTGTTCGCCACAGGCCACAGCCTCCGTCACGGGAGTCAGACCCGGCTCCCCAATTGCTGTGGCATGCTACGGCCTGCACGGGCGCCACACCCGCCGCCCACACTCCACACCAAGGCCCGACCAAGAATGGCCTCTGTACATCACTGTAGGGCCCGCCTCGAACGCTTAATAAAAAAAAAAAAGAATTAAAAAATAATAAAGATAAAAATAAAATAAATAAATAGATAATAATAATTAAATTAGTTAACTAATTAACAAATTAATTAAGTTAATTAATCACAATTAGATTAACCTAATTAACTCGTTAGTTAATTAATCAAACAATGACAAGGGGGCCCACCTCTAATTAATTATGATTAGTCTAATTAATCGCTAATTAAAATCAGACATCGACCAAAGGGACCCATCGTCAGTTGACCACCAACCCTGTTGATCGCTGATATCAACATGACATCATGCTGATGTCATTAATCTATTTTTCGAATTAATTTAAATAATAAATTAAATTCCAGAAATTAATAAAATCTTTAGAAAATCATATCTTTTAATCCGTAACTCGGATTAAAATATTTTCAACATGATAGTTGCTCAGGACGACGAGACGAACCCGGATACGCAACCCGTTCGTCCGCTACGCACCCCTAACATATCAAACACGCAACTTTCCCCCTTCGGCTACTCTGCCCGAAAATACGAAACACCGGGGATATTTTTCCCGAATGTTTCCCCCCTTAACCGGTACCACCTCATACCACGTTAGGGCACCCTTAGCACCGTTACTTGTATTGTCATGCACCGTCATGCTTATGTTTGCATTATATTTATTGTTTCTTCCCCCTCTTCTCTCCGGTAGACTACGAGACCGACGCTGCTGCTGCCCAGTTCGACTACGGAGTTGACGACCCCTCTCTCTTGCCAGAGCAACCAGGCAAGGCCCCCCCCTTGATCACCAGATATCGCCTATTCTACTCTATACTGCTTGCATTAGAGTAGTGTAGCATGTTACTGCTTTCCGTTATATCTATCCTGATGCATAGTCTGTCCTTGCTACTACTGTTGTTACCTTTACCTGCAATCCTACTTGCTTAGTATAGGATGCTAGTATTTCCATCTGTGGCCCTACATTCTTGTCCGTCTGATGTGCTATACTATCGGGCCGTGATCACTCGGGAGGTGATCATGGGTATATACTATATACTTATACATGATACATGTGGTGACTAAAGTCGGGTCGGCTTGTGGAGCACCCGCGAGTGGATCTTTGAGGCGGAGCGACAGGGCAGGTTGAGACTACCTGGGTGAGAGGTGGGCCTGGCCCTGGTCGGCGTCATGGATACTTAACACGCTTAACGAGATCTTGGTATTTGATCCGAGTCCGCCATTTGGTCTATACGCACTAACCATCTACGTGGGAGTAGTTATGGGTATCCCGCCGCCGTGGTATCACCGGCACTTCGTGACGTCACGATCGAGCGGCGCGCCGGATTGGACTGAACGCCACTAGGCTAGGTCTGCTTCCGCCGCCTCGCAACATGCAGTGTGTGCTAAGGGCGATGGGCCCGCACTTCGGCGCTTAGGTTTAGACCGGCGGTCGACCTCTCTGTTGAGCCTAGGTGGGCTGCGACGTGTTGATCTTCCGCGGCGGGCATGACCCAGAAAGTGTGTCCGCCAAATGGGATCAAGCGTGTTGGGTTATGTGGTGCACCCTGCAGGAAGTTAATCTATTCAATAGCCGTGATCTTCGTAATGTGATTCGACTTGGAGTTGTACCTTGACCTTATGACAACTAGAACCGGATACTTAATAAAACACACCCTTCCAAGTGCGGATACAACCCGGTGGTCGCTCTCTAACAGGCTACGAGGAGAGGATCGCGGGTAGGATTATGCTATGCGATGCTACTTGGAGGACTTCACCTACTCTCTCCTACATGTTGCAAGGTGGAGGCTGCCAGGCGTAGTCTTCGACGGTGATTAGCTATCCCCTCTTATTCGCATTCTGCAGCTTCAGTCCTCCGATATGGCCCTTTACACATATATCCATGCATATGTAGTGTAGCTCCTTGCTTGCAGTACTTTGGATGACTACTCACGGTTGCCTTGTTCCCCTTTTCCCTTTCTTTACCCGGTTGCTGCGACTGCACGATGGAGCCCAGAACTGACGCCACCGCCGATGACGACTACTACACTCGAGGCGCCTACTACTACGCAGCAGCCCGCCGATTTACCACCAGGAGTAGTTTAGGAGGATCCCAGGCAGGAGGCCTGCGCCTCTTTCGATCTGTATCCCAGTTTGTGCTAGCCTTCTTAAGGCAAACTTGTTTAAACTTATGTTGCTTCCGCTGACTCGTCTATGATCGAGCACTTGTATTCGAGCCCTCGAGGCCCCGGCTTGTATTATGATGCTTGTATGACTTATTTATGTTTTAGAGTTGTGTTGTGATATCTTCCGTGAGTCCTCGATCTTGATCGTACACGCTTTGCGCATGATTAGTGTACGATTGAATCGGGGCGCCTGAAGTTGGTATCGAGCCGATCGCTGTAGGAATCCCTTTCCACACTCCTTGGTCAAGTCGAGTCTAGTCATTAAAAACTTTTATTAACATGGCTGTGTGGCTTACGGCCCAGCCGCCATTGGGTGGTATTAGGATCTTTTACTCTCGCCTATACTCGGGACTCGATCTCTCCTCTATTCGAAAGTTAAATGAATTTTACTAAATCTAACATTAGGATCTCGTTATCACTTTCACCCGGAGAGCCCTTATTATCGATGATCGCCTCACTGCACCGTAAGACCCTAAAGATGCTCTCCGCTCTTGACTCGAGAACTTGTGTTCATCGCGTTTGCAATTCCCTTCCACCGTAAACCCTTATGGATAACTACTTGCGTTATTATTCTTACATTCATCCCCGCTGGTCTTGTTATTACAAGATACCTCAAACACTCGCCGTTGTTTCGATAATCCTTTGAGCTTATCGCCTCGTTGTTCATTGACACCGAATACCCCTACGCTTAATTCTCGCACTTGTCGAGTATCCGCCATCCCCAGCTTGTTCATGCTTTACACAAAAGTCTTCAAATACCATTCGATCTTCCAAAATCCTCCGCAACCTATTGCTCTAGAATTTCTTGTTTGCTTTCATTATGATTAATCCAATAAGTATAGTAATCTTATTGGCATCCTTTGTCACCATCATTTTTGAGTCCATTGATTTCAATACGCTGTGAATGTTCACAATCATCATCGAATCCTAGGATTATCTTTCCGCCCGCACGCATTTTGAACATGAGCGGTTCTCGACCTAACTATCTGTCGTCGATTATGCCTCCGTATATTCAATTGATCCATCCTTGATCAAAGCGTCTGCTTCTGATCCTTTGTTTTGGAAATCATAATTCCTTTGCATTTAAGCTTTGAATTATTCAGATGATTCCATAACCTGTTGCATTTGCATTCCTTCCTCTTCGGTTGAGTATCGATACTCACATCGATCCTTTGTGGACCATCAAGTCCTGTGTTGGATTGTTATCCCATGTTGTCCTTCACATTTGATCACTTTGTGAGTTCTTCCCCGATACATAATGCCCTTGTTAAGTTGTATCCTCTTCTTGGCCAACCATGCTCTGCTTTCGGGCTTGTGTTATTTACTCTTGAAACTTGTGGTATATGTTTCTAAGAAGCCCCTATGGGTTGAACATATGCCTTCTCTAAACCGTGTGAACCCGAAAGTTTTCACGAGTCATACTCTTCTGGTGCTTCGCTAGATAAAATTTCAACACTGCAACTTCATCGAACGTGAGAAGTGAATGAAAGGTTATGCATTGGAGAAGTGGGAGTCGACCTTGAACCTTGTGTTCATGCCCATGGACATGATGTATACCTGATCATGGAAGCTTCTCTTAAAATAATTATCCCCTTGTTATAAGATCATATTGTATCTGTGGACGTGGTTCCGACCATGTTTCTCCTTGATTCCATTTCTCGTGCAAGTTTGATCACTTGTCTTCTGCAAAGAAATACCCCAGTCCAAACCCTACTTTGATCTGACGTCGAGTGTTACCCCCTGGTATCTCGAGATTATCTTGGAACTGCATAACTTCTTATGAGTTCTTCATCAAGTGCTACATTCTCACCGATTCCAATTTTTCACGGGCTCCGAGTGGCTAAACACTCAAAGACACCGATAACTGAACCGAGTCCGCACTACGGTTCAACAACTCTTTAGTAAGCTTCTATAAGTACGAGTTGTACCCGATCACATCATTCCTAGCCTGATCGGCTAATATCATTATCGTGCTAAATTTTAACTCGCTACCTGGTCCTTCCCGAGCACAACTTTCGACGCTGAGCTAAACTTACGCCGATCTTCCTCGCTATATCATTTCGCCTTTGAACATCAAGCTTGATTTCGAGTTCGTGTCGCACTTTAGTTCCAATAACCTTTCACTTCTTCCGTCCTTTGACTTGATGTGATCGCTGTTCGATTACATCTTCGTAACCTCTCGACAAATGTGTCGTGATCATCATCAACCTTATGAGCTCTTCCAGATATCAATCGGATTCATGATGAGAAATGCCATCCTTGCCTCGATGATTTATGCTATCATCGGCAACATTCTTGTTTTCCCCAACACAAACTTGTTAATGTTTTGTGTTGTACCTTGATTTCCTCGCTATCTAGCTTAGGTTATGATCTACCTTGTAGTATTACCATCTTTTATGACAATAATGTCATGAGAATTTCACCACCTCTTATGCATTCTTGGTACAAGTGATACTTCCTGCCATCTCCGATCATTCCTTGGTTCCCTTGTTGTTTCTAACCGGAAAACCGACGATCGAACTATGATGTGCGACTCCTAAACTTCTAGCAACACTATTGCTTTGAAGTTAATGGTCGATATTTCATTCTTAGACCGTTGGTTGTTGAACCACCATTCTAACATTGATCGTGCTACCTAAGCCCATATTTTGGGTGCACCTTTCAACCAATGTTTAACTGTGTATGTTTTCCTCGAGCATACCACATTATATCATTTGGTCTGACAAATGTTATCTCCTTGTTCACATAAGTGTGGAAATCCATCTTTTGAAATCTCAATGAATTGTCGCTGAGTTCATCAGCCACCTCCTCGTCCTTTCCTTTGTTAAACGATGAACTCTTGTTTCGAAACTTGCTTCCATAGTTTATTTCCCGAGAATCTTGCAATGACATCGCGTCTATTTGTGTCGCACCCTTTTCTTCTCAGACATCCTGAGTCTGAGGTATCATGACACCAATCGGATCTGAATCTCAGTTAGATAAGATGGTTGGGACAACTTTCCAAGAGTTATGATGTTGGTCCTTTGATGACCCGGTAACATGATGTCATGCCTAGCACCCCCCCCCCCCCGGGTGGAGGACCTATTGTTGTAGTATCCTTTTTAGCAAGCTTAGCCATTCTTCCATGAGGAAATTGAAAGACCTATTTTATAAGTTGTTCCTCGTGGATCCTTTTTGTTTTCAAAGTTTGATCTTCCTGTTGACCATGTCAATGCTATCTCGAAGCATGTCTGTGGTACTCCGATTTTCGACAAGAACATTTGAAGCCCAATGCTAAATGTTTTCTTGCTCAATTATCCAAACACCTTTGTATGGGTAATGTCATGAAATTTATCTCCCCTTACCTAGAGGGTTTTCTACCTTCTATCCTCTTATGGATATCATGCCCTGCTTGTCCTTGGGAAGGATATACCCCTGAATTATGTGTTTAAACACATATTTCTTTCCATTGTTCTGATTAAATCTGGTAATCACCTTTCCTTTCCATTGGATTGCTTAACCCTACTTGTGATCTTTATTATATAAGCAGTAGTATTCTTCTGCTTATGTAAACACCTCGGTGTACAACTCTGCCAGTAAGGCCCTATCACTATTGTTGATGACATTCCGGTAACCACCGATGGATGAGAACTTTGCCTTTTGGTCCGCCTCGTTCAACGAGCAGGAAAAATGGTTCTCTTCGTCCCTCGCCCTTGGTATCGATGTTGTTGCCGACATAACCGTCAGACAATCCTCTCACATGCCTTACTTACATGGTCATGCAAGACGTCACCGCCCTTCCTGCTTGTAACACACATTGTGGGCCCATAACCCACAATTCCACAGGATCGAAACCTGACTCTCCTGTACACCCCTGTTTCCAAAGTTATTCCTCTCCAAGTGGCCTCGTATGTAATTCATGAGCCACCTTCCGTGTGATCATCAACTCGTATTAAACACAATACCTATACCCGCTGCCTTGTTTCGTGCAATGATGATTGTCTATCCGCTTCAAACTTCTTATGGTACCTTCTTACTTTGCTCTCGATGTGTTTTATTTGTTATACTCGAGAGATACTCTTATGATCATTCTTGGGATACCCCCCCAAGATGATTTTCCCTTATGCATTCAATTGTTGTAAAGCTGCCCCTTACCTATTAGTAAGTACGATGGAGTTCCCGAAGAAAGGACGACAACTTCATCATGATGACCAAACAAAGCAGAATGAAGAAATCAATGTAATGGATCAACTCTTCGAGAAGAACAAACAAGACCAACAACACCCCTAGAATTTCAGAATCTTAACCTTCCCCTTTACTTCCCTCTTAAATCTCGGACGAGATTTCTTGTAGTGGAGGAGAATTGTGACGCTTGGATAATTAGACTACAAGAATCCTCGCTAATGATGCCACGCCACCTCAATCACTGCTGATAATCTCGCTTAGTTCAAAACGATCCAAATTCAAATTTAAGATCAAGTCAAACAGTTAAAGTTTTCAAAAGTGAAAATTAAAATGTTGTAAATGTTTTAAATAAATCCTGGGTAATAATGGTGGAGAAACCTAAATTTAATAAAATGTTTAAGTGTTCAAAATAATTAAAACTATGGGATAAATAATAAAACAAATGCCTTTGGAACTAAAATAAAATGTAACTAAAATAAAACAGAAAAGGAATCAATAACAAGGGAGGAATAAAAACAGTAAAAACTAAACTAACAAAAAAGAACAAAAAGAAGCCCCCCACCCCACTGGGCCACAGCCCAGCTGGCCTCTCGGCCAACCAGGCCGGCCCAGCCGGAGCCTATAGCCCCCTGGGGCGACCGAACCCTAGCGACCCCCGCCCCACTCCCGCACGATCCCCACCTCCCCCTCGTCTCCCTCACCCGCCGCCTTCACACACGCACGACGATCGTCGGTCGGGCGGGAGCTCCCAGCCTAATCCCTCGCGTGCGTCGGTGCCCTGCCTCCCTCCGTCACCGGCGACTGCCAGCAGGCCGCCGCCGTACGCCGTCACCTCGTCATCGTCCGCCGTCGACTGGAGCTCCTCCACCTCGCCGCCGCCCGTCATCGTCCCGTCTGGACCCCGCCATTCGCCAGACTCCCTCGCCGGATCTCGACCTCGCCGTCGCCCGAGGCCGATTTGTTTGACCTTCTCCTCTCCACAACGCTGCTGCCCCCGACCCCTCCTCGACCCGTTGCCCCGTCCCTACAAATTCCGGTGAGGCCATGACCTCCGCCCTTCCCTTCCCTTGTCCCGTGCGGCTGCCACACTGCTTGCTCGGCGGCGCCAAAGGCCCCACCACTCAGATCCATGGACGCGCCCAGCGCCGCCAGGCCAGCGCCCGACTCCCGCCTCTGCTATTCTCCGTCCGCCTCCGGCGTCCTTCCGCTGCCTTTGCCCGCTTGCAGGTTCCGCAGATGGCTGCCGCCACCGCCTCGCCCGTCTAGCCGCTTCCTCACGGCCACATCCTCCGCCTCACGCTCTGCTCGGCCACACAGGCACCTCTCCTCACGGAGCTCAGACCGGATCCCCATTGCGCTGGCATGCTACGGCCTCGCACGGGCGCCACACCCGCCGCCCGCACTCCACACCTGCTGGCCTGACCAAGAATGGCCTCATGTACACTAACCGTAGGGGCCCGCCTTAACGCTTAATAAAAAAGAATTAAAAAAATAATAAAGATAAAATAAAATAAATAAATAGATAATAATAATTAAATTAGTTAACTAATTAACGAATTAATTAAGTTAATTAATCACAATTAGATTAACCTAATTAACTGTTAGTTAATTAATCAAACAATGACAGTGGGGCCCACCCTCTAATTAATTATGATTAGTTTAATTAATCTGCTAATTAAAATGTGACACCGACTGGGGACCCATCGTCAGTTGACCACCAACCCTGTTGATCTGCCGATATCAACATGACATCATGCTGATGTCATTAATCTATTTTTCGAATTAATTTAAATACTAAATTAAATTCCAGAAATTAATAAAATCTTTAGAAAATCATATCTTTTAATCCGTAACTCGGATTAAAATATTTTCAACATGACAGTTTCTCAGGACGACGAGACGAACCCGGATACGCAGCCCGTTCGTCCGCTACGCACCCCTAACATATCAAACTCACAACTTTCCCCCTCCGGCTCCGTTGCCTGAAAATACAAAACACCGGGGATATTTTTCCCGAATGTTTCCCCCCTTAACCGGTACCACCTCATACCACGTTAGGGCACCCTTAGCACCATTACTTGTCTTGTCATGCACCGTCATGCTTATGTTTGCATTATATTTATTGTTTCTTCCCCCTCTTCTCTCGGTAGACTACGAGACCGACGCCGCTGCCCCGGCTCGACCACGGAGTTGATTTACCCTCTCTCTTGCCCGAGCAACCAGGCAAGGCCCCCTTGATCACCGGATACCGCCTATTCTACTCTATACTGCTTGCATTAGAGTAGTGTAGCATGTTATTGCTTCGTTATACCTATCCCGATGCATAGCCTGTCCTTGCTACTCATCAAGTTGTTACCTTTACCGCAATCCTACTTGCTTAGTATAGGATGCTAGTATTTCCATCCGTGGCGCTACATTCTTGTCCGTCTGATGTGCTATATTATCGGGCCGTGATCATTCGAGAGGTGATCACGTATATACTATATACTTATACATGATACATGTGGTGACTAAAGTCGGTCGGCTTGTGGAGCACCCATGAGTGGATCTTTGAGGCGGAGCGATGTGCAGGTTGAGACTACCGGGTGAGAGGTGGGCTGGCCCTGGTCGGCGTCATGGATACTTAACACATTTAACGAGATCTTGGTATTTGATCCGAGTCCGCCATTTGGTCTATACGCACTAACCATCTACATGGGAGTAGTTATGGGTATCCCGCGCCGTGGTATCACCGGCACTTCGTGACGCTGCCGATCGAAAGGCGCGCGCACCGGATTGGACTGAACGCCACTAGGCTAGGTCTGCTTCCGGCCGCCCTCGCAACATGCAGGTGTGCTAAGGCGATGGGCCTGCACCTGCAGGCGCTTAGGTTTAGACCGGCGTGCTTGACCTCTCTGCTGAGCCTAGGTGGGCTGCGACGTGTTGATCTTCCGCGCCGGGCATGACCCAGAAAGTGTGTCCGCCAAATGGGATCAAGCGTGTTGGGTTATGTGGTGCACCCTGCAGGAAGTTAATCTATTCAATAGCCGTGATCTTCGTAATAGGACGACTTGGAGTTGTACCTTGACCTTATGACAACTAGAACCGGATACTTAATAAAACACACCCTTCCAAGTGCTGATACAACCCGGTGGTCGCTCTCTAACAGTGGCTATGAGGAGAGGATCGCGGGTAGGATTATGCTATGCGATGCTACTTGGAGGACTTCACCTACTCTCTCCTACATGTTGCAAGGTGGAGGCTGCTGTGCGTAGTCTTCGACAGGATTAGCTATCCCCTCTTATTCTCGCATTCTGCAGCTCGGTCCTCGATATGGCCCTTTACACATATATCCATGCATATGTAGTGTAGCTCCTTGTTAAGTAGTACTTTGGATGAGTACTCACGGTTGCCTTGTTCCCCTTTTCCCTTTCTTTACCCGGTTGTCTGCGACTGCACGATGGAGCCCAGGAGCGACGCCACCGTCGATGACGACTACTACACCGAGGCGCCTACTACTACGCAAGCAACCCAACGACGATTTACCAGAGTAGTTTAGGAGGATCCTGTGCAGAGGCCCGCGCTTCTTCGATCTCAGATCCCGCTTTGTGCTAGCCTTCTTAAGGCAAACTTGTTTAAACTTATGTCTCAGATCAGATATTGTTGCTTCCACGACTGCCTATGATCGAGCACTTATATTCGAGCCCTCGAGGCCCTGGCTTGTCTTATGATGCTTGTATGATTTATTTATGTTTTAGAGTTGTGTTGTGATATCTTCCGTGAGTCCTCGATCTTGATCGCATACGCTTATGCGTGCATGATTAGTGTACGATTGAATCGGGGCGCCATGTATAGGTAGGACCCATATGCGTAGTAGTTTGCGTGGGCTACTGGGGTGCAGCGTTTAACGAAGAGTTAACGGCAATGAGGGAAATGTACTCAAACGTATCCGATACACAAGTTGTAGGGCCGATTTGTTTCATTTTCAAGTTTATGCATGAATCTGTTCATCTAGTGTAAGTTTATGTATCAAAAGTGTATTTAACTCTATTATTAACTTCATCTAACTACCTAAGTTGTTTAATAGTTAATTAACAAATAAACTTGAGTTGCAATAACCATGTCCGCTAAATGAACAAAATAACTTTCATCTCGGAAAAATGGATAAGCAGCATGGAGCTGAATGACTTTGATGTTATTTAATTCGTTTTTATGGTTGCGTGCGTCAATGAATTAGACCTGGGCATTTCCGGGCCGGGCCGGGTTTCAAAAATCCCAACCCCAAGATCCCAATCCAGCGAAATGACTACTTTTCGTAATTTAAAATAATAAAATAACTATTTTCAGGGATTAATACTCTAATACTATGCATATATTTATATAAAAATGCCTAAAAATCATGTTTTGTCGGGCTTTTCTGGCCTTCGGGCCGGGCTTTGGGCTGGAAAGTGAGGCCCGGGACCGGGCCATAGCCCAGGAAATGACAATTTTTTGTATTTTAGATAATAAAATAACTATTTTCGGGGATTAATACTCTAATACTATGCCTATATTTATATAAAAAAATTGGAAATCATGTTTTGAAGGGCATTTCTTGGGCTTCAGGCCGGGCTGCGGGATGGAAAGTGTGACGCCCGGGTAATTGAGCTATAGTAACCCCCCTGGTAATGATGCCACGTCCCCTCGATTATTGTTGATAATCTCGTGTTAGTTCAGAACCGATCCAAATTCAAATTTGAATTAAAATCAAAACAATTAAAGTTTTCAAAAGTCAAAACTAAATTGTTCCTAATGTGTCAAATAATCCATAATAAATGTTGGTGAAGAAATCATCTTTAATAAAATATTTAAATGCACTAAGTTAATTAAAACAGCGATAAGACAATTATCTAAAATACTTTTAGAATCATAAGCAAATGCAAAATACCTTATTTAGAGTGCCAAAATATTTGGGGCCGTGACCTATTTAATAGCACTAAATTAGTTGTTGTTTCTAAATTTTATGAAACTAAAAAAAAGCAAAACGGAAAAGAAATAGAATAAGAAAAGAAAAACAAAGGAGGCCAACCCCCGGCCACACTAGGCCTTGGCCCAGATGGCCGGCCCAGCCGCCCGAACAGGCCGACCCTCACCCACCTCCACTTAACCCCCTCGGTCCACTGACCGAAACCCTAATCCCCACTGCTCCCCCCCTCGACCCCCCCCACTCGCACCCACTCCCTCCCCCTCGTCCCACTCCTCTCTCTCTCTCGCTCTTCCTCGATCCGATCGGGCAACCTCGATCCCATCGCCTATCGCCAGATCGACGCCGCCACACCCCCATCACGGAGCCGCCCTCCTCGTCGCCCCACCGGCGCCCGCCGCCCGCCCACGACCACGCTGACGCTGACCCCGCCTCGAGCTACTCGCCCGCGCACAGACGAGGATCCGCGCCACGGAGCTCCTCACCGTCTTCCCCGAATCGTCGTCGCCTCGTCGTCCTCGCCGGATCTCCTCCCTGCCGGAACGTCATCTCGGACCTCCTCCTCGACCCCCGCTCCCCGAACCCCTACGGCCCCAGTGAGCGCATTCCCCCTCTCCTCCTCTGTACGTGTGCGCGCCCGCCGTCACCGCATGCCCTCGCTACGCCCGCCTCCCCCTGCCGCAACCGCTTGCCGCCGGCAGCGCGCCCCAACCACTGTCGATGCGGTGGCTGTGCTCAACCCCTCGCCGCGCCGTTGCACTACTCCCCTGCTCCCCCTTCCCCCCGTGCTGCCCGAGTTGTTGTCATGGAGCTTGCCCGGCGCCTCTAGCTCACGCCGCCGACCACCCACGCGCGGGTCCAGCGACCAGGCGCCCGCGCCCGTTCGCCCGCTAACCACCGTCCACTAAGGCCTGGGTCACTAGCCTCGGGGCCCCACGCCCAGAATGGTTTAAAAAAAGGGAATTTAAAACTAGTTAGTTTAATTAAATAGTAATTAGTTTAACTAAACCCTAATTAACCTAAAACAAAGAATGACAGGTGGTCCCACTGGACCCACACGTCAGTTTGACTAGTCAACGCCTCTGTTGACTGCTGACGTCATGATGACGTCAGCATGCACTATTCTGGATAATGTTAGAATTAAATAATTAAATAAATTCTAAAGATGATTAAAACTTTAGAAAATCATATAAAATAAACCGTAGCTCAAATGAAAATGTTTTCTATATGAAAGTTGCTCAGAACGACGAGACGAATCCGGATACGCAACCTGTTCATCCACCACACATCCCTAGCATAGCAAACATGCAACTTTCCCCCTTCGGTCCGTTTGTCCGAAAACGCAAAACACCGGGAATACTTTCCCGGATGTTTTCCCCCTTCGCCGGTATCACCTACCACTACGTTAGGTCACCCCTAGCACCGCATATTGCCGCGTCTTGCTTTGTGTTACATTTGATTGCTCTGTTATTTATTGTGTTCCCCCTCCGCTACTTCTTTCCGCCAGACTTTGAGACCGTGTCGATGTCCGTGTGTTCGACTACACACAAGATGACCCTCCTTCTTGCCGAGCAACCAGCAAGCCCCCTTGATCACCAGATATCGCCTATTCCTTCTCTATACTGCTTGCATTAGAGTAGTGTAGCATGTTACTCCTTTCGGTTAATCCTATTCTGATGCATATCCTGTCATTGTTGCTACAGTTGTTACCCTTACCTGCTATCCTACTGCTTAGTATAGGATGCTAGTGTTCCATCAGTGGCCCTACACTCTTGTCCGTCCGCCATGCTATACTACTGGGCCGTGATCACTCGGGAGGTGATCACGGGCATATGCTATATACTTTATACCGTTACATTACTTATGTTATTGTCCGGAGATGGGGGCTGAAGGGGCAGGTGGCTCCATCCCGGTAGAGGTGGGCCTGGATTCCCAACGGCCCCCGACTGTTACTTTGTGGCGGAGCGACAGGGCAGGTTGAGACCGACTAGGAGAGAGGTGGGCCTTGCCCTGGTCGGCGTTCGTGAATACTTAACACGCTTAACGAGATCTTGGTATTTGATCTGAGTCTGGCCATTTGGTCTATACCAACTAACCAACTACGTGGGAAAGATATGGGCACTCGGCGTCGTGGTATCACCGAAGCCTTCGTGACGTCACGAACGAGCGCGCTACCGGATTGGAACGTAAGTCTGCTCTTGTATTAAGGGGCTAGTTCGCTTCCGGCACAGACGAAACGTGTGTGTGTGCTAAGGGCGATGGGCCTGCACTTCGCGCGCTTAGGTTTAGACCGGCGTCTGACCTCTCTGCTGGCCTAGGTGGGCTGCGACGTGTTGATCTTCCGTGGCGGGCATGACCCGTAAAAGTGTGTCCGGCCAAATGGGATCAAGCGTGTTGGGTTATGTGGTGCACCCCTGCAGGGAAGTTAATCTATTCGAATAGCCCTGATCTTCGGTAACAGGATGACTTGGAGTTGTACCTTGACCTTATGACAACTAGAATCGGATACTTAATAAAACACACCCTTCCAAGTGCCGGATACAACTCGGTGGTCGCTCTCTAACAGGGCTACGAGGAGAGGATCGCCGGGTAGGAGTATGCTATACGATGCTACTAGGAGGACTTCAGTCTACTCTCTTCTACATGCTGCAAGACGGAGGCTGCCAGAAGCGTAGTCTTCGACAGGACTAGCTACCCCCCTCTTATTCTGGCATTCTGCAGTTCAGTCCACTGATATTGCCTCTTTACACATATACCCATGCATATGTAGTGTAGCTCCTTACTTGCGAGTACTTTGGATGAGTACTCACGGTTGCTTTTCTCCCCCTTTTCCCCCTTCCCTTCTACCTGGTTGTCGCAACCAGATGTCGGAGCCCAGGAGCCGAGACACCACCGTCGATTTATTTACTCCTACTACACCGGAGGTGCCTACTACTACGTGCGGCCCGGCGATTTACCACCAGGAGTAGTTTAGGAGGATCCTGTAGGAGGCATGCGCCTCTTCGATCTGTATCTCAGTTTGTGCTAGCCTTCTTAAGGCTAACTTGTTTAACTTATGTCCTACTCAGATATTGTTGCTTCCACCGACTGCCTATGATTGAGCACTTGTATTCGAGCCCTCGAGGCCCCTGGCTTGTATTATGATGCTAGTATGACTTATTTATGTTTTAGAGTTGTGTTGTGATATCTTGCCGTGAGTCCCTGATCTTGGTCGTACACATTTGCGTGCATGATTAGTGTACGATTGAATCGGGGGCGTCACAGAAAGTGAGGCCCGAGCCCGAGCCAGACGTCAGGCTTCAGGTTAGGCCTGTCGGGTTGGGCCACCCATGCCCAGGTTTACAATGAATGCAGAGCCCCGGGGTGGTATCCCTATTTTTTTAGAAAAAAAAGTTAATTCCATCTTGCCGCTATCACTTTTTTTAATGTATTGCGAGCACTCTTCAACTGCTTTAAGAGCAACTCTAGCGATAATCGATCTCGCCCGATCCGCAAAATAACCACCAAAATGCGGGTCGGGCGGAAAAGCTGCCCGATCAGACCCGTGATCCCGCCTGCCCAAGAATTTTTTGAGGGCGCGACAAAATCTGGCCCCAACCTCACAGATTCGCTGGTTTCCCCGCTGCTATGCTGCCTCTGCATCACAGAGAAGCAGTTGGCGGGAGGGACATTTCAGCCCGCGCTCCTTTCCCCACCTCCTTCCGCCGCCGACCGCCCTTGCTTCCGCCCGTCCGCCGCCGGCAATTCCGGCCAAATCTGCGGGCGGAATCGCGCCGCGGGGCCATCCCCCACCCGACCCTTCCGGATCCGGTGAGAAGAGCCGCCCCTCGCCGCTATCGCCGCCGGGGTTCGACCGTCGTCGAGCCTGCCCCTCGTCGCCGCCCGGTTAGTGGTTGCTTTGTGATATTTGCGAGCGGTATGCCTAGTTGATTGACGCGGCGTGCGATTCTTGTCCATGTAGATGGAGTTGAGCCCATGCGGGAAGTTCTTGCTCTCTGATTCGTCCGATTCGGACGACTCGGATGTTGAGACCATGCTTGCGAACTTTCGGCAGCAGACATTAGTCATGGCGCTTGCCGTGAAGGAGCACGAAGACGAGAGCCGGAAGAGGAGGCGAGGATTGACCGTCGGGCATCTTTTCCATTCCTCAGAATCGCCATCTTGGGAACAAGATGTTGATGCAAGACTACTTTGCGGAGAATCCAACATATCCACCGCACCTCTTCCGGAGAAGGTACCGAATGTGCCGATCCCTCTTTGTGAAAATTGTTCAAGCTTGCGAGGTAAATTGTCGGTATTTTACTCAAAGAAGAAATGCTGCGGGCTTAAAGGGATTTAGTGCATATCAAAAAATCTCCACAGCTATGCGGGTGATTGCATATGGCGTTCCGGCTGACTATGCCGATGAGTTATCTTCGCATTGGTGAAGATACTACAATTGAGTCAGTGCGTAGGTTTGCAAAAGTGATCATCTGTGTCTTTGGTCCTGAGTATCTTCGGGCACCCAACGAGGATGACAAAAAGAAATTGATGGCATCTAATGAGAGGAGAGGTTGGTCTGGCATGCTAGGTAGCATTGATTGTATGCATTGGACTTGGAAAAATTGCCCAAAGGCATGGCAAGGAATGTATTGTGGCAAGTCTCGTGATGCAACAATTGTGCTAGAGGCCGTAGCATCGGAGGATTTATGGATTTGGCATTGCTTCTTTGGTATGCCGGGCACTCTCAATGATATCAGTGTGTTGCAACGGCCTCATTTGTTTGCTAGGCTTGCTAGTGGTGATGCTCCTGCTTGCAACTACATTATCAATGGGCATGAATACATAAAAGGGTACTATCTTGCAGATGGTATATACCCTCCTTGGTGCACATTTTTCAAGAGCATCAAAGAGCCCAAAACTAAAAAACAGTGTGAATTTGCAAGGGTGAAAGAGGCAGCCCGAAAAGACATTGAAAGAGCATTCAGTGTTTTGCAATCTAGGTTTGCCATTGTTCGTGGTCCTGCTCGTTTTTGGGATAAGAGAATCTTGAAAAATATCATGACATGTTCTGTTATCTTTCACAATATGATTCTTGAAGATGAGAGAGGAATGAACTTGGAATTCTTCTACGACAATGTGGGTAGCCGTGTCAAACCAGCTAGAGACCCTAACCATATTAGAGCTTTTCTTCAGACATACAAGGAGATTGAAAATGCAAACACATACTTTCAACTTCAGGAGGATCTCATAGAGCAGCATTGGCAAAGGGCTGGACAGTGACTCATTTTTGTATTCATTTGTATTTGTATTCATCACAAGTTTTGTATTGCATTATTTAAGTTTGATTCGGTCATTTGAATAATTATTTGTAATATGGATGATTGTTGTATTATGTTGGATTTGAATAGTTATTTAGTTTGCTTCTGTTTGTGGTATTATGTTGAATTTGATATTTGCGGGCCGATGAGATGCGGTATGCAGCGGTGCAAGAACAGACACCGCAAAGCCGACCCTTATAAAAGCATATTCGACGAATATACTTTTATACGGGTCCGTTTGAGGGGTCTGCATCTGCGGCCGTCCTTGCCGTCCCGCAAAGGCCGTTTTCCGTGAACTGCAAACGCGTTTTGCGGGCCGGAGAGATGCGGGGTCTCCTAGAGTTGCTCTAACATCAGTGATGACTTCCCTGGAGAACTTGCCTTGCTACACGCGTTGGTGGCGCCCCAACGGCCTCGACCCGGCGCCCTTCAGCCAACGCCTATGGCTGGTTATTGGGCTGCTGCGGATGGCAGATGTGGTGCTCCCCGGTGAGACGGAGCGGGGTGGCGGCCCCTCCTCCTGCACGAGCTGGATCTGATCAACCACGCGTTTGGGGGCCCAGTGTGCGACACTGAGGTGGATGGGCGCTGGTTACGGCTGGTGTTGGCCGTAGCTGGCTCGCCGGCCTGCCGGCGGCGAGGTGGAAGGCCCCGGCGTGGTGGTGGCACCGCCACAACGCTAGGGTGTACGGGCCAGTGGGTGGCGGATCAGCTGTGTGGCTGGTCGCATGAGGATGTGGAGGCGGGTTGTTCCGGGCGATGGCCTGCGTGGCTCTGGCCAACGCCGATGACATGACGCTAGTGGGCATCGTTCTTCCTTCCTGGAGGGTCTTCATGGTACTCTCCGGCCTTGTCCATCCTGGGGGTTCGTCTTCGGGTGAAAGCCTTTGGCACTGCAGCAGCAGGGCTAGGCGACGGCGTCGTTCCGCGTCGCTTCCCCCTTGAGGCGTCATCTTGAAGACTAGTTCCCCTCCGCGCTTTCCCTGGGCTGGACGTGCACGACATCAAGGTTGGCTTGTGCACAACGGGTGATGCGAGTGGTTGACGTTGCGACTCGTGTGGCAATAACGATGGTGGTGTGCAGAACTGGGTCGCGGCTAGTCCTCCTGATGTCGACGGCCCGGTGCATCAATGGGTGTGTCTATGTTTGTTTCTCACTGTGACGGAGAAGTCGGAGCTGTGCGTCGCGGGGCCCTTGCAGAAACAATGACTCCATGAGGGCGATTTCAGCGGACGGTGCTCTCCGGAGATTGCGATGGGCTAGGTTAGTGCGAGACTTGCAACTTTCTCCTTTGATGCACATCAACAAAATCGGAGCTGTCGGTCCTCGACGCTCAGTCGATTGTTTGGCTTTGGCTGGCAAGGTCCTCGGGTGTCGTTCGTTTGAAGGGGTCTTGACGAGTCGTCAGTGGCGAAGTCGGAGTCCCTGCTCGGGGAGAGGTGATGATGACGAGATTGCAGGCAGCCCTGACGGTGTCCTCTCCTCGGCGGTGTGTGTGATCTTGCGGGTGCCATGTCGGCTGGTGTGCCCTTTTCTATGGGCGTGTTGTATCGGTTTTCGCCCAGGTTTCCATTAATTAACCGGGCAACTCTCTTCTTCTTAATTAATAAAAATGGCAAATCTTTTGTCTCGTTTCAAAAAGAAAATAAAACTAGTACTGTAGGACTTTCGCGTTGTGGAGTTGTACCCTTTTTTTAAGGTAGTGCACATCGTACCCTATATGTGTTCGCGGGGTGTTTGGAATTTTGTATCCATGACAATGATAGGAAAATAAATAGCATATTTTAGGGGCAGGAAAATCCACCTTTTTTTTGCGGGTTCAAATCCACCGTTTTTGTTAAAGTGGTGCCTTGGATTACATGATTATATTACGACATTAATGATCTTCCATTGTACTCCTTCAGTTCCAATTAGTTGAAGTTCCATTTTTTCCTAAATCAATCTTATTCAATTTTGTACCAAGTATATGGAGAAATTTAAGAGTAAAACCCATATTCATTTGAGAGGTTTGAAAGAAAAGAAAAGGTTTTTCAAGAATAGTGATATTGTACTTTTCTCACTATTCATTGCCCCTGTTCAAGAATTCGGCTCGATTAACTTGCTAATTAATCCCTACTCGTAGGGTCACCGGGTAGTTGAGAAACTGATAAATCATTCAATTAACAGATTAATTTGTTGATTAGCCTATTAATCCCCTACTCGCCAGCCAACAGTGTAACTACCAATTAGCGATTTCCTCAACAATGTTCATTGCTGGAAAAAATATCAAAATTCCCAAATGATTTTGATTTTTTAACTTTTTTTTACTTGTGTTCCACTTTAACATGGTTTCATCACCTTTTTTTAGAAGAGCGTGATTTTCATCACCTTATTTTTTCTCTGTTTCTTACGAGTTTTTTCCTTTAGAACTTCTTACGAGTTTTCTTGAGGAGAGTGGATTCTTTTCTTTCTCTGTGGGGATGAGAGCCCAACAGCAAATGGAAATGAAATGCAGCCCGCACAACCGCGAGCGGCCTCTCAACAAGAAAAATGGAGGGAAAAGCCGCAGAAGCGACGGAAAACTCTCTTCCTGTTCCCCAAATGCGCGCACAAAAAAAAGATGGAAACCTACTCCGACCTCGGCACCAACGGCTGCAACCCTGCTCCGACGAAACCGGCGATTGAGGAACCACACGCCGTCGCCACTGGAGGTCCCTCCATAGTTGGCCCCGGCGCTCCCCCCGCCCCCCAGCCGGTACACTCTCGTCGCCACCCTCCGGGTACCCCTCGATGGATTCGCTCCACCCATTTTGTTGAAATCTGCGTGTTCTGATTTCGCAGTGTACCGCCGCCGACGCGAGGAAGCGGAAGGCCCCGACGACGGCGACAGCGAAGGCCGCCAGGAAGCCTCGCATGCCGCAGGTCTGTAGCTTTCACTGTACCTATCAGCCCCCTCTCCCGGGCAATCTAGCTTGATATGTTTTTTTTGTGTGGTATGTGTTCTTGTTTGCGAATAATCTTGCTTGGTAGTTTGATGCGTCTGAATGCATTTCACCTTTGGTACTGTAGGTTGAAGAACCGATTCAGATGCATGTGTAATATGGACTTAGAGAAATGTTTGACAGCGTTCAGGGCGATGATTTAGTTGAAAATTCGTTAGACACTTTTGTAGAGAACAACTGTGCACACGTCATCGGCGAGCTACCGCTGCAGCCGCAGTCGATGTCATTGGTGGATCTACATCTCTGGATCTTCAAGTTGTTCCGGCTCCATCCAAAAACACAAGATCTCGCTATTAAGGGGTTTCTCAAACAACACAAAAGTGACTCCTACGACGACTCCTCTGAACTGAACAGTTATTTGGAGTACTACCCGTGGGACATACATTACTTTAAGACTGACAAGTGTTGGAGTTCCTTTGCCAATAAATTGAAGAGAAAAAGAAATGTGACACAGAAGTTCATGTTGTATGTGCAATCTTCTGAGATAGAGCATTATGACATTCTGCTCGAGCTGTAAATGATGATTATTATCAATGGCGATGGTTGTGTTGCACAGGACAAAAAGCGACACAGTGGCTTCTCCTTTGGTGCCCTTGTGGAAGACTTGACAATGACAGCAAAGGAAATTGGAGATTATCTCACTGATCAGTTTGGTGAGCAGATTAGTCCTGGTTAGGCGTGGAGAGCAAAACAGTTTGCTCTGGAAAGAAAATTTGGTACATTTTATGATTCACACAACTTTTCCCCGAGGTTACTTAAGGATATAGCACGTAAAAACCCTGGTAGTTTTGTTGACATCAAGGATGCAGAGGTTGCAGGGTGTAAAGATTTCCGAGTCCTCAAGCGTATGTTTTGGGCATTTCGACAGTGCTTACAGGCCTTCCGTACTTGTCGCCATGTGCTATGCATCAAGGGCACACCTCTATGCGGGAAATATCAAGGGATGCTGCTTACTGCTGTTGCATCAGATGTTAATGGTTTCTCCTTTCCAGTAGCATGTGTTGTCGTTGAGGGCGAGACCAAGGAAAGCTGGTTGTGGTTTCTTAGGAATTTGGAGCGAGCAGTGGTGCATCAGTCTTCCGTGTGCATTATACACGACTACAAAAGGGATTTGATCAATGCTGTGAAGGACCTTCTGAATTCCCGCGAACGACAGTGGTGTAGAGTAGAAAGTCGGTGGTGCATGGAAGACCTTGCCGAAAACTTCTTTGCGTATTTTGGTGACAAGAAGCTTGTGATGATGTTCAAGAAAACTTTGCCAGCGGAAGCGACGCCATAAATTTGGTAAAATCTGGAAGGAGCTAGACGAGTTGACGTCCACATATATGGCGGGGAAAGAACATGGTACTAGTGAGGAAATGCAGCAGGAATCATTCGAGCATGATGTGGCAGAGCTTGAGGCGCAAAGCCCATGCAACCAACATGATTCAGTGGGGAATATGAAGGAAGGAGATCACGCCGATGACAGCAACAAAAAGATAGCAAAGTTCTCGGACTGGATCGATCAGAAACCAAAGGACAAGTGCTCACTGGCATATGACAGCGATGGAGAAAGGTATGGCATCATGGGCAGTGATATAGCTGATGTATATAAGAACGACCATGTATTGAAAGGGATAGCATGCTGTCGGTGTACTAGAATAGGGGTACCCTAGTACCCCGAACTCGTCTGCGGACAGATTCAGCGCCCTGGCCGGGCGGCCTGTTGGCCGCCAAGATCTCAGCGGCTCCCTTGGAGCCATTCAAGAACAAAGTAGTCAAGACCCCGGCAAGAGGAGCTTGCCGGGAAGGCCACCCAGGGCGCAAAGGAAATGAGGCCCCGGCAAGAGGAGCTTGCCGGGAAGGCTTGGCGGGCGCTGAACCCCCAAGCGCGACAAGGTTCCCGCAGCGGCAAGGCGCTTGCGGGCGGGCGACCTCTCTTCATCTCGCTCCAGCTCACCCGCCAACGTGTCACCACGGGCTCTCCCAAGCTGCGTGTCGGCGGGCCGTGCAGCCAGCGGGGAGTAGCGACAGACGGCGCCGACAAGCCACCATCGTGGCGGACGGGCGCCTAACAGTCCCTGTTACCTGTTTCGGGCGGCCGAGGCGGGCATTGATGAATCTTGTCCCTTGCCGTCGAGTTAGGTATGGATTACTGTACATTGTACAAAGCGGTGTACCAACCCAGGTTTTTACCATTGTAACCTTGTCTACTTGCCACATGTGGTAACCCCTTGTGTCTATAAAAGGAGGCCCGAGGGCAACGTAGAGGGGGTTCGGGTCGGCTAGTTCCGGTCTAGCTCCAGCTTAGTTCATCACATTCAGGCTAGGTTTTGTAGCCCGCATTGCTCCCTAGCAAGAACACAAGAAAATCCACAAAGCAGCAGTAGGAGTATTATCTCTCCGGAGAGCTCCGAAGCTGGGTAAACCCCCTCGTGTGCATCGCCTCGATCCGCTCTTTGTGCAATCTCCGCTCCCCTCCGAACCACAAGGGACCCAGGTCCCATAGGTGCTCGTGGGGCACGATCAGCTCTTCCCCCGACATCTTTGGCGCGCCAGGTAGGGGGCGTCGAGACTGTGTGAACCCGATTCGGCGGTCGCACGAACAACTCCATCGACGTCTTCGTCGACATGGCGCCAAAGAAGAAGCCTTCGGCAGCAGCTGAGCCGTCCGCGTCGAACCCACCACCACCGGAGCCGTCAGGTGGTGGGGGAAACGCTGGCGGAAGGACCGGCGTCGTCGAAAGAGCCCACGATGCCGCCAGGTCCAAGGACAACGCGCCGCGGACGTCGGCGTCCGAATCTGCACCGCGCCCATCACAGGAGGCGCGGGACAGACAGCGTCATGATACCCGCGGCACCATACGATCTTTGGATCAAGGCCAAGTTGGAGGATCCCAAGGCCCTCGAGACCCGCATGCACCTCAGCATGCCGGTACGAGTGGGGTACGGTCGCTGGGGCGGGATGCTGCTTCTCCTAACTTGGTTAGGAGTCCGAGCACATCCCGTTCTTCGCTCCGTACGCCGTTGCCGCCAACCACACCAGCGGAAGCCTTGGCGAGGGCTCAGTTACTACTAGATTACCCTCCGACGGCCGATAAGGTCGACGAGTGGAGGGCCACAATTCAGAGTCTTATCGGCTTCGCCAACGGCGACGTCCCGCGGCAACGGCGCCGCATCAGCGGCGGGCGACAAAGCGCGAGCCGATGGCGGCGAGACTTGCGGGGTGCACCCATCAGACCTCCCCTTCCCGAAGGCCAAGATCGCCGACTCGCGGATCCACCTCGGCGGTGACTCCACAGCATCGTCGGATCCGCGAGCTCGTCGCGACCAGCGCCAAGTTCTTGAGAACAGCAAGAACAGGGCGCCGAACCCGCGCGAAGCGCCAAGAAAGCGCGCCGTCAATCGACCAACGCGCCGGGCCCACTATCGATATGCACGCGCCAGAAGAACCAGGCGACTTGCCGTCTGTGATGGGTTGCCCTGCGTTCACTCGTGAGCTGCGGCAAGTCCGGTGGCCCGACAAGAAAAACTTCAAACCAGGCGTGCGGAGAAATGCGGCGGCAGGACACATCCATCGGAGTTCCTCGGCATCTACACCATCGCGGTGCAAGCTGCGGGGGGCGAGGCGACAAGATCTCGCCAACTACTTCCCTTGGTGCTCAAGCCAAACGTCGATCTTGGCTCATGCACTTGCCGGATGGCTCTATTTCTTCTTGGGCAGATTTGTGCCATCGGTTTGTTGGCGCCTTCACGGCGACCACAAGCCTCATGGCCGGAGAGTGATCTCCACCTGCTCGCCCGAAGGAGGAGTCTCTGCAAAATTCATCCGAGAGATTCAGTCGGGTGCACTACAACATCACAGACGTCCACCTGCTGCGGTGATTAGTGCATTCAATCGAATGTCGAAATCGCAGGATGAGGAGGAGATGGCGATGTGCAAAGTGAAAAGACGTCAGCGAGCTCTACGCCCTGGCCGACAAGTGTGCACGCTGAAGAAGGAAGAAGGCTCCTGAGGAGAGAGTGTGGGAGCAGAGTCTGACAGTGAGGGGACCGCCCCGGCAAGGAATAGCCGGCGGCGGAACAACAGGAGGAAGAAAAACCAAGAAGTACTAGTTGTCGAGCAGTCCGGCAAGGATGGTACCGCCAACAAAGCCAAGGCCGGTGGCTCCGGCAAGGAGGTTGCCGTTGACGCCGACCTCCAAGCTGTGGCGGCCGCCGACAAGCCTGACAGCTCCAACAAGCAGTACTGTAAAATCCACCGCACTAAGGGCCACGATCTCCAAAGCTGCAAGAAAGTCGAGCAGCTTGTTGAGCTACAGAGAGCTGAATCTGAAAGAGACAAGGAGAAGGCCCAAGAAGGTGCTGGTGCAGCAGTCAAAAGAGACCCGGTCGGGGAGGACGCCTTGCAGGCAAGGCCAAACAGCGGCAAGAGAGAGACCCCGTGGCGCGACAAGGAAGAAGATGAAGATGAAGATGACGAGGACTATGAGGACGATGAAGCAGATGAGCAGGAGTTTCAAAAGGCAACAGAGGTCCTTTGCGTTGACGGTGGTGCGTCTCTGCATACCTCACACCGGCAACTCAAGCAATGGATGCGTGAGGTCAATGCAGCAGAACCATCCATAGAGTCACGCAAACCTCTGAAGTGGTCCAGCACGCCCATCATCTTTGACATTGAGGATCACCCTGATCGCATCACTGCGGTCGGGTGCTTGCCGATGTTGGTCTCACCAACCATCCGCAACCTCAAGGTCACAAAGGTGCTGGTTGACGGCGGGGCCGGCCTGAATTTGATCTCCTCTGCAGTGCTCCAGAGACTTCAAATCCCTGACAGCGAGCTCGAAGAAACTGGTACATTCCAAGGAATCAACCCAGGAAGGAGCAAGCCCAAGGGGAAGATCGCGTTGCCGGTAACATTGACAGCGAACTCAATTCAGAACTGAGAGGTCACGTTTGGCGTCGCCGATTTCCCATTGCCCTACAATGGCATACTTGGCCGTCCGGACTCGCCAAGTTCATGGCCGCCTCTCATTATGATTACAACCTACTCAAGATGCCCGGCCCGATAAGCGTCATTTCTGTCCATGGCGACAAGAAAGACGCACTTATCTCGCCCGACAAGATTTACCGGATGCAGCAGCCGCGACGGATAGCAAACCACTTACCGCTGAAGCTCACGGGCGAAGAAGAAGACCACTGGTCCGGCAAAAGCCTTTGTTGCCCGATCCGGCAGCGCACCTCTTGGTGCTGCGCTACCGTCGAGGACGCACCATCGAGCTCCACCGGCAAGTGCAACAAGATGATGGCAGCTCCGCCAAAGACCAAGAAAGTGCCCGCCAAGGAAGACGGCACTGGTGGTACCTTCACCATCAGTGCCACGCTTGATCCTAAATAGGAAGGCGAGCTCGTTGCTTTCTGCGGGCGAATGTCGATGTGTTTGCATGGCAACCATCGATATCCCCGTGTTCCCGGAAAGTAATTGAGCACCACCTAGCTGGTTGTCCTCACGCAAGGCCCGTCAAGCAAAGAGTTAGGAAGCAGCGTTGGGCGCCAAGAGTTCATAGCGAAGAAATCAAAAATTGGAAGCAGCAGGGGCTTGTCGGAGGAGTCCTCCACCCCACGTGGTTGGCCAATCCGGTAGTGATACGCAAGGCTAAGGGAAATGGAGACTTTGTATTGACTTCACAGATGTTAATAAAGCCTGTCCCAAGGACCCATTTCCCTTGCCGCGTATCGACCAGATTGTTGACTCCACGGCTGGATGCGATCTGCTTTCGTTTCTTGATGCATATTCAGGATATCATCAGATCTTCATGGCAGAAGAGGATGAAGAGAAAACCACATTCATCACACCATGTGGCACGTACTGCTTTATACGGATGCCTTTCGGTTTGAAGAATGCTGGCTCAACCTTTGCAAGGGTAGTCCATGATGCCTTTGGACCACAGATACACAGAAATGTAGAAGCCTACATGGATGACATAGTGGTCAAGAGCAAAGACAAGGCAACCCTGGTTCAAGATTTGGATGAGACGTTTGCAAACCTGCGCAAGATCAACCTCAAGCTCAATCCCGAGAAGTGCGTGTTTGGAGTCCCTTCCGGCAAGCTTCTCGGGTTCTTTGTATCTCAGCGGGGAATTGAAGCCAATCCCGACAAGATCAAGGCCATTGAGCAGATCGAAGCACCAAAGCGCGTCAAGGATGTCAGAAGGCTTGCCGGTTGCGTGGCTGCTCTCAGCAGGTTCATCTCTAAGTCTCTCGAGCGCCCTGCCGTTTTCAAGATTTTGAAAAAGGCAGGTCAATGAAATGGACTCCCGGCGGAGGCTGCGCTGCAGGACTTGAAGAGATACCGTCCTCCACTCCGATGCTTATCGCACCTAAGCCGCAAGAGAAGTTGCTGCTTTATATAGCGGCAACCAATCAAGTGGTTAGTGCTGCGTTAGTAGCGAGAGGGAGGCAGGTGATGAGCGGCAACCGAGGCAGCGCATCCAGCGAAAAGCAAGGGCTTCATTGTCAAGCTCGTCCCGACAAGGACGGATCAGCGCGAGGTTGCGACAAGATACGGAAGAAGATGGTGCAGCGCCCAGTGTACTTTGTCGGTTCCCTTCTGCAGGGGCTAGGTCAAGGTACTCGGGTGTCTGGCTGCTTTCGGCCTCCTCATGGCCTCAAGAAAGCTGCGCCATTACTTCCAAGCACATGAGATAACAGTTGTCACTGCTTTGGTGAAGAGGATTCTGCAAAATCCGGAAGCAACAGCAGGATTGTTGAGTGGTATTTGAACTGTCAAGCTTTGGTCTCAAGTTTGAAAGCACTTCAACTATCGAGCAGGGCATTGGCAGAATTCATAGCAGAGTGGGCGCCGACGCAGGATGAAGAGATTCGGAGACGAGCATCCCGTCAAGGAGGCAAATAAAGAACGGCTGATGTACTTTGACGGGCCTTTCTCGCTGCAAAGCGCCGGTGCGGCGTGCTGCTTATCGCACCCACCGGGGAACACCTCAAATACATAGTCCAAATGCACTTTCCCAAGGAACAAGCAACAAATAATACTGCAGAGTATGAAGGCTTGCTTGCCGGTCTCAGGATTGCGGTGGACCTTGGGATTAAGAAGCTCATTGTCAGGGGAGACTCACAACTTGTCGTCCGCCAAGTAAATAAAGATTACCAGAGTCCGTTGATGGAAGCGTACGTCGATGAAGTGAGGAAGCTGGAAGAGCACTTTGAAGGCCTGCAAATGGAACACGTTCCAAGAGCACAGAATAATGTAGCTGATGGCCTCTCCAAATGTGCCGCACTTAAGTTACCTGTGGAACCAGGGATTTTTGTGCTCAAGCTGACTCAGCCAACCGTGACACCATCAACAAGACAGAGCAGAAAGAGAAAATTGGTTTCCGGCGACTACTTTCCAGCAGAGCTCTCTGAAGCCGCCGCCAAGAAAGTCCCTAAAACCGACGCAAATATCACTGACGAACAGTCTGCTCCGACAAACCATGCAGTTTGTATCGTTGAAGCAAACGCTCCCGACAAGCTTAGCTCCGGCAAGCTTGGCGGGGATCATCGAGCTCCGGCGGACCCGCAGGTCCTTGCCGTAGAAGCTGATGGTCCCGCAGTGATAGATGAGCCTTTAGTCCTTGTTGTCGAGCCACAGGCTCCAACATGGGCACAGCAGATCGTCCATTTCCTTGAGACAGAGAACTTCCGAAGAGCAAGAAGAAGCGGAAAAAGTAGCCCGGCGATCAGTATGTACCAGTTTGTTGACAACATCCTGCATGAAGAAGACTCAGCGGAGTGAAATTGAAGTGTATTTGCGGGAAGATGGACAAAAGCTGTTGGCGAGATACACGGAGGCATATGTGGTCACCACATTGGCGCAAGAGCACTTGCCGCAAAGCTTTCCGGCAAGGTTTCTTCTAGCCGAAGCCCTCGGGATGCAAGCGCATAAGTAACCAAGTGTGAAGCGTGCAGTTCCATTCAAGACAGATACACCAGCCAGCTCAAGCTCTCCGGATGATCCCTTTATCCTGGCCCTTCTGCGTGCTGGGGCTCGACATCCTCGGCCCCTTCCCCGAGCTGTCGGGGCTTTGAATACTTGTACGTCGAATCGACAAGTTCACAAAGTGGCCGAAGTGGAACCGGTGAGGAAGGTGACAGCACGGTCACCGTCAAGTTCTTCAGTCAATTGTTTGCCGTTTTGGGATTCCTAACCGATCATCACCGACAACGGCACAGTTCACGAAGTCGCACCTTCATGCGATCGCCCAAGATCTTGGCGCCAAGATCTGCTTTGCTTCCGTTGCTCATCCAAGAAGCAGCGGTCAAGCGAGAGGGCAAACGCTGAAGTGCTGCGAGGACTCAAGACCAGAACTTTCGACAGGCTGCACAAGTGCGGAAGGAACTGGATCGAGGAGCTGCCATGGTTCTTTAATCGATCAGACGACGCCAAATCGAGCCATCGCCGGACAGCCTTTGCTCTAGTCTACGGAGCGAGGCAGTTCTCCCAAGGAACTCAGTATACGGGTCACCTCGAGTGCTCGCTTATGATGAGCTTGAGCAAGAGCAGCTGCGACAAGATGACGCGCTGCTCCTCGAGGAAGATCGTCTTCAGGCTGCAGACGAGCTGCTCGTTACCAGCAAGCTTTGCGTCGCTACCATAGCCGCAGTTAATGCGGAAGCTTCGAGGAAGGCGACCTTGTTCTTGGCGCGTTCAATCCGCCAAGAATTCCAACAAGTTGACGCCAAAGTGGGAAGGCCCTTATCGGGTAAAGCGAGTCACTAGGCCCGCGCTGTCCGCCTTGAGACCAAGACGGCTTTCGATGAGCAATTCCTGGAACATAGAGCATCTTTGCAAGTTTTACCCATGAGTAGCGGTTGCGGAACCCGTTCCGGCAACCACCCTTTTGTACAAGTCTTGCCGCTGTTGCATGTAATCCTTTGTACAAAGCCGGGCGCAGACCCCGTGCATCAGTAAAGCCTATGGTTGCGCACATTTTCGTTAAATACATGCCTTCATTATCAAATATGCATGTGATTTACTAACATCTTGTGCAGCACCCGAACCCGGTAAGCGATAATGAGCCAGTCGGCTCCGCAACTTTCTTTTTCTCTTCTTTCTTCTCAAACAAGAAGAAGGTTCATCCACCCACAAGTTAACCGGGGGGGAGAGAAGGAGATAGTGGCGTGGGCCGACAAGCTTTGCCGACAAGCGTCGCTCGAGGAACTATCGCCTTGCCGGGAGACGGACAACAGAAAAGCTAAGTTGCTAAGTTTAAGCGACCAGTTTCAAATTTTTAAGTTATCTTCCTCGAACGATAGTACTTTGTATGGAAAACCTGTGCGCGGAGGAACCAAATCGTGACTGGTCGCGCCCTTACTTTGTTTCGAGTCCGCTCAACAACTTAAGTGAGCTGCGGCTAGTCCGCGACGAGGTTGCTTGTCGGTAGCGACCCGCCAAGAGAGCTGCTGAAGTTCCGCACTCAAGGCCATGGCAAGGGTGCTCGCACCGCAAGTTTCCACTGGCGTGGGGTAAAAACATACAAGGGAAGAAATCGAGTAAAGGAAATAACGTGGCATTCGATTGCCTAAGATGGTATATATTACAAAAATAACTTATCACAGCACTAGCTAAATTGTTCTCGGAACTGAAACAACGGCGAAGAGAAGGTGCGCCGGCATCTAAGCCCCGGCAAGCTAGAGTTGCCGGGAGCTACGGCAAACCAGAGTTGCCGGAGGCTACAGCAAACCAGAGTTGCCGGGGGCTGCGGTATCAGATAAGCCTTTCGTCCTTTCTCAAACATCCCTCTTTCATTAAAAACATTCTTCTCGGATACAAGACCGTGGAGAATGAAAAACATGAAAGAGAGGGTTACAAGTTCTTAGAATGCAGATAAGGCCCGAAGGCTTACAAATTAAAAAGATAAGATGCCCGTAATCCCTTTTCTGTCCCTATCTTCAGGAGGTAGGTTAAGAAGGCGGGAAGGGCGAAAGGAGCGCCTACGCGGGCTACAGGTGCCAGAAGGCACCAAGAGAACATGCCGGGGGCTCTCCGAAGGCTTGACGGGGACGGCGGCGCCGAAGCGAGCTCGAAGGCAGGCGGCGGGGCGTCGGCCACGATGTCGAGGGCACTACACCTCGTGCTCGACTTGACGGCCTTGTCGCCATCCCTCTTCCCTTCCGCAGCCTCCCTCGCCAGCCGCCCAAGGAGACGACCCGGGAGTTCAAGGAGCCGCGACACAGATGATGGGGTCGCCGTGACGCCAGCGGAGCGGCGCCCGCAACTAGTTGGGCCCGCTACCCTCGTCGTCGCTGTCGCTCTCCTCCTCGTCACTCTCGCTCGAGGAGGAATCGCCGCTGTCGGAGGAGCTATCCACGCAGCACCTTGCCCGAAAGTGCCAAGATCCCGAAGACCTTGGCGGAGAGGAGATCACCCTCCATTAACTTAAAATGGAGGGTAAACCCCGCCAGCAGAGTTGTGGATGCGGCGACGTCTTCCACCCACGATCAAGATACATCACATTAGGGGCTGGGAATGCAGCGCGACTCGCGTGCCGCTGATCCCACAGCCCCTCATGTGCAACCTCAACGTCTCGGGCGGATCCGACTCCATCGCCATCGCGAACGGAGCTGGAAGCCGGAGACGACGACGAGTGCCCGGCGCAGCTTGGACGAAGAACTCGCAAGGGTCGTCCCCGTATGGATCGTCGGGGAAAGGAACGCCCGGCGGGGCGGAGACGACACGCCGCCCTCCCGCCTCTTCCCGGCGCCTCGAGCTCGTCCACGGCCTCGCCCGGAGGGGAACCACTGTGGAGGCGGAGGCGGCGCGCCGCCTCGTCCGCCTCTCCCCCGGGCTCCTCGACCTCGTCCACGACCTCGCCCCCTCCCTCTTCCCCTTGCGGCCGGCTCTACCGCCCCGAGCGTGGGATTGGGAGGGGTGCGCTGTCTAGCTGCGACCCTCGCCGCCACCGACGGAGAACCAAGGTTCCCTTTCTCCATGGCGAATGGGAGAAAGTGGAGCAGAAGCTGAAGAAGGGAAGGGATGAGAGAGTGCGGGCTTCTGCGCTCCCCTTCCGCCCTTCTTAAAGGAAGCAAGGTGGGGGCTCGGCCGCCCCGCTCGGCGAATCAAGGCACAGGACGAGCAGGGAATCAGGACAGACCTGCTGCCTCTGCTCGCAACGGCCCAGTTTCCCACTTCCACCGCCCGTGACCCCGAGTGCATGAGAACCACGCGGCAGAGATACAGAACTGAAGCGACAGATGAGGCAACCTCACACGCCGCCCACTTCACCCACGACGCCACAATTAACCGTTACAGAGGAACGCGGTGGGTGCGTGCCGTTCGTGGGAGACGTGGTGGGTCCAAGGCAAATAACGGCGTAATCAAGACCACGCGCGCCCGTGCACTGTTTTGGGCCTGGCCCAACAGAGCTTGGCGCCGTGTGTGGCCCAGGCCCGGGGGCTCCTGTCGGTGTACTAGAATAGGGGTACCCTAGTACCCCGAACTCGTGCACGGACAGTTGCAGCGCCCCACGGCCGGGCCGGCCTGTTGGCCGCCAAGATCCTCAGCGGCTCCCTTGGAGCCATTCAAGAACAAAGTAGTCAAGACCCCGGCAAGAGGAGCTTGCCGGGAAGGCCACCCAGGGCGCAAAGGAAACGAGGCCCCGGCAAGAGGAGCTTGCCGGGAAGGCTTGGCTGGCGCTGAACCCCCAAGCGCGACAAGGTTCCCACCGCGGCAAGGTGCTTGCCGGGGCGGGCGACCTCTCTTCATCTCCGCTCCAGCTCACCCGCCAACGTGTCACCACGGGGCTCTCCCAAGTACGCGTGTCGGCGGGCCGTGCAGCCAGCGGGGAGTAGCGACAGACGACGCTGACAAGCCACCATCGTGGCGGACGGAGGCGCACTTAACAGTCCCTGTTACACTGTTCGGGCGACTGAGACGGGCATTGATGACTCTTGTCCCTTGCCGTCAGAGTTAGGTATGGATTACTGTACACTGTACAAAGCGGTGTACCAACCCAGGTTTTTACCATTGTAACCTTGTCTACTTGCCACATGTGGTAACCCCTTGTGTCTATAAAAGGAGGCCCGAGGGCAACGTAGAGGGGGTTCGGGTCGGCTAGTTCCGGTCTAGCTCCAGCTTAGTTCATCACATTTCAGGCTAGGTTTTGTAGCCCGCATTGCTCCCTAGCAAGAACACAAGAAAATCCACAAAGCAGCAGTAGGAGTATTATCTCTCCGGAGAGCTCCGAAGCTGGGTAAACGCCCTCGTGTGCATCGCCTCGATCCGCTCTTTGTGCAATCTCCGCTCCCCTCCGAACCACAAGGGACCCAGGTCCCATAGGTGCTCGTGGGGCACGATCAGCTCTTCCCCCGACACATGCCTTCCGCTCAGTGTGATAGTGGAGGTAACATTCCTGCGCTTGGTAAAGTACTTTGAAAACACAAGTGCTACAGCAAACAAAGCAATCGGCAACCCATCAATTAACTTCCCGGAACGTGTCCAGGTTGACATGAATTCCAAAATGCAGAAATCCGAGACGCACAGACTTATGTACACGTACACCGATGAAAAAATTATCTCGGTAAGGTTGTGGATCGAAAATTTACAGTTAAGGGAAGGAAGAGGGAGGTGACTGTTCACCTGAAGACGGACTATACCCTCAGCATGAATAAGTCAGAAGGATCCACAATTCGAAGAACTGCCACCTGTTCATGCAGCAAGCCGCAGGTACTTCACAAGCCTTGCTCTCATGTTATTGCCGTCTGTTGTGAGATTGGGATTAGCACTACTACATACATATCCCCATACTACAGCCTGCCCTATCTAGTTCGCACCTCGAGGCAAAAATTCAATAAGTTCTCACACGACTACAGGGATACGGTACCACGCTACTTTAGAGATACTGTACTATTTGGAGGCCAAGCACCAATTTGGATCCCAGACAAAAGACTGGGTGTGGCCTTCCTGTTTGTCTACCGCCGGACTGCATGCAAACTGCCGTGATCGAGGAAGAGCAATAGTGCGGAACTGAAGATGGACCAGTTGCAGAAAATCAAGGATCTAAGACACGCTTAGACGAACTTTGCCAGATTTGAGCTTCTATTATTGTCTGTCAAACTCCTAGTTGTTAATATTTTGGATGCTTAAATGCATTTAGCTGTTGTAGTTAAGCTATCCTATGCAAACTCTAAACCTCTATTATTATTTGCAGCATTTCCTTGTTGTACTGGAAGCAAAGTTCTTATTTCTTTGCTAGTTGGTTGCAGTTTGATATCTGAATTTCTTGATTGGTTTGTGTTTTCCTGAAACTCCTGTCTGCTTAAATGCTAAATTGTTGCAGAAGACATCACTTCTTGGCTGATGGTGTGACAGGCATGCCAGCTCAGTTGACAAAAGTGTAACGGGTGCTACATGTCCATCATGATTGTTCGCCAGTAATGGTTACAAGAGTGTCGCAGTCTCCAACTAGGGAGCAAAAACCATGTTAAGATGTGTACAGCATAGTTCACTGCATCCTTATCTGGTCCTAAGTTAAGGGTTCATCTGAATATTACAAATTCCACTATGTTAATTTTACCTAGTAACCCATGGGACCTGGAGTGGAATTTTTGTGTGGATCTAAGATCCCAAGCGGACTACAACTTTTGTTTTCACCTATCAAACTCGAAATATGCAGTAGCTGCTATCAAGTTTGTCCTAAGTTCCCTCAAAAAAAAAATTGTTGCAAGTAAACTCTGAATCTCTAGTCTTATTTGGAGTGCTTATCTCATGAAAACTGAATCTCAGACATCTTAAGGTAATACAGTTACTACGCCCATGGCCATGGGAGACTGCAAAATAATCCGTCTCTTGTTTCCTGGTTACACTGATAATTTTACTGGAACTCATGTATACTCAAATGTCAAATCCTTCCTGCAAACAAGGATGCATCCTGAAAAAATTCTCTGAATCCACACATGCAATACCATATTTTCCAAGTTTACATTTTTCACCTCATTTCCTTTAGTGATTGCGGTGTCTTCAGAAACTTCTAAGAAGGTCCAGTCTACAGAAACCTTGCCATTTAAGTGTTGACATGCTGCTTTCAGTTCTGCCCCGTTAGCACGTCTGCCTTGTGTCACGTTGATCTTAAAAAAACAGAGTAATGTTATGAACACTGCCTATTCATTAGATTGAAAAGAAATGATATGCACAAATGTAATGTTAAGTCGTTGGTCAATTCTTTACTACTCTTATGTTCATCATGCCTGTGTGGGGAATGTATGCATTGAAGCTTCGCCTATCGCTAGTGCCGCTGCAGTTTTTGTATGGAGTGTTCGATGGTGAAACGGTATACTACGAAGAATCACATCTTGAACTTCTTTTTCCTGAATTTGAAAAATATCCTGAACTTGTTTTTTCTGAATCCAAACACCAACATACTCTTGTTTTTTCGAATAAACACGTCCTGAACTGGGCTAGAGCCTACAGCCCAAGTTTTTTTTTAGATTTGCCTACAACCCAAGTAGAAATAAGCATAAGCCTAGAGCCAGCTGCCCATCTGAACTGGGCTCTTGGTCGCCCCTATGTCTCGCTTAAAACGAGACGTAGTGAAGCCTCGCGTCAGGGGAGCGCCAGATGGGCAGGCCCAGGCGCGCGGGAGGCAATGGCCTCGTTTTTTTCACGTTTTTTATTTTACTTTTTATTTCTTTTTTAACTTCCGATTATGCTTCCAGATATTGTAAATAAAACATTTGAAAAATATTAAATGTGTATAGAGAAGATGTATATCATAAAATGTTAACCAATTATTTGAAAAATGTTAAATGTGTATAGAGAAAATATTTCTCATGTATAAGAAAAATATATACCAAAAATATACAATGTGTGTGAAAAAGTTGACACGTGTTTAAAAAATGTTAATCTAGCATTTGAAAAAATAATGTTAAACAAGTATTTGAGAAAAGTTAACCAAGCATTTGAAAAATATTAAATGTGTATAGAAAAATATTGACCATGTATTAAAAAATTCTAACATGTATTTGAAATAATCTTATATTTTATTAAAAATGTTAATAAAGCATTTGAAAATATTAAATTTATATATAAAATGTTGACCATGTATTAAAAAATTAATCTTGCATTTGAATGTTAATCAAGCATTTAAAAATTAAATGTGGACAGAAAAATGTTGACCATGTATTAAAAATTTATTAATCTTGTATTTAAAAATGTTAATAAAGCATTTGAAAATGATTATAATGTGTCTAGAAAAAATGTTGACCATCTATTAAAGAATCTTAATCTTGTATTTCAAAAATGTTAATCAAGTATTTGAAAAGATTAAAAGTGTGTAAAAAATGTTAAACTTGCATTTGAAAAATGTTGAGCGTGTGTTAGAAAAATGTTCTTGTTGTATACAAAAAATGTGCACATCGAAGTGGCAGAAGCAGCCACATGAAGATTCAAGCCAAATGAACAACACATGCGCGCGCGCGCACACCCACACGCACACACACACACACGCACACACCAGCAACGGGGCCAGCAATGGATTCGGGAATAAACGAGCGACAACTATGAAAGGTTGGCGCTGTGAAGGACCATCGAGATGGACACCCATCGCTTGTCATCGTTGCCACAAAGACCAGCCACACAGCTTTGACTCCACTATAACAAACGGACCACAAAGCGCACTTCAGTTTTCATCCATTTCCAGAATAGGAGAAGATTAAGGCATGTGGGCAATTAATATAGAGTTAATTAGGCCGTTTGAGTGCGCATAGGTTGCATGCCATGCATTAGGTCCTTTTCCTTCACATTTGTGTAGACGGTGTTGAAACGTTGCACATGCATAGTGTGAACTATTGGAAATATGCCCTAGAGGCAATAATAAATTGGTTATTATCATATTTACTGTTCATGATAAATGTTTATTATTCATGAATCATGATAGAATTGCACTCCCTCCGTTTTTACTTACTCCGGGTATTAGGTTTGGTCAAAGTCAAGCTTTATAAATTTTGACAAAGTTTATAGATAAAATTATTAACATATACAATAACAAATCAATATCAGTAGATTTTATTATTGAATGTACTTCCACTTCATATAGATTTGTTATGGTAAATATTAATATTTATATTATTTCCTATAAACTTGGTCAAATTTTAGTAAGTTTGATTTCAGTCAACTCTAATATGCAGAGTAAATAAAAACAAAGGGGGTATTGACCGGAAACTTAAATACATGTATGAATAAATAGACTACACCGTGTCCCTAGTAAGCCTCTACTAGACTAGCTCATTAGTCAAAGATGGTTAAGGTTTCCTAACCATAGACATGAGTTGTCATTTGATAATGCGATCACATCATTAGGAGAATGATATGATGGACAGACCCAACCGTAAGCTTAGCATCAGATCGTTTAGTTATTTGCTGCAGCTTTCTTCAAGTCAAGTATCAGTTCCTTAGACCATGACATCATGCCACTCCCGGATATCGGAGGAATAATTTGTGTTCTATCAAACGTCACCTCGTAACTGGGTGATCATAAAGGTGCTCTACAGGTATCTCCGATGGTTTTTGTTGGGTTGTGTGGATCGAGACTGGGGTTTGTCACTCCGTGTGATGGAGAGATATCTCTGGGCCCTCTCGGTAAGACAACATTATAAGAAGCTTCATGTGACTAATGAGTTTAGTCACGGGATATTGTATTACGGAACGAGTAAAGAGACTTGCCGGTAACGAGATTGAAATAGGTATGGAGATACCGAGGGTCGAATCTCGGGTAAGTAACATATCCTGTACAAAGGGAATTACATACGAGATTGACTGAATCCTTGACATCGTGGTTCAATTGATAAAGATCTTTGTTGAATATGTAGGAATCAATATGAGCATCCAGGTCCCGCTATTGGTTATTGACCAGAGAGGAGTCTCAGTCATGTCTGCATGTTCCGAACCCATAGGATCGCACGTTTAACGTCCGGTAGCGCTAGGTTAGTATTGAGATATTAATAGTGGAAAGTCCAAAGGTTGTTCGGAGCTCCGAAATGGTATGGAGGTAGAGATTTATATATGGGGTCATGCCGGCAAGTGTACCGGAGGCACCGAAGGGTTCCGGGGGTCTACCAGGGGGTCCACCAGCCCTGGAGACCACGTGGGCTGTAGGGGGCACCCTAGCCTAGATGGGCCAGGCGCACCAGCCCCCCTGGCCCATGCGCCTAGGGTTTTTGCGTAACCCTAGATGTGGGTGCCCCCTTGACTTGGGGGACAAGCCACTCTTAGGGCTGCTACCTCCTCCTTGGAGGAGGGGCCTAGGGCTGGCGCCCCTTCCCCCCCTATGTATAGTGGGGAGGAGGGAGGGCAGCCGAACGCCTCCACCCTAGCCCTCTGTCAGTCCCAACTAATCCCACCTCTCCTTCAGTACACGCTTGGCGAAGCCCTACCGGAATTCCGCTGCTGCCACCACCATCATACCGCCATGTTGGTTCCAATCTCATATACATCCTCTCTCTTGCTTGCTGGATCAACAAGGAGAGGACGCCACCGAGCTGGACGTGTGCTAACCTCGGAGGTGCCGTCCGTTCGGTACTAGATCGGATTGGATCGCGCTTGGATCGTGAAGAGTACGGCTACATCAACCGCATTACGACGCTAACACTTTCGATCTACAAGGGTATGCAGACACACTCTCCTCTCGTTGCTATACATCTCCTAGATTAGATCTTGGGTATTTCATAGGAATTTTTTTGATTTTCATGCTTCGTTCCCCATCACGAACGCGGGGTGGAAAAGCTGCATGGTGCGAACACGTTCTGCATGCTCCTCTCGGTGACTCTTGATTGCTCTTCTCTCTGGCTATTCTTCTTGACGACGGCGGAAAGACTATGGTGGTGGAGGACTAGATCATGGCGGATTCGGAAGGAGAGGCCGTCGTGGTGGAAGGTGATCAAGTCATGGTTGATGATGAGGAGGTCGTCCAGAGTCAACGTGCATGCCTCCAGGTGATGTTGGCGGATGAAGATCTTAGCCGAGCACGCAACGACGAGTTGTTCGCCAAGCTTGAAGCCATCCGCACCAGTCGACCGAGCCGTCTGCACCAATCAACATTCATCAATCGATGTGCGTCGCATGCACACATCCATGGGTATGCACCAAGTGTGGTGTCCATGCAATTTTTCTTTGCATGGGATGCAGCCTGCCGGTGGCAAAAGAGTTGCGTTCTTGAGACGTGTGTGGAAACCATATTCAGCCCCGCAATACTTGGTGTAAAGATTGTGCAATGGTGGCGGCGTTGGACAAAGAAGGGTTTTGTATCCTATGCTATCGCAGCCCCAGTGAATTTTCAAAGGACGAAGACAATGGCGTAGTCGTGCCTGATAGCGAGGTAAATTAGTATAGAGGGTTGATGAACTTCTATCATTGAATCATGGATCATCTATGTTAGTATGAGTTGAAGTGTGCATCGATGAAAGTTTGAGTTGAATGCATATTCTATGTAAGTTTGAGTTTAAGTGGATCATCTACTCTTATATAAGTTGAAGTCGAAGTGAGCATTGATGTAGCTTTATTTGTAGTGGAAAATTCAAGTTGAGTTCAACTGGATCATCTATAAAATGTTTCATGTTTTGAGCACGTACGTATTTTTGTTGTTGTAACGCCATGAAGTAAGTAAATGTTCTAATACTCGTCGTGTGGCAAAGAATCATGATTGAGTTCAAGTCTCTTGCACAAAGAAGAAAGTTAAATGATGGAAGTTCATGAGAGTCCTCAAATTACACCAAACTAAGTTACCACTGCCCTACAAGGCAACATAATCAGGAGGCTTCTCAAATCTACATCAACTTAATTTCACCATTACAATTCAAGTTGAGTTCAAATAGTAAATTGCAGCCTCAACATATTCTTTGTCGATGTTCAAACGAACCGGAAGATCACCTTGCCTCTCTAATGCTTGTTTCTTTGAGGAACCGCGTAGTGGATAGGCCCCTTGTGCTTGATGATCTCCCTCATGCATGCTTGATGACTCAACCAGATCCTATTGAGCTTTTGATGGGGGTACTTAGCAAGGGATTCATTAACCTATTGCACACAATATACAAGTACTCAAATCAGTACATAGACAACTAGCAAACTGAATTATGCATATATTTGTAAGGAAAATAGTGCTAAACCTTTTGGACAATCTCGGCGAGGGTCTTGGGCATATTATTATGGAACATTGCTTGAATGGAGGCGAACCATCCAATATCTAATATGTTCAAGTCAGGTGAATTAGGTGGTTGATATATCATCTTAATAACCCAACCACCCCTAGGTGCTTCCTGAACAAAAAGTTGATTATTTGGCAAAATGTGAGTCCTAGCGTTGTCTTGTTGTACATAGATGGTGTTCCATCTATCGCTCTCGGGCCACTTTTCCTTTATAGCCGGAAGTGCATATTTCACTAAGTACTCCCAAATTTTGTTACTGTCCACGCTATCGGCCGGCTTCAGCTCCCATGCCCCCCCTCAACCTATGGATATAGAAACAAGTAAATTTAATACAAATGAGGATGAATGAATTTATGCAAGAAACTTGTATTTACAAGAAAGTGAGTGGGAGCACTACAACATTTCTGATAGGTATATGTGGATGACATATTGTTGATCGAAAATGATGCAGAATTTATGGAAAGCATAAAGGGTTGTTTGAATGGAGTTTTTCAAAGGAAGACCTGTGTAAAACTGCTTACATGTTGGGTATCAAGATCTATAGAGATAGATCAAGACGCCTGATAAGACTTTCACAAAGCACATACCTTGACATGATCTTGAAGGAGTTCAAGATGGATCAGTCAAAGAAGGAGTTCTTGCCTGAGTTGTAAGGTGTGAAGTTAAGACTTGAAGCTCGACCACAGCAGAAGAAAGAGAAAGGACGAAAGTCATCCCCTATGCCTTAGACATAGGCTCTATACGATATGCCATGCTGTGTACCGTGATGTGCCTTGCCACGTGTCTGGCAAGGGGGTACAAGAGTGATCCAGGGGTGGATCATTGGGCAGCGGTCAAATTTTTCCTTAGGAATAAGGAAATGTTTCTCGGTTATGGAGGTGGTAAAGAGTTCGGCATAAAGGGTTATGTCGATGCAAGCTTTAACACCTATCCGGATGACTCTGAGTAGCAAACCGGATACGTATAGTGGAGCAACCATTTGGAATAGCTCCAAGTGGAGCATGGTAGCAACATCTACAGTATGACATAGAGATTTGCGAAGTACACATGGATTTGAATGTTGCAGACCCGTTGACTAAAACCTCTCTCACAAGCATAACACGATCAAACCCTAGAACTCATTGAGTGTTAATCACATGGTGATGTGAACTAGATTATTGACTCTAGTAAACTCTTTGGGTGTTAGTCACATGGCGATGTGAACTATGAGTGTTAATAACATAGCGATGTGAACTAGATTATTGACTCTAGTGCAAGTGGGAGACTGTTGGAAATATGCCCTAGAGGCAATAATAAAATGGTTATTATTATATCTCCTTGTTCATGCTAATTGTATATTGTTCATGCTATAATTGTATTAATCGGAAACTGTAATACATGTGTGAATACATAGACCATAATATGCCCCTAGTAAGCCTCTAGTTGACTAGCTCGTTGATCAATAGATGGTCATGGTTTCCTGACCATGGACATTGCATGTCGTTGATAATGGGATCACATCATTGGGAGAATGATGTGATGGACAAGACCCAATCCTAAGCATAGCACAAGATCGTGTAGTTCGTTTGCTAGAGCTTTTTTAATGTCAAGTATCATTTTAGACCATGAGATTGTGCAACTCCCGGATACAATAGGAATGCTTTGGGTGTATCAAACGTCACAACGTAACTGGGTGGCTATAAAGGTGCACTACAGGTATCTCTGAAAGTGTCTGCTGGGTTGGCACGAATCGAGACTGGGATTTGTCACTCCGTATGATGGAGAGGTATCTCTGGGCCCACTCGGTAATGCATCATCATAATGAGCTCAATGTGACTAAGGAGTTAGCCACGGGATCATGTGTTACAGAACGAGTAAAGAGACTTGTGATGACCCACAAGTATAGGGGATCTACCGTAGTCCTTTCGATAAGTAAGAGTGTCGAACCCAACGATGAGCAGAAGGAAATGATAAGCAGTTTTCAGCAAGGTATTCTCTACAAGTACTGAAATAAGTAGTAACGGATAGTTTTGTGATAGGATAATTTGTAACGAACAACAAGTAACAAAAGTAAATAAAGTGCAGCAAGGTGGCCCAATCCTTTGGTAGCAAAGGACAAGCCTGGACAAACTCTTATAATAGGAAAAGCGCTCCCGAGGACACATGGGAATATCGTCGAGCTAGTTTTCATCACGTTCATATGATTCGCGTTCGGTACTTTGATAATTTGATATGTGGGTGGACCGGTGCTTCGGTGTTGTTCTTACTTGAACAAGCATCCCACTTATGATTAACCTCTATTGCAAGCATCCGCAACTACAACAAAAGTATTAAGGTAAACCTAACCATAGCATGAAACATATGGATCCAAATCAGCCCCTTACGAAGCAACACATAAACTAGGGTTTAAGCTTCTGTCACTCTAGCAACCCATCATCTACTTATTACTTCCCAATGCCTTCCTCTAGGCCCAAATAATGGTGAATTATTATGTAGTCGATGTTCGAATAACACCACTAGAGGATAGACAACATACATCTCATCAAAATATCGAACGAATACCAAATTCACATGACTACTAATAACAACACTTCTCCCATCTCTTCAGGAACAAACGTAACTACTCACAAAGCATATTTATGTTCATAATCAGAGGGGTATTAATATGCATATAGGATCTGAACATATGATATTCCACCAAATAAACCAACTAGCATCAACTACAAGGAGTAATCAACACTACTACCGACCTACTAGTACCGATCCCGGACTTGGAGGCAAGAATTGGATACAAGAGATGAACTAGGGTTTTGAGAGGAGATGGTGCTAGTGAAGATGTTGATGGAGATTGCCCTCTCCCGATGAGAGGAGCGTTGGTGATGACGGTGGCGATGATTTCCCCCTCCTGGAGGGAAGTGTCCCCGGCAGAACAGCTCTGCCGGAGCCCTAGATTGGTTCCGCCTTGTGGCGGCGGAGTTTCGTCCCGAAAGGTTGCTTCTGATTTTTTCCTCGACGAAAGACCTCATATAGCAGAAGATGGCCATCGGAGAGCCAATAGGGGGCCCACGAGGTAGGGGGGCGCGCATAGGGGGATAGGGCATGCGCCCCACCCTCGTGGACAGGTGGGCCCCCCTCTGGTGAACTTCTTCTACTGGATATTTTTTTATTATTTCCCAAAATGACTTTCGTGGAGTTTCAGTTCTTTTGGAGTTGTGCAGAATAGGTCTCTAATATTTGCTCCTTTTCCAGCCCAGAATTCCAGCTGCCGGCATTCTCCCTCCTTATGTAAACCTTGTAAAATAAGAGAGAATAGGCATAAGTATTGTGACATAACGTATAATAACAGTCCATAATGCAATAAATATCGATATAAAAGCATGATGCAAAATGGACGTATCAACTCCCCCAAGCTTAGACCTCGCTTTTCCTCAAGCGGAAGCCGATAACGATAAATATGTCCCCATGTTTAGAGGTAGAGGCGTCGATAAAAAATAAAATACGGACATGAAGGCATCATGATTATTCTCATAACAGCAACATATATAGGTATTGTCATATGATTTCTTATGTTCAAGTAATAATCCATTCACAATGCAGAGTATGAATCATAAACTTTATTGAAAACTAACAAACTATAATCTCAGTCATTGAAGCAATTGCAATTTATCATAACATCAGAAAGAGTCTATGTCAGAGCTTAATAGCAAGTCCACATACTCAACTATCATTTAGTCTTTCATAATTGCTAACACTCACCTGTTACTTATGGTTACGGAGTTTTGATCGGACACAAAGAAAGATAGGGGCTTATAGTTTCGCCTCCCAACCTTTTACCTCAAGGGTAATGTCAACAAAAAAACTCATGTCCCCTACATCCAATTAGATATATCAATCAGGATCTTTCCAACACACTGTGCTTGCCAAAGGATAAAATGTAAAAAGGAAAGGTGAAGATCACCATGACTCTTGCATAAGGTAGAGGATAATAGTAAAACATAGGCCCTTTGCAGAGGGAAGCAGAGGTTGCCATGCGCTTTTATGGTTGGATGCACAAAATCTTAATGCGAAAGAATGTCACTTTATATTGCCACTTGTGATATGAACCTTTATTATGCAATCCGTCGCTTTTATTTCTTCCACATCACAAGATCGTATAAACCTTATTTCGCCCTACACCAATCAATCATACATACTTAGAGAGCAATTTTTATTCAATCCATAGGTAGATATGGTGGACTCTCATGGCAAAACTGGTTTAAGGGTTTTGGAAGCACAAGTAGTATCTCTACTTGGTGCTGAGAATTTGGCTAGCATGAGGGGGAAAGGCAAGCTCAACATGTTGGATGATCCATGACAATATACTTTATCTCAGATATAAAAAACATAACCTATTACGTTGTCTTCCTTGTCCAACGTCAACTCTTTAGCATGTCATATTTTAATGAGTGCTCACGATCATAAAAGATGTCAACGATAATATATTTATATGCGAAATCTCTCTTCCTTTATTACTTCCTATTAATTGCAACGATGACCAAAGCTATGTTTGCCAACTCCAAACAACTTTTAATCATCATACTCTTTCTATGTGAAGTCATTACTCTCAACAAGATCAATATGAACTCTTTGTTTCTTTTTATCCCCCTTTTTCTCTTTTCTTTTATTCACTCAAGATCACGGCAAAATAATCAAGCCCTTGACTCAACACTAATCTTTATTATATAGCTCACGGACTCGATTACATAGAGAGATCATAAAGCAAAAACTCAAAACTAGATCATGCCATAAACTTTATTCTACTAGATCAAGATACTACTAATAGGATCGAACTAAGAAAAACATTAAAGATAGGAGATGTGATTGTGATACGATACCGGGGCACCTCCCCCAAGCTTGGCAGTTGCCAAGGGGAGTGCCCATACCCATGTGATTATGTCTCCTTTGCTGTTGATGAAGAAGATGGTGGTGATGTTGACTTAGTTGATGGCATAGACTTCTCCCTTAATTTGCGGTTGAGGACGGAATTTTGGTCCCTCAAATCATCAATCTCCCACTCCAGGGTTAATATCTTTTTGCATAAGTCTTGCTTACTTTCCTGCAAGAGACGAAAAGGGATAAACTTGATCTTTGGTTTCTTTACCCTATCAGGGAGACTTGACTTTTCGAACTCCACGTGCATGTCCCCAGTTTGAGGTAATGGGGCTTCATCTTCATCTGAGCTCGTCTCCTCCTTCCCCTTGGGGTTCATAGTCCTCTTCTTCCTCCGTGGTCCAACCATCGTGCTCCACATCTCCATAGACCTTAGGATTTGCTAGGTAATCATCCACATAGCTTTCTCCTTCTGAATCCTGGGATGACATGTTGATCTAATTTGCAGTAGGACAGCTCGAAATAAGAACAGAGGATATTTGCGTGATACGGGATTCAAAACCTTCGGGAGAATATATAATGAATTTTTACCGACCAAAATACGTATCGTGCAAGAAAACAGAGTCCGGAAGGCACACGAGGTGCCCACGAGGTAGGGGGGCGCGCCCAGGGGGGTAGGGCGCGCCCTCCACCCTCGTGGGGCCCTCGTGTCCTTCCCGGACTGCTACTTAATTTTCTATTTTTCTAAATATTCCAAAACGGAGAAATATTGCCTTAAAAATTGTTTTGGAGTCGGTTTACTTACCGTACCACATACCTATTCCTTTTCAGAGTCTGAAACGTTCTGGAAAGTGTCCCTTATGTATTCCTCCGGGGTTACAGTTTCAATAACATTGGTTTCAACATTTATAGGATTACCTGAGATATAGTGTTTGATTCTTTGACCGTTCACCTCGTGGCGGCGGAGTTTCGTCCCGAAAGGTTGCTTTTGATTTTTTCCTCGACGAAAGACCTCATATAGCAGAAGATGGCCATCGGAGAGCCAACAGGGAGCCCACGAGGTAGGGGGGCGTGCCCAGGGGGGTAGGGCGCGCCCCCCACCCTCGTGGACAGGTGGGCCCCCCTCTGGTGAACTTCTTCCGCTGGATATTTTTTATTATTTCCCAAAATGACTTTCGTGAAGTTTCAGTTCTTTTGGAGTTGTGCAGAATAGATCTCTAATATTTTCTCCTTTTCCAGCCCAGAATTCCAGCTGTCGGCATTCTCCCTCCTTATGTAAACCTTGTAAAATAAGAGAGAATAGGCATAAGTATTGTGACATAACGTATAATAACAGCCCATAATGCAATAAATATCGATATAAAAGCATGATGCAAAATGGACGTATCAACTTGCCATAACGAGATTGAATGAGGTATGGGGATACCGACGATCGAATCTCGGGCAAGTAACATACCGATGGACAAAGGGAATTATATACGGGATTGATTGAATCCCTAACATTGTGGTTCATCCGATGAGATCATCGTGGAACATGTGGGAGCCAATATGGGTATCCAGATCCCGCTATTGATTATTGACGGGAGAGGTGTCTCGGTCATGTCTGCATGGTTCCCCAACCCGTAGGGTCTACACACTTAAGGTTCGGTGACGCTAGAGTTGTTATGGGAAATAGTATGTGGTTACCGAAGGTTGTTCGGAGTCCCGGATGAGATCCCGTACATGACGAGTGATACGTCTCCAACGTATCTATAATTTTTGATTGCTCCATGCTATATTATCTACTGTTTTAGGCAATATTGGGCTTTATTATCCACTTTTATATTATTTTTGGGACTAACCTATTAACCGGAGGCCCAGCCCAGATTTGCTGTTTTATGCCTATTTCAGTGTTTCGAAGAAAAGGAATATCAAATGGAGTCAAAACGGAACGAAATCAACTGGAGAAGTTATTTTTGGAAGGAAAGCACCGGATAGACCTGGACTCTACGTCAGAAGATACGGGAGCTGGCCACGACGGTGGGGCGCGCCCGCCTCGGGGGCCCCGTAGCTCCACCGACGCACCCGCACACCATATATACCTACGTATCGTAAAACTTCCAGAACAGAGATTAGATCGGGAGTTCCGCCGCCGCAAGCCTCTGTAGCCACCAAAAACCTCTCGGGACCCTGTTCCGACACCCTGCCGGAGGGGGGAACCCTCACCGGTGGCCATCTTCATCATCCCGGCGCTCTCCATGACGAGGAGGGAGTAGTTCACCCTCGGAGCTGAGGGTATGTACCAGTAGCTATGTGTTTGATCTCCCTCTCTCGTGTTCTTGATTTGGCACGATCTTGATGTATCGCGAGCTTTGCTATTATAGTTGGATCCTATGTTTCTTCTCCCCCTCTTCTCTCTTGTAATGGATTGAGTTTTTCTTTTGAAGTTATCTTATCGGATTGAGTCTTTAAAGATTTGAGAACACTTGATGTATGTCTTGCCGTGCGTATCTGTGGTGACAATGGGATATCACGTGATTCACTTGATGTATGTTTTGCTGATCAACTTGCGGGTTCCGCCCATGAACCTATGCATAGGGGTTGGCACACGTTTTCGTCGTGATTCTCCGGTAGAAACTTTGGGGCACTCTTTGAGGTTCTATGTGTTGGTTGAATAGATGAATTTGAGATTGTGTGATGCATATCGTATAATCATACCCACGGATACTTGAGGTGACATTGGAGTATCTAGGTGACATTAGGGTTTTGGTTGATTTGTATCTTAAGGTGTTATTCTAGTACAAACTCTAGGGTTGTTTGTGACACTTATAGGAATAGCCCAACGGATTGATTGGAAAGAATAACTTTGAGGTGGTTTCATGCCCTACCATAATCTCTTCGTTTGTTCTCCACTATTAGTGACTTTGGAGTGACTCTTTGTTGCATGTTGAGGGATAGTTTTATGATCCAACTATGTTATTATTGTTGAGAGAACTTGCACTAGTGAAAGTATGAACCCTAGGCCTTGTTTCCTAGCATTGCAATACCGTTTACGCTCACTTTTACCACTTGTTACCTTGCTGTTTTTATTATTTCAGATTACAAATACTCTTATCTACCGTCCATATTGCACTTGTATCACCATCTCTTCGCCGAACTAGTGCACCTATACAATTTACCATTGTATTGGGTGTGTTGGGGACACAAGAGACTCTTTGTTATTTGGTTGCAGGGTTGCTTGAGAGAGACCATCTTCATCCTATGCCTCCTACGGATTGATAAACCTTAGGTCATCCACTTGAGGAAATTTGCTACTGTCCTACAAACCTGTGCACTTGCAGGCCCAACAACGTCTACAAGGAGAAGGTTGCGTAGTAGACATCAAGCTCTTTTCTGGCGCCGTTTCCGGGGAGGCTAGGTAAGTGAAGGTATATCTTTAGATCTTGCAATCGAATCTTTTTGTTTCTTGTTTTAGCACTACTCTAGTTTATAAAAGAAAACTACAAAAAAAATGGAGTTGAGTTTGTCTCATACGCTTCGTCTTTTTAATATCTTTCGTGAGTATGATCGGAAGGAAAATTGTTCCAAAGTGTTAGAAGAAGAATGCATTAAAATGTTTGGCACTAAATATTTGAATGATGAGCATTATTGCAATGTTGTTAGTATGAATTCTTTGAATATCCATGATGCTAATGATGATTGCACTAGTTATGATGAAAATGTCTCCTATAAACATGTCAATTTTTGTGGAGTGCATTGGGTTTGTAAGTACACACCAAATAGGGAAGATAGATATTGCAAGAGGCATAAGTACTTAGAAACCAAATTATTGCAAGAAGAGCTAGATGAATGTGCTGAAAGATTCAATATTTTTCGTGCCCCTTGTGAACTTTGCAATGAACATTGTCATTTAAAGCTCCAATGCTATTTGTTTCATGATCAAGTCGTGTCCAAATATTGTGATAATTTGATTACCCTTGAGCATCATAAAGAGCTTAGTCTTCTTTTGGGTTATGAAGAAATGAAACGTATAACTGAGGGTATTCCAAAATTTAATCTCGATAAATTTCTTGATTTTGATCTAGAGAAGATTTATATGTATTGTGCGGTGAATTGCATTGAAAAACCTTATATTGCCAATTACATAAAGAAAATAAAACAAATACAAGATGAAAAAAATGCTAACGAGATAAGAGACTTCCCAATATCCTCCTATTATTTCTTATGATGAATCAGGTAATGAGGAGGAGCCTTCTATTCAACCAATCTCATTAATAAGGAGCTCCAAAAAGAGGATTGAACCCACACATGATGTGGTGAAGAGGAAGAAAAGAAAAGGAAGAGAGGTAAAAAGGTACCCCTCTGTGATGCCCCCAATTCAATCGTACACAAATCATGCACGCAAACGTGTACGATTAAGATCAGGGACTCACGGGAAGATATCACAACACAACTCTAAAACATAAATAAGTCATACAAGCATCATAATACAAGCCAGGGGCCTCAAGGGCTCGAATACAAGTGCTAGATCATAGACGAGTCAGCGGAAGCAACAATATCTGAGTACAGACATAAGTTAAACAAGATTGCCTTAAGAAGGCTAGCACAAACTGGGATCTGGATCGAAGAGGCGCAGGCCTCCTGCTCGATCCTCCTAACAACTCCTCGGTCGCCGTCGCCGGGCTGCACGTAGTAGTAGGCACCTCCGGGGTAGTAGTTGTCATCGACGGTGGCGTCTGGCTCCTGGGCTCCATCGTCTGGTTGCAGCAATCGGGTAAAGAAAGAGGAAAAAGGGGGAACAAGGCAACCGTGAGTACTCATCCAAAGTACTCGCAAGCAAGGAGCTACACTACATATGCATGGATATATGTGTAAAGGGCCATATCGGTGGACCGAATGCAGAATGCCGTAATAAGAGGGGATAGCTAATCCCGTCAAGACTACGCTTGGCAGCATCCGCCTTGCAGCATGTAGAAGAGAGTAGATCAAGTCCTCCAAGTAGCATCGCATAGCATAATCCTACTCGGCGATCCCCTCCTCAATGCCCTGTTAGAGAGCGACCATCGGGTTGTATCTGGCACTTGGAAGGGTGTGTTTTATTAAGTATCTAGTTCTAGTTGTCATAAGGTCAAGGTACAACTCCAAGTTGTCCTGTTATCAAGATCACGGCTATTCAATAGATTAACTTCCTGCAGGGTGCACCACATTACCCGACACGCCGATCCCATTTGGCGGGCACACTTTCCCGGGCATGCCCGCCACGGAAGATCAACACGCCACAGCCCCACCTAGGCACAAGAGAGGTCAGACGCCGGTCTAAACCTAAGCGCACAGTGGTCCGGGTCCATCGCCTTAGCACACCTCACACGCTATGCGTCTGTGACGAAAAAAGACCTAGCCTAGTGGCGTTCCCCATCCAATCCGGTAGCGTGCCGCTTCGGCACGGCGTCATGAAGTGGTTCGGCTGATACCACGGCGTCGGTTGCCCATATCTTGTCCCACGTGCGGTTAGTGCGTATAAGGTCAACGACACAACTCAGATCAAATACCAAGATCTCGTTAAGCGTGTTAAGTATCCGCGAACGCCCGAACAGGCCAGCCCACCTCTCACCTGTAGTCTCAACCTGCCCCGATGCTCGCCACAAAGATCCACACAGAAGTCGTTGGGACAAAGGTCCTTTCAGCCCCCAATCCATGAATCACTCATGGGTGCTCCTCTAGCCGAATTCGACTTTAGTCACCACATGTATCATGTATAAAGTATATAGATATACCGTGATCACCTCCCGAGTGATCACGGCCCGATAGTATAGCAAGGCATTTGACAAGAATGTAGGGCCACAAATGGAATACTAGCATCCTATAATAAGCGAGGATAACATGTAAGGGTAACAAATGTAGCAACAATGACAGGTTATGCATCGTAATAGGATTAACCGAAGCAAGAATATGCTACACTACTCTAATGCAAGCAGTATAGAGGAGAGTAGGCGATATCTGGTGATCAAGGGGGGCTTGCCTGGTTGCTCTAGCAAGAGAGAGGGTCATCGGTGACGTAGTTGATCACAACGGCATCAGCGGCAGTCTCGGGGTCTACCGGAGAGAAGAGGGGGGAAGAAACAGTAAATACATAGCAAGCAAGAGCATAACAGGACAACATGCAGAGCTAGACGTGTTCTAACGCGGTGCTACACGTTATCAGCGAAGGGGGATAACATCCGGAAATGTTTCCCCAGGTTTAGCATTTTCGGACAGACGAACCAGAGGGGAAAAGTTCCATGTTCGCTATGCTAGGAGTGTGTGGCGGACGAACGGAGGGTGTAACCGGATTTGTCTCGTCGTTCTGAGCAACTTTCATGTACAAAGTTTTTCCATCCGAGTTACGAATTATTTTATATTAATTTTTAAAGATTTAAATCATTTTTGACATTAATTTAATTCGAAAATAAATTAGTATTTAAATGCTATGGCTACACAGGAAGTGTACCCAGAAGTGTGCACCTAAGGCTGACAGGTGGGGACAGTTGACTAAGTCAACTACCCAGTTAGCAGGTCCAGTCAGCAGCCAAAAGGGCGTTGACTGGTCAATCCTGACTAGTGGGACCCACTGGTCAGTGATAGGGACTAATAACAGTGTTTTAGTTAAACTAATAGACTAATTAGTGAGGTGGGGCCAGGCTGTCAGTGGTTCATTTTTTTAACCGAGTTGTATTTATTTAAAATAGTCTAATTAGTTAGTGGGCCCAGTCTGTCAGAGACTTAGGTTAGGGATTGTGTTATTTTAATTAAGTGATTAACAACGGTGGGGTCCCACATCTCTGTGGCAGTGGGGGGGTGTTAGTGGGTTCAGTAACCACCGGTGCTAATCCGGCGGCTCCGGCGATCGCCGGCTGGCCGTCTCCGGCCACGGGAGCTCACGAGGGTGGCGGCTTTGGAAAGCCGTTCAACGGCGAATCTGGTGGTGGTCGGAGGAGGAGCGTAGAGGCGGTGGCGTTGAGCGGGGCGCCGGCGGCGCCTCTGCTTGCGGGGCGCGACGCACGGGACGGTAGGGAGCACGACACAGAGGGCGCGCTGGGCGCGGTGAACGCGTGCTCACCGCGGGCGCACGCGTGGGCGATCTAGCGTGCGGTGACCGCGAGTGAGGCATGAGGCAGAGAAGGGGAGAGGCCCGGAGCCTCACCAACGTTGATGGGGAGAGGGGGCGCCGAGGCTTGCTGGCGGCCGGCGGGGAGGAGGACGAGGACGCAAGGTCCGGCGAGGAGACGGTCGAGGTGGCGTTCCGCGCGACGGCGACGTGGTCCAGCGGCGTCGGGTGCGGCGAGGCGTGGGGTAGGCCATTGTGGGAGGTGACGAGGAGGCGGCGAGGTCTGGCGATGGGCAGCACCCGCGACGGGGCGCGGGGGAGGGGGTCGACGTGGGCGTCGAGGCAATGGGGGTGTCCGACGATGGTGAGGACGCCAAGCGTCAAGGTGGGGGGAGAGGCTCGTCCCCGATCCAGATCGGATCGGGAAGGGAGGGAGAGACGGGGAGTGGGGTCGGGGAGTTAGGGTTACGGGAGGAGTGATAAGGAGGCCCGACTGGGCTCGTGGGCCGGCAGGTCTGGGCTGCCACCGGGCAGTTCGGTCCAGCGTGGGGGGGGGGGGGGTCTTTTTCCCTTTTTGTATTTATTTGTTTTCTGTTTATTAGTTTTGTATTTTATTTTCTATATATTTTTGTTTTATAAAATATACAAGTAGTACCTAAATTGGTGTTACAAAATACCCCAATGCCACAAAAAGTTTGGTGACAAAATAAAATAGTTTAGTAATTTATTAATTGTAAAAGGCATTTAATTAATTGCTTTTGCTACTGTTTAAATCCTTATGGTTCATTTAAGCATTTTATAAAAGCTTGGTTTCTCCACCGTAATTGCTTACGATTCATTTGAAACAACCCGGACATTTTAGCTTTCATTTTTGAAAACTTGTGTTGTTTGCTTTTCTTTTGAATTTGAATTTGAATCGATTTCGAATTAACGCGAGATTAGCAACAGTAATTGAGGTGACATGGCATTATTAGCAGAGGTTACTGTAGCTTGGTTATCCGGGCGTCACAATTCTCCTCCACTACAAGAAATCTTGTCCCGAGATTTAAGAGGTGGGTAAGGGGGAAGGTTCTGGCTACGAAACTCTAGCGAGTGTTCCCGGTCTTAGTTTCTCCTCTCCAAGGGGTCGATCCATTACGTTGATGTCTTCATTCCTCTGCTTCAGGTCATCATGATGAAGTCGTCATCCTTTCTTTGGAGTCTTCATCATACATGCGAAGGACAAGGGGTAACTTCGGAAGAACGGGCCGCTAGAATGTTACTTATCTGGTAGATAACATCAGGAAAGGTGGCGGAAAGTAACTCTCAAATTGAAACTTAAGAAAACATCGAGAGCAAGTAAGACGATGCAATAAGAAGTTCCGAGCGGATAGGCAATCATTCGTTGTCTGAAACAAAGTGTGAAACGGGTCCAGAGCAACAAGAATAAGTATTGCGTCTGATACCAGAGTAGATCATTTGTAGGACGGTGACTCGTGAATTACATACGAAGCTAAGTGTAAAGGATACTTCAGAATGAAGGATGTACAAGAGAGTCAGGTTTTGATCCTGTGGAACTGTGGGTTATGGGCCCACCATGTGGGTTAAAAGTAGGAGGAGTGGTGACATCTTGCATGGTCATGCAAGCAAGGCATGTCAGAGGATAGCCGGTCAGTTATGTCGGCAACAACATCGGTACCAAGGGCGAGGGACAATGAGAACCATTCTCCTGCTCGTTGAAACGAGGCGGACCAATAGGCAAAGTTCTCGTCCATCGGTGGTTACCGTAATGTCATCAATAAGAGTAACAGGCTCTTACTGACAAAGTGGTACCACAAGGTTCTTACCTAAGCAGGGGATTATCACTGCTTAGTTAAGTCGGATTACCAGAAAGGTTAAACAAAACAATAGAAAGGAAAATACGATTATCAGAATAATCAGAACAATGGAAAGAAAAATGTGTTTAAACACATGTTTCAAGGGTATATCCTCCCCAAGGACAAGTAGAGCAAGATATCCACGACGGGATAGAAAGTAGGTAAGGGGAGAGGAATTTCAAGACATTACCCATACAACGGTGTTTGGATAATTGAGCAAGAAACATTTAGCATTGAGCTTCAAATGCTCTTATTGAAAATCAGAGTACCACAGACATGCTTCGAGATAGCATTGACATGGTCTTCAAGCAAAGATCGGACTTTGGATACACAAAGGATCCATCAGGATAAACTTATTAAACAAGGCATTCAATTTCCTCATGGAAAAATGATTAACCTTGTTAAAAAGGAAACTATAACAATAGGTCCTCTGGTCAGGCGTGCTAGGCATGACATCACCTTACCAGGGCATATAGGGACCAATGTTAACTCTTGAAAATATGTTCCAACCATCATATCTGGCCGAGATTCAGATCTGATTGGTGTCAAGATATCTTAGACTCGGGATGCTTGAGGAGAAAAGGTGCGATACAAATTGACGAGATGACGTCGAAGATTCTCGGGAGATGAACTACGGAAGCCAGTTCCGAAACAAGAGTTCATCGGTAAACCAACGAGAGGATGACGAGGTGGCTGATGGAATCAGCGACAATTCATCGAGATTAACAAAAGATGGATTTCCACAATTATGTGAACAAGGAGATAACATTTGTCAGATCAAATGGCATAATGATGTATGCTCGAGGAAACATACACAATTAAACATTGGTTGAAAGGTGCACCCGAAATATGGGCTGGGTTGCACAACCAACGTCGGAATGGTGATTCAATAATCAAATGTCTAAGAATGAACGGCTGACCATTAACTTCAAAGCAATAGGGTTGCTAGAAGGGCAGAATCCAAATAGCACCGTTCATCTGTTGGTACCCTGGTTGGAATCAACTCGAGGACCCAAGAAAGAATGGTGATGGTGAGGAGTATCACCATACCAAGAATTCTTAAGAGGTGGTGAAATTCTCACGACATTCTTGACATAAAAGGTGGTAATATTCCAAGGTAAATAAGAACAATGCTAGGCAGCAAGGGACTCAAGGTACAACACAAAACACGAACAAGTTTGTGTTGGAGGGAAGGCAATAAAGTGGCCGATGATAATACAAACCATCGAGAGGCAAGGATGATATTTCCCATCAAGAATTCAATAGATATTTTGGAAGAGCTCAGAATGTTGATGATCACGACACCTTTGTCGAGAGATTTCATGAAGGTGTAATAGATCGGCGATGACATCAAGTCAAAGGAATGATGAAGCGAAAGGTTATTGGAGCCACGGGTACGTCACAAACTCCAAACCAAGTTTGCTGTTCAAGGCGAAATGACGTGATGAGGAAAATCGACGTAAGCTTTAGCTCATCGTCGAAAATTGTGCTCCGAGAAGAAGGACCAGGTAGCACAGTTAAATTCAACACGAATAGGTATAGCAGAGCAGGCTAGGAATGACATGATCGGGTACAAACTCGTATTTAAAGAAGATTATCAAGAGGTGTTGAACCGTAAAGGACTCGGTTCAGTTATCGGTGTCTTCGAGTGTTTAATAACTCGGAGCTCGTGAAAAAATTGGAACCAGTGAGGATGTAGTACTTGATAAAGAACTCATAAGAGGTTATGCAGTTCTGTGATAATCTCGAGATACCAGGGGGTAATACTCGACGACAGATCAAAAATAGAGGTTGGATTGGGTATTGCTCTGCAGAGGACAAGTGGTTTTAACTTGTGTGAGAAATTGAATCAAAGGGGAACAATATGGTCAGAATCACATTTGTACATGATCAAACCACAGATACAAGCACTTATAACAAGGGGGTAACTATTCTGCGAGAAGCTTCCATGATAAGATTTGCATCGTGTCCATGGGCATGAACGCAAAGTTCAAGGTCGACTCCTACTTCTTCAATGTATAACCTTCCATTCACCTCTCACTTTTGAAGAAGTCGTAGTATTGAAATTTTATCTAGCAAAATACCAGAAGAGTATGACTCGTGAAAACTTTCGAGTTCACACATATTAAGGAAGGCATAGGTTCAACCCATAGGGGCTTCTTAGAAACATATACCACAAGTTTCAAGAGTAAATATCACAAGCTCGAAAGTAGAGCAAGGTTGAGAAAGTAGATGATACAATTTACCAAAGGCATTATATATCCGAGGGAAGGCTCACAAGGTTATTGAATATGAAGGGCAATGTCGGATAAAATCCATTAAAGGATCTGTCGGTCCATAGCAGAGCTGATGTGAGCATCGGCACACAATCAGAGGAAGTAACAATGCAAGGGCATTGGATTATAGAAACATCTGAATAATTCGATGCTTAGATAACAAACGAATTACGATTTCCAAAACAAAGGATCAGAAGCAGTCGCTCTGATCAAGGATGGATAAGTTGGATAGACCAGTGGCACAATTGACGACAAATAGTTTGGTCGAGAACCAGCTCATGTTCAAAAATGATGTCTGAGCCTAAAAGTCAATTTAGAAGGGTTGATAGATGATTGTGTGCATTCGCACACATGTTGAATCAATAGGATCAAAATGACGGTGTCAAAGATACTAGTGAATATTGCCAGATATATGGGAAGCATCCATAATGCAAGTAGACAAGTATTTGTAGAGCAATAAAGCTGCTAAGGATTTTGGGAGGATTGAATAGTATTTCAAAGACTTTTGTGAAACACCTGAACAACTGGGGACGAGCGGATACTCGACAAGTGCGAGCGTTTATTTGAAGGGGTATTCATGTGGCAAAGAACTGCTAGGCACTAGGCACAAAGTATTCTCGGAACAATAGAGAAAACTTCGGGGTATCTTGTAATAACAAGATCAATGGGGGATGATCGTATGAATGGAAAGTGTAAGTAGTTTTCCATACAGATTTATCGGTGGTCGGGAATAGCAAAAGTGATGGGCACAAAGTCTCGAGAGAATATCAAAGAGTATCTCCGAAATCTCCTGGTGCAGTCGGTGATCATCTGGACTGAAGGGCCTCTCCGGGAGAAAGTATTTTCGAGAACCTAAAGTCAGATTTTAGTAAAGATCGTTTAACCCGAATAGAAGAGCGTTCAGAATCCCAGAGTAAAGGTCGAGGAGTAAAAGATCCTAATACCACTCAATGGCGATGTGGGCCCATGGGCTGCACAGCCATGTTAGTAAAAGTTTTGTAAAGTCTAGACTCAACTTCGGGCAAGGAGTGTGGAAGGGGGATTCCTACAGGCAGTCGGCTCTGATACCAACTTGTGACGCCCCCAATTCAATCGTACACTAATCATGCATGCAAACGTGTACGATTAAGATCAGGGACTCACGGGAAGATATCACAACACAACTCTAAAACATAAATAAGTCATACAAGCATCATAATACAAGCCAGGGGCCTCGAGGGCTCGAATACAAGTGCTCGATCATAGACGAGTCAGTGGAAGCAACAATATCTGAGTACATACATAAGTTAAACAAGATTGCCTTAAGAAGGCTAGCACAAACCGGGATACAGATCGAAGAGGCGCATGCCTCCTGCCTCGATCCTCCTAACAACTCCCGGTCGCCGCCGCCGGCTGCACGTAGTAGTAGGCACCTCCGGGTAGTAGTCGCCATCGACGGTGGCGTCTGCCCCGGCTCCATCGTCTGTTGCAGCAATCGGGTAAAGAAAGGGGAAAAGGGGAACAAGGCAACCGTGAGTACTCATCCAAAGTACTGCAAGCAAGGAGCTACACTACATATGCATGGATATATGTGTAAAGGCCATATCGGTGGACTGAACTGCAGGATGCCGTAATAAGAGGGGATAGCTAATCCCGTCAAGACTACGCTCGCAGCATCCGCTTTGCAAAGATGTAGAAGAGAGTAGATCAAGTCCTCCAAGTAGCATCGCATAGCATAATCCTACCCGCGATCCCTCCTCAATGCCCCGTTAGAGAGCGACCACCGGGTTGTATCCGCACTTGGAAGGGTGTGTTTTATTAAGTATCCAGTTCTAGTTGTCATAAGGTCAAGGTACAACTCCAAGTCGTCCCTGTTATCAAGATCACGGCTATTCAATAGATTAACTTCCTGCAGGGTGCACCACATTACCCGACACGCCGATCCCATTTGGCCGGGCACACTTTCTGGGTCATGCCCGCCGCTGAAGATCAACACGCCGCAGCCCCACCTAGGCACAACAGAGAGGTCAGCACGCCGGTTCAAACCTAAGCGCATTGTGGTCCGGGCCCATCGCCTTAGCACACCTGCACGCTATGCGTCTGTGAAAGCAGACCTAGCCTAGTGGCGTTCTAGTCCAATCCGCCGCGCCGCCGCGCTAACGCCATGAAGTGCTTCGCTGCTACCACGACGCCGTTGCCCATATCTTGTCCCACGTGGCGGTTAGTGCGATAAGGTCAACGACCCAACTCAGATCAAATACCAAGATCTCGTTAAGCGTGTCAAGTATCCGCGAACGCCGAAAGGTATGCGAGGCCCACCTCTCACCCAGGTAGTCTCAACCTGCCCTGACGCCCCGCCACAAAGATCCACACAGAGGGTCGTTGGGAAAAGGTCCTTTCAGCCCCAATCCGTGAATCACTCGCGGGTGCTCCTCTAGCCGACCCGACTTTAGTCACCACATGTATCATGTATAAAGTATATAGTATATACCCGTGATCACCTCCCGAGTGATCACGGCCCGATAGTATAGCAAGGCAGACGGACAAGAATGTAGGGCCACAAATGGAATACTAGCATCCTATACTAAGCAGTAGGATAACATGTAAGGGTAACAACTGTAGCAACAATGACAGGTTATGCATCAGAATAGGATTAACCGAAAGCAGTAACATGCTACACTACTCTAATGCAAGCAGTATAGAGGAGAGTAGGCGATATCTGGTGATCAAGGGGGGGGGGCTTGCCTGGTTGCTCTGGCAAGGGAGAGGGTCATCGATGACGTAGTTGATCACAGCGGCATCAGCGGCAGTCTCGGGGTCTACCGGAGAGAAGAGGGGGGAAGAAACAGTAAATACATGTCGGTGTACTAGAGTAGGGGTACCCTAGTATCCCGAACTCGTGCACGGGCAGTCGCAGCACCCCGCGGCAAGGCTTGCCTAGTGACCGCCAAGATCCTCCGTGGTTCCTTTGGAGCCATTCAAGAACAAAGTGTTTAACTAAGGAAACTAGGCCCCGGCAAGAGGAGCTTGCCGGGAAGGCCATTCAAGGCACGCAGAAGACAAGACCCCGGCAAGAGGAGCTTGCCGGGAAGGCTCGGAGAGCGACAAGCTCCCGAGCGCGACAAGGAGTTAGCCGCGGCAAGGCGCTTGCCGCGGCAGGCAACCTCTCTTCATCTCCGCTCCAGCTCATCTATCAACGTGTCGCCATGGGGACGCCCTGTGTGCGTGTCAAGAGGTTGCAGTTAGAGAAGAGAAGCGACGAGTTTGCAGCCCGACGAAGCTTTTGCATTTGTACTTTTTCACATGTTTAGCCGCCAGTTTCACAGCCTTTTCATTTGAGGCCTGTCATTGTGCTCATCAGGTGTCCGTGTCAGCTTCCCACATCTTGGCGCGATGTCGGGAAGTTGATCGTGACCCACGGACACCTATGGGACGGGGTCCCTTCGTTCGGTGGGGGTGGAGAGTGCACGAAGAGCAGATCGAGGCGATGCACACGAGCAGATTTACCCAGCTTCGGAGCTCTCCGGAGAGATAATACTCCTACTGCTGCTTGTCTGATTATTTGTGTTCTTGCTAGGGAGCAATGAGAGCTACAAAACCTAGCTTGAGAGTGTCTAATCTACGGATGAACCGAACCCTTTCTACATTGCACACGGGCCTCCTTTTATAGGCTCAAAGGGGTCACCACAGGTGGCAACGTAGTGGAGGGTACAAATGGAAAAACAGTGGTTGGTACACCGATTTGTACAGTGTAGAGTGTACTATACCTAACTCTGACGGCAAGGGACAAGAGCAATAAATGCCCATCCTCGCCGCCTAAACAAAGGCAACAGGACCGCCAAAGCGCCTGCTTGCCACGATGGTAGGCTCGTCAGCGCCGCTTATCGCTGCTCTCCGCTTGGGTGGTGGGTGGCAATGGCGAACGGTGCGAGGAGCGGGGTATGCTCGGACTTCTAAATGTGTTAGAAGGAGCAGCATCCCGTCCAGGCGACCGTGCCCCGCTCGTACCAGCCTGTTGGCGCGTGAGCTGCTGTTCCTTGTCGCAGCCGCGGGGAGGTCTTTCTCCTTGCCGCTGCTTGGCCTTGCCGCAAGCGCCCTCCCCGCCGGTCGCTTGCCAGCTCCCCAGCACCTTCCTGGCTTTCTCCTTGTCGCGCCGCTCAGACTCAGCTTTCAGCAGTTCAACAAGCTGCTCGACTTTCTTGCAGCTCGGAGGTCATGGCCCTTGGTGCGTGAATCTTGCACTACTGTTTGTTGGAGCTGTCCTGCTTGTCGGCGGCCGCCACAGCTTGGCGGTCGGTGTCAGCGGCAACCTCCTTGCCGGAGCCACTAACCTTAGCCTTGCCGGCGCCACCTCCGTTGCCGGACTTCTCGACAACTAGTACTTCTTTGTTCTTCTTCTTTCTGTTGTTCCGCCGCCGGCTCTTCCTTGCCGGGTGGTCTCCTCACCGCCGATCCTGCTCCGCATTCTCTCCCGGAGTCTCCTCCTTCCTCAAAGACGCGCACACTTGTCGGCCATGCGTAGAGCTCGCCGACGCCCTTACTTTGCACATCGCCATCTCCTCCCTCATCTCATGGTTCCGCACGCTCGATGGAACGCGCCGATCACCACGGTAGGGTGGACATCTGGGATGTTGTAATGCACACGGCTGAATCTCTGGATGAACTTGCGCAGGGACTCTCCTTCCTTCTGGGCGAGCAGGTGAAGGTCACTCTCTTGGCCATGAGGTTTGTGGCCGCCTGTGAAGGCGCCAACAAACTGATGGCATAAATCTTCCCAAGAGGATATGGAATTGTCCGGCAAGTGCATGAGCCAAGATCGACATTTGGCTTCAGCATCGCGGGAAGTAGTTGGCGAGATCTTGTCGCCTCGCCCCCGCAGCTTGCACCGCAATGGTGTAGATGCCGAGGAACTCCGACGGATGCGCCCCGCCATCATACTTCTCCGCACGCCCGCTTGAATTTTTCTTGTCGGGCCATCGACTTGCCGCAGCTCACGAGTGAACGCAGGGCAACCTATCGCGCACGGCAAGTCACCGGTTTCGGCGCTTGCATGTCGACAAAGGCCCAAGACGCTGGTCGGATTGACGCCGCGCTTTCTTCGGGCGCTCGATGCGAAGTTTGAGCGTCTTCTTCTTGCCGTTTGAAGAACTTGGCGCTGGTCGCGCGAAGCTCGCGGATCCGGACGACGCAGCGGAGTCGCTGCCGAGGTGGATCCGACGAGTCGGCGATCTTGGCCTTCGATGGAGAGTGCATGGTGGTTGCACCCCATAGGTCTGCCGCCACCGCTCGCGCCTTGTCGCTCGCCGCCGCAAGGATGCAGTTGGTTGCCGCGAGTGTCGCCGTTGGCAAAGCCGGCGAGACTTTGAATGGTGGCCCTCCATTCGTCGACTTTGTCAGCCGTTGGAGGGTAATCCAGGAGCAGTTGTGCCCGCGCCAAGGCTTCCGCTTGGGTGGTGGGTGGCAATGGCGAACGGTGCGAGGAGCGGGATATGCTCGGACTTCTAAATGTGTTAGAAGGAGCAGCATCCCGCCCAGCGATCGTGCCCGCCGCATTTCAGCCTGTTGGCGCGTGAGCTGCTCTTGAGCGTCCCTGGATCCACCAGCTCGCTCTTGGCCCAACGAACGCATGGCGCTACGAGCACCATGACGTTGTCGGTCCGCGCCTCCTGAGATGGACGCGGTAAGTATCCGGACGTCGAGGTCTGCGCCGCCTTGTCCTTGGACTTGGCAGCGTCGTGGGCTCCCTCGACGACGCCCGTTCCTCCGCCAGCGTCTTCCCCACCACTCGCCAGCCCGTGGTGGTGGGTTTGACGCGACGGCTCGCTGCCATCGCCTTCTTCTTCGGAGGCATGTTGATGAAGATGATGAAGATGTTGCTCGTGTGAACGCCGGATCAGGTTCACGTAGCCTCGACGCCCCCTACCTGGCGCGCCAAAGATGTCGGGGAAGCTGATCGTGACCCACGGACACCTATGGGACGGGGTCCCTTTCGGTTCGGTGGGGGCGGAGAGTGCACGAAGAGCAGATCGAGGCGATGCACACGAGCAGATTTGGAGGATGACGAAGCTGATGAGCAGGAGTTTCAGAAAGCAACAGAGGTCCTCTGCGTTGACGGTGGTGCTTCTCTGCATACCTCGCACCGCCAACTCAAGCAGTGGATGCGAGAGGTTAATGCAGCAGAACCATCCGTAGAGTCACGCAAGCCTCTGAAGTGGTCCAACACGCCTATCATCTTTGATATTGGGGACCACCCTGATCGCATAACTGCAATCGGGTGCTTGCCGATGTTGGTCTCACCAACCATCCGCAACCTCAAGGTCACCAAGATGCTAGTTGACGGCGGGGCCGGCTTAAACCTGATCTCCTCCGCAGTGCTCCAGAAGCTTCAAATCCTCGACAATGAGCTCAAGAGACAGCACGCTCCAAGGAATCAACCCAGGAAGGAGCAAGCGAAAGGGAAGATCACGTTGCGGTAACATTTGGCAGCGAGCTAAACTTCAGGATCGAGAGGGTCACGCTCGACGTCGCTGATTTCCCATTGCCCTACAATGGGATACTTGGTCGCCCAAAGACTCGCCAAGTTCATGGCAGCCTCTCATTATGCATACAACCTGCTCAAGATGCCCGCCCGATAAGTGTCATTTCTGTTCATGGCGACAAGAAAGATGCCCTTATCTGCGCCGACAAGATTTACCGGAAGCAGCAGCTGCGACAGATAGCAAATCACTTGTCACCAAGCTCCCGGGGAAGAAGAAGACCAAGTCCGCAAGAGCTCGATGCCCACTCCGCAAGCGCACCTCTTCGGAGTGCTGCGCCACTGCCGAGGACGCACCATCGAGCTCCACCGCAAGTGTAAGAAGACGATGGCAGCTCCGCCAAGACCAAGAAGGTGCCCGCCAAGGAGGACGGCACTGGTGCTACCTTCACCATCGCCCACTCTTGACCCTAAATAGGAAGGCGAGCTCGTTGCTTTCCTGCGGGCGAATGTCGATGTGTTTGCATGGAAACCGTCGACATCCCCGTGTTCCTGTGAAAGTAATTGAGCACCACCTAGCTGTCTGTCCTCACGCGGCCCGTCAAGCAAAAAGTCGAAAAGCAAAGGGAGCGCCAAGAGTTCATTGCAGAAGAGATCAAGAAGTTGGAAGCAACAGGCCTTGTCAGAGGAGTGCTCCATCCAACGTGGCTGGCCAATCCGGTAGTTGTACGCAAGGCTAATGGGAAATGGAGACTTTGTATTGACTTCACGGATGTTAATAAAGCTTGTCCCAAGGACCCATTTCCCTTTCCACGCATCAAACAGATTGTTGACTCCACGGCTGGATGTGATCTACTTTCATTTCTTGATGCATATTCAGGATATCATCAGATCTTCATGGCAGAAGAGGATGAGGAGAAAACCGCATTCATTACTCCATGTGGCACATACTGTTTCATACGGATGCCTTTCGGTTTGAAGAATGCTGGTTCAACGTTTGCAAGAGTGGTCCATGACGCTTTTGAGCCGCAAATGCACAGAAATGTAGAAGCCTACATGGATGACATAGTGGTCAAGAGCAAGGACAAAGCGACTCTGGTTCAAGATTTAGATGAGACCTTTGCAAATCTGCGCAAGATCAACCTCAAGCTCAACCCCGAGAAGTGCGTGTTTGGAGTTCCTTCCGGCAAGCTTCTCGGGTTCTTCGTGTCTCAGCGGGAATTGAAGCCAATCCCGACAAGATTAAGGCCATTGAGCAGATTGAAGCACCAAAGCTCGCCAAGGATGTACGAAGGCTTGCCGGTTGCGTGGCTGCTCTCAAAGAGGTTTATCTCTAAGTCTGCTGAGCGCTTCCGCCATTTTTCAAGATTTTGAAAAGGCAGGTCCAATGAAATGGACTCCCGAAGCGGAGGCTGCGCTGCAGGACTTGAAGAGGTACCTGTCCTCCACTGCAATACTTGTCGCACCTAAGCCACAAGAGAAGTTGCTGCTATATATAGCGGCAACCAATCAAGTAGTTAGTGCTGCGTTAGTAGCGGAGAGGAGGCAGATGATGAGCCGCAACCAAGGCAGATGCATCCAGTGACAAGCAGGGGCTTCACCGTCAAGCTCGGGTCCCGATAAGGACGGGTCTGCGCAGAGATTGCGAGAAGATTCGAGAAAAGGATGGTGCAGCGCCCACTACTTTGTCGGCCTCCTCCTGTGGGGCTAGGTCAAGGTACTCGTGTGCGAAACTGCCGCCTCCTCATGGCCTCGAGAAAGCTGCGCCATTACTTCCAAGCACATGAGATCACAATCGCCACTCGCTTCAATCGAAGAGGATATTGCAAAATCCGAAGCAACAGGCAGGATTGTTGAGTGGGCACTGGAACTGTCAAGCTTTGGCCTCAAGTTTGAAAGCACTTCAATTATCCAAAGCAGAGCATTGGCAGAATTCATAGCAGAATGGACGCCGACGCAATCTGAAGAAATTCCGGAGACGAGCATCCCCGTCAAGGAGGCAAATAAAGAGTGGCTGATGTACTTTGATGGAGCTTTCTCGCTGCAAGGCGCCGGTGCCGGCGTGCTGCTTATCGCACCCACCGGAGAGCACCTCAAGTACATAGTCCAGATGCACTTTCCCAAGGAGCAAGCAACAAACAATACTGCGGAGTATGAAGGTTTGCTTGCCGGTCTCAGGATCGCGGTAGACCTTGGGATCAAAAAGCTCATTGTCAGGGGTGACTCGCAACTTGTCGTCCGCCAAGTAAACAAAGATTATCAGAGTTCGTTGATGGAAGCCTACGTCGATGAAGTGAGAAAGCTAGAAGAGCACTTTGAAGGCTTGCAAATGGAACATGTTCCAAGAGCTCAGAATAATATTGCTGATGGCCTGTCAAAGTGCTCCGCACTCAAGTTACCTGTGGAACCAGGGATCTTCGTGCTCAAGCTGACTCAACCAACCGTAATACCATCAACTAGGCAGAACAAGAAGAGGAAGTTGATTTCCGGTGACTACTTCCCGGCTGAGCTACCCGAAGCCGCCGCCGCGAAGGTCCCCAAGATCAACACCAAGAGTGCTGAGGAGCAGTCTGCTCCGACAAGTCTCAGGATTTGTTTCGTTGAAGCAGACGCTCCCGACAAGTTTTGCTCCGACAAGCTTGTCGGGGAACATCAAGCTCCGGCAGAGCCGCAGGTTCTTGCCGTCGAAACGGATGTTCCCGCAGCAGCAGATGTGCCTTTAGTCCTTGTTGTCGAGCCGCAAGCTCCAAAGATGGGCACAAGAGATTGTCCATTTCCTTCAGACAGAGAGAACTTCCCAAGAGCAAGAAGAAGAGGAAAGAATAGCCCGGCAGTCAAGTATGTACCAGTTTGTCGACAAAGACACTGCATGTAAGAAGACTCAATGGTGTGAAATTGAAGTGTATTTGCCGGGAAGATGGACAGAAGCTGTTGGCAGAGATACATGGAGGCATATGTGGCAAAGCTTTCCGGCAAGGTTTCTTCTGGCCGACAGCCCTCCAGGATGCAACTGCACAAGTAACCAAGTGTGAAGCGTGCCAGTTCCATTCCAAACAGATACACCAGCCAGCTCAAGCTCTCCAGACGATCCCTTTATCCTGGCCATTTTCGGTCTGAGGGCTCGACATCCTCGACCCCTTTCCCCGAGCTGTCGGGGGCTTTGAGTACTTGTACGCTGTAATCGATAAGTTCACAAAGTGGCCGGAAGTGGAAGCAGGAGGAAGGTGACAGCCAATCGGCAGATCAAGTTCTTCATGTCAATTATTTGCCGCTCGGGATTCCTAACAGGATCATCACCGACAACGGCACACAGTTCACGAGCCGCACCTTCATGCAAGACGCCCAAGATCTTGGCGCCAAGATCTGCTTTGCTTCGCACTCACCCGAGAAGCAACGGTCAAGCGAGAGGGCAAACGCTGAAGTGCTGCGGGACTCAAGACCAGAACTTTCGACAAAGCTGCACAAGTGCGAAGAAACTGGATTGAGGAGCTGCCGGTGGTTCTTGGTCGATCAGACGACGCCAAATCGAGCCACCGCCGACACCTTTCGCCTAGTCTATGGAGCAGAGGCAGTTCTCCCCACGGAACTCGTGATACGGGTCACCTCGAGTGCTCGCTATGATGAGCTCGAGCAAGAGCAGCTGCGACAAGATGACGCGCTGCTCCTTGAGGAAGATCGCCTTCAGTCACCGACGAGCTGCTCGTTACCAGCAAGCTTTGCGTCGCTACCATAGCCGCAAAGTTAGTGCCAGAAGCTTCGAGGAAGGCGACCTTTTTCTTCGACGCGTTCAATCCGCGAAGAATTCCAACAAGTTGACGCCGAACTGGGAAGGCCCTTATCGGGTGAAACGAGTCACTAGGCCCGGCGCTGTCCGCCTTGAGACCGAAGATGGCATTCCGGTGAGCAACTCCTGGAACATCGAGCATCTTCGTAAGTTTTACCCATAGGGCGCGGTTGCCGGAACCCGTTCCGGCAACCACATTTTGTACAAGTCTTGCCGCTGTTGCATGTAATCCTTTGTACAAAGCCGGGCGCAGACCCCGTGCATCAGTAAAGTTCATGTGTTGCACACAGCTTGTCATTTCCATGCCTTCATAATCAATTTGCATGTGTTATCTGACATTTTGTGCAGCATCCACACCCGGTAAGCAATAACGAGCCACAAGGCTCCATAACTTTATTCTCTCTTCTTTCTTCTCAAAGAAAGGAAGGTCCATCCACCCACAAGTTAACCAGGGGGGAGGAGAAGATAATAGTATGGACCGCCAAGCGTCGCTCGAGGAAGTATCGCCTTGCCGGGAAGCAAACGACAGAAAAGCTAAGTTGCCAAAGTTTGAGCAATCAGTTTTTAAATTTTTAAGTTATCTTCCTCGAACGATAAGTACTTTGTATGGAAAACCTGTGCGCGGAGGAACCAACTCGTAGCTAGTTTGCGCCCTTACTTTGTTTCGAGTCCGCTCAACAACTTAATGAGCTGCAACTAGTTGCGACAAGGTTGCTTGTCGGAGGCGGCATCGCCAGCAGGTTGCTGAAGTTCCGCACTCAGCGCTCGCGGCAAAGGTGCCTGCACTGACAAGTTCCCTAAAAGCATAGGGCAAAAACGTACAAAGGAAGGAATCAAGTAAAGGAAATAACATTGCAATCGATTGCCTAAGATAGAGTATATTACAAAATAACTTGTCGCAGATCTAATAAATTGTTCTAAACATGATCTGCAGCGACAAGGGAAAGATAAATCTGGCGGCCTAGTCCACGCGGTCGCCATCAACTCTCTTGACTCCGCTCACCCTGTCCACAATGGGTGCGACAAGGGCCTTGAGCGCTTCAACGCCGGCAGTCGGGCGGCAGGACTTGAGGACGCTATGGCCGACGCTGGATTGCGGAAGGCCACCTTCATCAAGACCTTCGAAGAGCCCCTGCGCAGACTTGGCGCGACTCGTCAGCCAGCTGCTTTGGGATCTCTTCCCGGAGCCGCTGGAGAGCCGCCAACACGCCCTTGAAGAACAGGTTGAGCTTGGCGCTGGGTTGGAGATGGTCATCGGTGGAGTACCCGCGGTCCACCATCCCCAGCTCCATCAGTTCCTTGTCGATGGCGGCGGCTGTATTCACAAGACCCTCGGTCCAGATCATCACGCTCTCCTTGAAGGTGTTATGGGCAGTCGTGGCGATCGCCAAAGCAGCTCCTCGCTGGCCTCGGATCTTCTCCAACAGCACCCACTTCCCGCTCCTTGGCGCCGCCCAGCGTCTTCGCTGTGGTGGACAGCTTCAGCTCAAGATCCACTTTGAGTCCTTGACGGCGCCGAGCTCTTTGATCTTCTCACGAGACGACCCTGCAACTCGCCAAGAGTGTAGGCGTCCTTCTCGCTCTCGTGCTTCAGCGCAGTGACCTCCTCGCCGCTCTTCTGAAGGGTGGCCTCCAGCTGCGTCACCCTCGTTTCCAACTCCTTCTTGGCGGCCTCGGCAGCTGCGGCAGCGTCCTTTGCCTCCTTGAGAGCTCCGCCAATTGATTGCTCGCGCACGGCAAGATCTTCCTCATAGCTATCAAGGTTGATCTTCCGCTGCGCCAGCTCACCTTCTTGCGCAGATAGCTTCTCGCTGGCAAGCCTTTGCTGCTCCTCGACCTCGGCCTTCTCCAGATGAAGGCCGTGCGCGCCTCAAATGAGTTGCTCCGATGCTTCGCCACGTCCGGAGAGTTTTTTGTTGGCGCGCCAAGCTCTTCAAGGCTTCTCCATGTCAGCTCCCGCCTCGCGACAAGTGCTTCCTCGACTCCAGCTTAGCTTGTCGGGCGCGGTAGAGCGACAGCAGCTTCTTCAAGCAACTGCTCCTCCTCGAACTTCGCCATCGCTGCTGCTTGGCGCGTCAACTAGCGACAGCCCAGCGAGGCGAGCAGCTCCTCGTCGAAGGTCTCTCCTCGACCGGCGCCCAGCTCGACGCCCATGGAAGCTTGATGAAGACACCGTCGCCGCCTTCGTAGGCGCTGGCTGGGGCTCTTCGAGTCTCGTGCCGCGCCGGTGGCGGAGGGTTGGCGGTCGGCGAGCGCCCGGCGCCTCGAGGCCTCGTGGTCGTCAAGACGATCACCGCACCCCTCCCAGCCTTTGCGCCAAGAGCCTTGACGGCCTCGCGCGGCGGACCTCTCGGCGCCGGCCTCCTCTTCCATGTTGGCAGCGTCGTCATTGTTGCCTGCGTCCTCCTCGCCCGGCAACCTCGGTCTCCATCGGCTCTCCGCGATGGATCTGATAATCAAAAAGAAAGAACGATCAAGCAAATGTTCAAAAGAAGACGAATAAGAACCCAAGGGAAATTTTCGGTCAAGGGATTACTGCGATGGGGTTCAGAGTCGGTCTCCACCACCGGAGGATCGCCGGCGCTGCCCCTTGTCGGGGAGGCTTCCCTTATCGGAGAAGCATCCCTCGCTGGAGAGTGTTCCCTTGCCGGGGAATCCTCCCTTGGCGGCGTAGTTGAAGCAGATAGTATCTCGGGGGCGGCTTCCAGATCCTCCTGATGAGGCTGCTCTACTCCTACACAAATCAACAAATCAGATATCAGCATAGAAGAAGCACCCATGCACGCCCTACAGTAACAAGTGAACCAAATACTTACCCTGGGGGTTGTGCTGGGGGCTGCTCAGAGGAAGAGTTGCGGGTCCAAGAAGGAGTCTCGACGCCTCCTCCAGCCGCCACGGGGATCGTCTTCGATGACAACCACTGGCGTCTTGGCTCTCTTCGACGCCCTCTGAGCCAGCATCCTGAAAAAGGAAAGAGTTCAGAATGAAGCAAATCAGATACAAGACAAAGCAGCAAATTGAAGGATTACAAGTACAGCGACAAGATCTTACTCTTCTTCTTCTTCCTCGGAGCTGAGAGCGGAGAAGTCAAATTCCGCTCCGCCTCCGACGGGCGAGCTGGAAGAGTAGGCTCCCTCGGGCGCTTGGCGGGTGCGGGAGCCGTGGTCCCAAGGCCCCGCCCGTTGTTGTGGCAGCGTGAGGCGCCTCCAGCTGCAACAGAGCTTGTCGCAGGGCGCGCGTCGCCGCGCGCGACGGCTGTTGGCGATCTGCCGCCCGCCACTTCCCGGCCTTGCGAGGCGCCTTTCAGGGAGCTGCGGCTCCTCCCGCGACAAGTTATCTCAAGGTGGGCGACCTGCCCTGATTCCTCTGCTTATAAGGAGGAGAGGGGCGGACGCTTCGCTTTTCCCATTAAAGCAAGCCCCACGATCTCTCCACGACGCCACGTCCGCACGTGCTGCCTGTGGGGGCGTGGTGGGTCAGAGCGAGTAACGGCGCGATCTAGGCAGCGTGCGTGCCAGACATCGTTTTGGGCCTGGCCCAACAGCGCTCGGCACCGTGTATGGCCCAGGCCCGGGGGCTCCTGTCGGTGTACTAGAGTAGGGGTACCCTAGTATCCCGAACTCGTGCACGGGCAGTCGCAGCACCCCGCGGCAAGGCTTGCCTAGTGACCACCAAGATCCTCCGTGGTTCCTTTGGAGCCATTCAAGAACAAAGTGTTTAACTAAGGAAACTAGGCCCCGGCAAGAGGAGCTTGCCGGGAAGGCCATTCAAGGCACGCAGAAGATAAGACCCCGGCAAGAGGAGCTTGTCGGGAAGGCTCGGAGAGCGACAAGCTCCCGAGCGCGACAAGGAGTTAGCCGCGGCAAGGCGCTTGCCGCGGCAGGCAACCTCTCTTCATCTCCGCTCCAGCTCATCTATCAACGTGTCGCCATGGGGACGTCCCAGCGTGTGTGTCAAGAGGCTGTGCAGCCAGCGGAGAGCAGCGATAAGCGGCGCTGACGAGCCTACCATCGTGGCAAACGGAGGCGCACCTGACGGTCCCTGTTGCACTGTTTAGGCGACAGGGACGGGCATTTATTGCTCTTGTCCCTTGCCGTCAGAGTTAGGTATAGTACACTGTACACTGTACAAATCGGTGTACCAACCACTGTTTTTCCATTTGTACCCTCCTCTACATTGCCACCTGTGGTGACCCCTTTGAGCCTATAAAAGGAGGCCCGTGTGCAATGTAGAAAGGGTTCGGTTCGGTTCATCCGTAGATTAGACACTCTCAAGCTAGGTTTTGTAGCTCTCATTGCTCCCTAGCAAGAACACAAATAATCAGACAAGCAGCAGTAGGAGTATTATCTCTCCGGAGAGCTCCGAAGCTGGGTAAATCTGCTCGTGTGCATCTCCTCGATCTGCTCTTCGTGCACTCTCCGCCCCCCACCGAACCGAAAGGGACCCCGTCCTATAGGTGTTCGTGCGTCACGATCAGCTTCCCCAACAATACATAGCAAGCAAGAGCATAACAGGACAACATGCAGAGCTAGACGTGTTCTAACGCGGTGCTACACGTTATCGGCGAAGGGGCATAACATCCGAAAATGTTTCCCCAGGTTTAGCATTTTTGGACAGACGAACCAGAGGGGAAAAGTTCCATGTTCGCTATGCTAGAGTGTGTGGCGGACGAACGGAGGGTGTAACCGGATTCGTCTCGTCGTTCTGAGCAACTTTCATGTACAAAGTTTTTCCATCCGAGTTATGGATTATTTTATATTAATTTTTAAAGATTTAAATCATTTTTGACATTAATTTTAATTCGAAAATAAATTAGTATTTAAATGCTATGGCTACACAGGAAGTGTACCCAGAAGTGTGCACCTAAGGCTGACAGGTGGGGACAGTTGACTAAGTCAACTACCCAGTCAGCAGGTCCAGTCAGCAGCCAAAAGGGCGTTGAATGGTCAATCCTGACTAGTGGGACCCACTGGTCAGTGATAGGGACTACTAACAGTGTTTTAGTTAAACTAATTAGACTAATTAGTGAGGTGGGGCCAGGCTGTCAGTGGTTCATTTTTTTAACAGAGTTGTATTTATTTAAAATAGTCTAATTAGTTAGTGGGCCCAGTCTGTCAGAGACTTAGGTTAGGGATTGTGTTATTTTAATTAAGTGATTAACAACGGTGGGGGCCCACATCTCTGTGGCAGTGGGGGGTGTTAGTGGGTTCAGTAACCACCGGTGCTAATCCGACGGCTCCGGCGATCGCCGGCTGGCCAACTCCGGCCACGGGAGCTCACGAGGGTGGCGGCTTTGGAAAGCCCGTTCAACGGCGAATCTGGTGGTGGTCGTGGGGTGGTCGGAGGAGGAGCGTAGAGGCGGTGGCGTTGAGCGGGGCGCCGGTGGCGCCTCTGCTTGCGGGGCGCGACGCACGGGACGGTAGGGAGCACGGCACAGAGGGCGCGCTGGGCACGGTGAACACGTGCTCACCGCGGGCGCACGCGTGGGCGATCTAGCGTGCGGTGACCACGAGTGAGGCCTGAGGCAGAGAAGGGGAGAGGCCCGGAGCCTCACCAACGTTGATGGGGAGAGGGGACGCCGAGGCTTGCTGGCGGCCGGCGGGGAGGAGGACGAGGACGCAAGGTCCGGCGAGGAGACGGTCGAGGTGGCGTTCCGTGCGATGGCGACGTTGTCCAGCGGCGTCGGGTGCGGCGAGGCGTGGGGTAGGCGATTGTGGGAGGTGACGAGGAGGCGGTGAGGTCTGGCGATGGGCAGCACCCGAGACGGGGCGCGGGGGAGGGGGTCGACGCGGGCGTCGAGGCAATGGGGGTGTCCGACGATGGGGAGGACGCTGGCGTCGTGAGGTAGGGGGGGGGGGGGAAGCAGGCTCGTCCCCGATCCAGATCGGATCGGGAAGGGGAGATGAGAGACGTGGGGAGTGGGGGTCGTGGGGGAGTTAGGGTTACGGGGAGGGAGTGATAAGGAGGCCCGACTGGGCCTGGTGGGCCGGCCGACGGTCTGGGCTGCCAATTGCAGATTCGGTGCAGCGTGGGGGGGGGTCTTTTTCCCTTTTTTGTATTTATTTGTTTTTTGTTTATTAGTTTTGTATTTTATTTTCTATATATTTTAGTTTTATAAAATATACAAGTAGTACCTAAATTGGTGTTACAAAATACCCCAATGCCACAAAAAGTTTGGTGACAAAATAAAATAGTTTAGTAATTTATTAATTGTAAAAGGCATTTAATTAATTGCTTTTGCTATTGTTTAAATCCTTATGGTTCATTTAAGCATTTTATAAAATCTTGGTTTCTCCACCATAATTGCTTACGATTTATTTGAAACAACCCGAACATTTTAGCTTTAATTTTTTAAAACTTTTGTTGTTTGCTTTTATTTTGAATTTGAATTTGAATCGATTTCGAACTAACGCGAGATTAGCAACAGTAATTGAGGTGACATGGCATTATTAGCAGAGGTTACTGTAGCTTGATTATCCGGGCGTCACACCCTCCCAAATAATGTTGCTCCTATTATTGTTGTGCCTCATGAAAATGAATCAAAAATAATTGTGGAAGATGATGCACTTGATGATGATCTCGTTATGCCTATTGCTTGTTGTGATGATTATGATTGGGAAGATAATGATACTTCTTATGATCTTGAAAATCTTTTTGGCACTTGCTTGGAAGAATATGATAATTGCTATACTATTGGTGCTATCCATACTATTAAAGATGAGAGTGATTATGCTTATGATATGAAAAGGCCCAAGCTTGGGGAAGCTATGTTTAATGAGGATGACATATTTGAGAATATATTTGCTGGAATTAATGTTTGTCCCAAGCTTGGGGATGCTATGTTTAATGAAGCATCCCAAGTTTTGATATGCAAAGTTGTTATGATGATAGCATGCCTCCGACCTATGATGATTATATTGATGAAAGTGGGTTTGGAAGAGTGTCAACTTTAAGAAGTAGTGATCCCACTATTTTGGAGGATGTTGAATTTTATTGTGATGAATACGAAAGTGGATTTGGAAGAGTGTCAACTTTATTTAGTGATTCCACTATCTTGGGAGAGGTTTCAATCGATTATGATGAGAACGAAGTTGGTACTTATGATGATTATTGTGATGAAACTTATGCTATAAAAATTAGTGATGATTATATTTACAAATCTTGTCATGATTATGATTACCCTTTTTCTGAACATTACTCTTTTAATGTGGAAACAATTTTTAGTGTTCAAGTCTCTTATGATACTCCCACTATTCCGAATGAGAAGAAATTTGCTTATGTGGAGAGTAGTAAATTTTCTATGCTTGTAGATCATGAAAAGAATTCTTTAAGTGCTGGTTATATTGTTGAATTCATTCATGATGCTACTGAATTATTATGAGGGAGGAACATATGCCTGTAAGAATTGCAATAATATCAAGTTTCCTCTCTATGCGCTTAAAATCTTGAAGTTATGCTTGTTTTACCTTCCTATGCAAGATGATTCTTGTTCCCATAAGTTGATTGCTCACAAAATCCCTATGCATAGGAAGTGGGTTATACTTAAATGTGCTAGTCATATTCTTCATGATGCTCTCTTTATGTTTCAATTCTTATCTTTTATGTGAGCATCATTGAAATCATCATGCCTAGCTAGGGGCATTAAACGATAGCGCTTGTTTGGAGGCAACCCAATCTTATTTTAGTTTCTTGCTTTTTTGCTTCTGTTTAGGAATAAATAATCCATCTACCTTCTGTTTAGATGTGGTTTTATGTTTTAATTAGTGTTTGTGCCAAGTAGAACCTTTGGGAAGACTTGGGAGAAGTCTTTATGATCATGCTGTAAAAAAACAGAAACTTTAGCGCTCACAAGATGAGCTTCAACCTTTTACTGGAGAGTGATATTTAGTTGATTCTTTTTTCATATTATTACTAGACAAATTCCTCAGGTCCAACAATTTATTTTAGAATTTTTGGTGTTCCAGAAGTTTGCGTTAGTTACAGATTACTACAGACTATTCTGTTTTTGACAGATTCTGTTTTTCGTGTGATGTTTGCTTATTTTGATGACTCTATGGCTAGTAAAATAGTTTATAAACCATAGAGAAGTTGGAATACAGTAGGTTTAACACCAATATAAATAAATAATGAGTCCATTACAGTACCTTGAAGTGGTGTTTTGTTTTCTTTCGCTAACGGAGCTCACGAGTTTTCTGTTAAGTTTTGTGTTGTGAAGTTTTCAAGTTTTGGGTAAAGATTCGATGGACTATGGAATAAGGAGTGGCAAGAGCCTAAGCTTGGGGATTACCAAGGCACCCCAAGTTAATATTCAAGGACAACCAAGAGCCTAAGCTTGGGGATGCCCCGGAAGGCATCCCCTCTTTCGTCTTCGTTCATCGGTAACTTTACTTGGAGCTATATTTTTATTCACCACATGATATGTGTTTTGCTTGGAGCGTCATTTTATTTTCTTTAGCTTTGCTTGCTGTTATTTATATTAATGTTTTGCATCTTTAGTTTCAATAAAAAAGTCAAGGATAGCCTTTGCCATGCTTATTTTGCTACTATACATATTGCTGTTTGAAAACAGAAAGTTTACCGCTGTTGCAAAAATTCCCTAGAAAAGTAAGAGAGTGGTATAATGTTGAATCTTTTTTCATATTGAGCTCTGATAAATTTATTACAGCGTTAATTTTAGTTCATAATTTTTGGAGTTAGGGAAGTATGATGAATCTTGCATTCTTTACAGACTGTACTGTTTTGACAGATTGCTGTTATGTTTGCATATGTTTGCTTGTTTAATGATTCTATTTGAGGATAGGAGTATTAAATATGCAGAGGCATTTAGTATGCAATGTTGAATAATAATCTAAGTGATTTGTTACAGTAGAAAATGATAAGGTTTTGCATTGGTTTATACTAACCTATCTCATGAGTTCTTGTTGAGTTTGGTGTGGTTGAAGCTTTCGAGATTTAGGAAACCAAGATATAAAAGGAATTAAGGAGACACAAAAGCTCAAGCTTGGGGATGCCCAAGGCACCCCAAGATATTATTTCAAGAATTCTCAAGCATCTAAGCTTGGGTATGCCCCGGTAGGCATCCCACCTTTTCTCTTCAACAACTATCGGTTAGTATGGGTTGAACCTAAGTTTTTGCTTCTTCACATGAGTTGTGCTATCCTTGAAATGTGGTTTTATTTAGCTTTGCTTGCTGTTTGAATAAGATACCAAGATCTGAAATTGTTAAATGGGAGAGTCTTCACATAGTTGCATAATTATTCGACTACTCATTGATCTTCACTTATATCTTTCGGAGTAGTTTGTCATTTGCTCTAGTGCTTCACTTATATCTTTTAGAGCACAATGGTGGTTTTATTTTGAAGAAATATATGAACTCTCATGCTTCGCTTATATTATTTTGGGAGTCTTAAATATCATGGTAATTTGTTTAAATAATCTTAATATGCTAAAGCATACAAGATTTGTAAGAATTCTTATGAGTGCATTGAATACTATGAGAAGTTTGATGCTTGATAATTGTTTTGAGATATGAAGATGGTGATATTAGAGTCATGCTAGTTGAGTAGTTGTGAATTTGAGACATACTTGTGTTAAAGTTTGTGATTCCCGTAGCATGCACGTATGGTGAACCATTATGTGATGAAGTCGGAGCATGATTTATTTATTGATTGTCTTCCTTATGAGTGGCGGTCGGGGACGAGCGATGGTCTTTTCCTACCAATCTATCCCCCTAGGAGCATGCGCGTAGTACTTTGCTTTGATAACTTGTAGATTTTTGCAATAAGTATATGAGTTCTTTATGACTAATGTTGAGTCCATGGATTATACGCACTCTTCTTCCTTCCACCATTGCTAGCCTCTCTAATACCGCGCACTTTTCGCCGGTATCATACACCCACCATATACCTTCCTCAAAACAGCCACCATACCTACCTATCATGGCATTTCCATAGCCATTCCAAGATATATTGCCATGCAACCTTGCACCGTTCAGTTTATTATGACACGCTCCATCATTGTCATATTGCTTAGCATGATCATGTAGTTGACATCGTATTTGTGGCAAAGCCACCGTTCATAATTCTTTCATACATGTCACTCTTGATTCATTGCATATCCCGCACACCACGGAGGCATTCATATAGAGTCATACTTTGTTCTAAGAATCGAGTTGTAATTGTTGAGTTGTAAGAAAATAAAAGTGTGATGATCATCATTTTAGAGCATTGTCCCAGTGAGGAAAGGATGATGGAGACTATGATTCCCCACAAGTCGGGATGAGACTCGGACGAAAAAAAGAGAAAAAAGAGGCCATAAAAAAGAGAAAAGGCCCAAATAAAAAATAAAAATGAGAGAAAAAGAGAGAAGGGACAATGTTACTATCCTTTTACCACACTTGTGCTTCAAAGTAGCACCATGATCTTCATGATAGAGAGTCTCTGATTTTGTCACTTTCATATACTAGTGGGAATTTTTCATTATAGAACTTGGCTTGTATATTCCAATGATGGGCTTCCTCAGAATGCCCTAGGTCTTCATGAGCAAGCGAGTTGGATGCACACCCACTTAGTTTCTCTTTGAGCTTTCATATACTTATAGCTCTAGTGCATCCGTTGCATGGCAATCCCTACTCACTCACATTGATATCTATTGATGGGCATCTCCATAGCCCGTTGATACGCCTAGTTGATGTGAGATTATCTTCTCCCTTTTTGTCTTCTCCACAACCACCCTTCTATTCCACCTATAGTGCTATGTACATGGCTCACGCTCATGTATTGCGTGAAGATTGAAAAAGTTTTGAGAATGTCAAAAGTATGAAACAATTGCTTGGCTTGTCATCGGGGTTGTGCATGATTTAAATACCTTGTGTGGTGAAGATGGAGCATAGCCAGACTATATGATTTTGTAGGGATAATTTTCTTTGGCCACGTTATTTTGAGAAGACATTATTGCTTAGTTAGTATGCTTGAAGTATTATTATTTTTATGTCAATATTAAACTTTTGTCTCGAATCTTTCGGATCTGAATATTCATATCACAATTAAGAAGAATTACATTGAAATTATGCCAACTAGCATTCCACATCAAAAATTATCTTTTTTATCATTTACCTACTCGAGGACGAGCAAGAATTAAGCTTGGGGATGCTTGATACGTCTCCAACGTATCTATAATTTTTGATTGCTCCATGCTATATTATCTACTGTTTAGGCAATATTGGGCTTTATTATCCACTTTTATATTATTTTTGGGACTAACCTATTAACCGGAGGCCCAGCCCGGATTTGCTGTTTTATGCTTATTTCAGTGTTTCGAAGAAAAGGAATATCAAACGGAGTCAAAACGGAACGAAATCAACTGGAGAAGTTATTTTTGGAAGGAAAGCCACCGGATAGACTTGGACTATACGTCAGAAGATACGGGAGCTGGGCACGAGGGTGGGGGGCGCGCCCACCCCCCTACGGCGCGCCCCCCTGCCTCATGGGGCCCCCGTAGCTCCACCGACGTACCCCCTGCACCCATATATACCTACGTATCGTAAAACTTCCAGAACAGAGATTAGATCAGGAGTTCCGCCGCCGCAAGCCTCTGTAGCCACCAAAAACCTCTCGGGACCCTGTTCCGGCACCCTGCCGGAGGGGGGAACCCTCACCGGTGGCCATCTTCATCATCACGGCGCTCTCCATGACGAGGAGGGAGTAGTTCACCCTCGGGGCTGAGGGTATGTACCAGTAGCTATGTGTTTGATCTCTCTCTCTCTCTCTCTTGTGTTCTTGATTTGGCACGATCTTGATGTATCGCGAGCTTTGCTATTATAGTTGGATCCTATGTTTCTTCTCCCCCTCTTCTCTCTTGTAATGGATTGAGTTTTTCTTTTGAAGTTATCTTATCGGATTGAGTCTTTAAAGATTTGAGAACACTTGATGTATGTCTTGCCGTGCGTATCTATGGTGACAATGGGATATCACGTGATTCACTTGATGTATGTTTTGGTGATCAACTTGCGGGTTCCGCCCATGAACCTATGCATAGGGGTTGGCACACGTTTTCGTCGTGATTCTCCGATAGAAACTTTGGGGCACTCTTTGAGGTTCTATGTGTTGGTTGAATAGATGAATTTGAGATTGTGTGATGCATATCGTATAATCATACCCACGGATACTTGTGGTGACATTGGAGTACCTAGGTGACATTAGGGTTTTGGTTGATTTGTATCTTAAGGTGTTATTCTAGTACAAACTCTAGGGTTGTTTGTGACACTTATAGAAATAGCCCAACGGATTGATTGGAAAGAATAACTTTGAGGTGGTTTCGTACCCTACCATAATCTCTTCGTTTGTTCTCCACTATTAGTGACTTTGGAGTGACTCTTTGTTGCATGTTGAGGGATAGTTATATGATCCAACTATGTTATTATTGTTGAGAGAACTTGCACTGGTGAAAGTATGAACCCTAGGCCTTGTTTCCTAGCATTGCAATACCGTTTACGCTCACTTTTACCACTTGTTACCTTGCTGTTTTTATTATTTCAGATTACAAATACTCTTATCTACCGTCCATATTGCACTTGTATCACCATCTCTTCGCCGAACTAGTGCACCTATACAATTTAACATTGTATTGGGTGTGTTGGGGACACAAGAGACTCTTTGTTATTTGGTTGCAGGGTTGCTTGAGAGAGACCATCTTCATCCTACGCCTCCTACGGATTGATAAACCTTAGGTCATCCACTTGAGGGAAATTTGCTACTGTCCTACAAACCTGTGCACTTGCAGGCCCAACAACGTCTACAAGGATAAGGTTGCGTAGTAGACATCAACGAGGAACTCCAGAATGGTCCGGAGGTGAAGATTGATATATTGGACGAAGGGTATTGGAGTCCGGAATTGTTTCGGGGGTACCGGCCGGGTGACGACCAGCGTGTCCGAAAGGAGTTTCGGAGGCCCCGACAAGCGTTGAGGGGCCTTATGGGCCAAGGGGAGGGGGCACGTCAGCCCACTAAGAGGCTGTGCACCCCTCCCACCCCATCTCACGTAACCTGTAGAGGTGGGGGCGCCTCCCTTAGGGCAGCCACCCCTCCCGGCTTGGGGGGGGCATGTTTCTTATGGGTGGGGGCGCCCAAACCCATCTATGGTTCCCCTGTGGCCGCCGCCCCTCCCCTAGGGAAACCATAGGGTGCCTCCTCCTCCCCCCTTCCCCCTATATATAGTGAGGGAGAGAGAGGGCAGCCGTACCCCTTCCCTGGCGCAGCCCTCTCCTCCTCCTCCGTAGTGCTTAGCGAAGCTCTGCCGGAGAACCACAAGCTCCATCGCCACCACGTCGTCGTGCTGCCAGAGTTCTCCCTCAACTTCTCCTCTCACCTTGCTGGATCAAGAAGGAGGAGATGTCCCCGGGCTGTACGTGTGTTGAACGCGGAGGCGCCGTCCGCTCGGCGCTAGATCGGATCTTCCGTGATTTGAATCGCCGCGAGTACGACTCCATCAACCGCGTTCTTGTAACGCTTCCGCTTAGCGATCTTCAAGGGTATGAAGATGCACTCCTTCTCTCTTGTTGCTAGCATCTCCTAGATTGATCTTGGTGACACGTAGGAAAATTTTGAATTATTACTACGAACCCCAACAATATTCTTCACTGATGAAGTATGAGTTTGTAAGCTGCACTAATTCATCTGCAGGATGATCAACCCAAAGCCACTGAGTGGGTCCTCGATAGTGGATGTACAAATCACATGTCTGGTGACAAGAATCTATTGGTGGATGCTCCCTTATCACCATCACATCTGAAGCATATCACCTACGCTGACAAAGGAAAAAGCAAGGTATTGGGTCTTGGTAAGGTTGCGATCTCAAAGGATCGACACATGGACAAAGTCATGCTTGTCTAGGATTCAACCTCATGTCAGTCTCAATGCTTTGTGATCTTGATATGGTTGTTATCTTTGGCAAGTATCGATGTGTTGTGATCATGGAAGCTGACCATTCCAAAGTCTTGGGAGGCTTTAGGAGAGGAGATATGTATATTGTTAATTTCTCTACAGGACCACAACCAGCTATATGTCTACTTGCAAAAGCTTCAGAAGGCTGGCTATGGCATCGACGACTTGGTCATGCTGGCATGAGGAACTTGCACACGCTCGCGAAGAAGAAGCATGTCATTGGCATTGAGAATGTCAAATTCCTCAAGGATCACTCGTGTGGAGCCTGTGAAGCTGGAAAGATGACCAAGGCCAAGCATCCAGCGAATACTATCATGACTAGCACTCGACCATTTGCATTGCTTCATATAGATCTCTTTGGTCCTAACCATTATTCTGCATTCACTAATGAAGCATCTCTATATGGCTTTGTTATTGTTGATGATTACTCTCATTACACATGGGTGCATATCGTCACTTACAAACGTGAAGTGCAGGAAGTCTTCAAACGATTTTCCTCAAGGGCTTCAACCATCTTTGGTGTGAAGATCAAGCACATCAGAAGTGACAATGGGACTGAGTTCAAGAATACTGGTCTTGATGACTATCTTGATGAACTTGGTATTACTCATGAGTTATCTGCTCCTTATACTCCTCAGCAAAATGGCGTCGTGGAGCGCAAGAACAGGACTCTTGTTGAGATGGCTCGCACTATGCTTGATGAATACAAGACGCCTCGTCATTTCTGGATTGAGGCAAGCGATCTGCGTGCCACATCATCAACAGGGTATATCTTCACAAATTCTTCAAGAAGACTGCATACTGAACTCCTCAACGACAAGAAACCCAATGTGAGTTATTTCAAAGTCTTCAGTGCTAAATGTTGGATTAGAGATCCTCATCACAATTCTAAATTTGCACGAAAGCACATGAAGGTTTTATGCTTGGTTACGGAAAGGACTACTTTACGTAGTCTTCAACAACGTTCACTACAAAGTTGTTGAAACTGTAGATGTCTTGATTCGATGAGACTAATGGCTCGCAAAGAGAGCACCTACCTCCTGTGCTAGATGAAAAGTCACCTGAGGAGACCATCAAGTTTAAAGCTACTGAGGATGTCATTCCTACTGAAGAATCTGCTGAAGAAGTCATTCCAGAATGTGAAGAACATCATGCTGATGCACCTGAGGAAAATGGTGCTGAAGAAAATGCTGATCCAATTCCTCGACGACAACCCGCTCATCCTCGCGTTGCAAATGAAGTGCAGATTGAGAAAATCATCAGCGACATCAATGCACTAGGTCCTCTCACACGCTCAAAAGCTTCACATTTTTTTCTAACTTTTGTGGGCACTTTGCTTTTGTCTCTTCACAGAGCCCACTAAGGTAGATGAAGCATTTCTGGAGCCTGAGTGGATTCAAGCTATGCAAGAGGAATTACATCAATTCAAGCTCAACAACGTCTGGGAACTGGTCAAACGACCAGATCCTCGCAAGCACAATATCATTGGCACAAAGTGGATCTACCACAACAAGCAAGATGAAAATGGCCTTGTGGTGAGGAATAAGGCACGGCTTGTAGCTCAAGGCTACACACAGGTTTTGAAGATCCAAAGGATCCTGACAAAGTCTTCAGACTTAATAAGGCCCTCTATGGCCTCAAGCAGGCCACTCGGGCGTGGTATGATACTTTGAGGGAATTCCTCATGAATAAAGGCTTCAAACCCGGTTCACTTGACCCAACTCTTTTCACCAAAACCTGTGATGATAAATTATTCGTGTGCCAAATATATGTTGATGATATTATCTTTGGCTGCACTGACCAACGTTACAGTGATGAATTTGCCTATATGATGAGTGAAGAATATCAAATTTCTATGATGGGAGAACTGAAATTCTTCCTAGGTCTTCAAATTCGTCAACAGCGCAATGGCATATTCATATCTCAGGAGAAATACCTCAACGATGTATTGAGAAAATTCGGCGTGCAAGATTGCAAAGGCGTCAAAATCCCTATGCCCACAAATGGCCATCTACGCACTGATGGAAATGGTATTGACTTCGATCAAAAGGTATACGGCTCCATGATTGGCTCTTTATTGTATTTATGTGCATCTAGGCCAAATATTATGCTTAGTGTTTGCATGTGTGCCCGATTTCAAGCTACACCAAAGGAATCACACCATAAGGCTGTGAAGCATATTCTTCGATATCTAGCTCACACACCAACACTTGGATTATGGTATCCCAAGGGCTCGGCTTTTGATCTCATTGGATATTCAGACTCTGACTATGCTGGTGATTGTGTGGACCGCAAGTCAACATCAGGCACATGCCATTTCCTCGGACGATCCTTGGTCTATTGGTCCTCGAAGAAACAGAACTGCGTATCACTGTCTACTGCTGAAGTTGAGTACATTGCTGCTGGTTCTTGCTGTGCTCAATTGCTATGGATGAAGCAAACCCTCAAGGACTACGGCGTCAACATGAAGAATGTGCCATTCTATTGTGATAATGAGAGTGCCATCAAGATTGCTCATAACCCAGTTCAGCACTCGAAGACAAAGCACATTCAGATTCATCATCATTTTGTTTGTGATCATGTGTTGAAGGGCGACATCTCTATTGAGCATGTGAAGACTGAAGAACGGCTAGCCGATATCTTCACAAAGCCCTTGGATGAGAAGAGATTTAGCATGTTGCGGTGTGAGCTAAATATCCTAGAATATTCGAATGTCCTTTGAAAAGGACACACATTCTAACACTTATGCAAAAATTGATGACTTAGATGTGCAACACATGAAGAAACGTTTTTCTTCAATCAATGAAGACAAACACTCTAAGTGTGAAGAAATTAACGAAGAATTTGATTCTCAGAACCCTACGACAATTGTACGCGGTGTCTGAAATCATCATTCTTATACGGTGGGTCACGCCACCAACAAAAGTTGAAAATCTTCATTTTGAAATTCCTCAGTTGTTCAATTTCTTCAACTTTGCATTATCTTCACTGATTCCGTTGTATTTCTTCATTGGCTATATATAAGTTTATGTCCTCTACATCATTCACTTATTGCTATTTCTTCAAGTTTTTTTTCTAAGTGAATGTGATTAGACCCTTCCCCCTCTATGCTAAACTCAATCCAATCTATTCATAAATTCCTTATATGCGTTCTATTTGAAACTCGTTCAAAATCTTCACTGTGTCCTTGTCAGCTGAAGAATTGGTGAACGAAAACATTAAAATTATCTTATCTGAATTTTTGGCTTTAGCCGCTCAAACCTTTCCACATTCCATGATGGATTTATCTATTCACCCACGATCTCGCACGATCACCACCTCTCAGTACGTGGGTGACACATGTCACACGAATGAGAAGGGTCAGGGGCACGTTCGTCCAATTTCCTCGGGCGAGCAGTTTTTCACCTCGGCTATAAATACCCCTCCCTTCCTCACTTCGTTTTTACTCAGCTCGACCTCACTCCCTCGCTCGAGCTCTCAAAACCTAGCGCCGCCGCTACTTCCATCATCGCCGGTGAGGAAGAGCTTCACTGCCTCGACCTCGTTGCTACCTCTTGGGCACTGTGTTGGTTTTTCCTTTAAGAGGAAAGGGTGATGCAGTAAAGCAGCGTAAGTATTTCCCTCAGTTTTTGAGAACCCATGTATCAATCCAGTAGGAGGCCACGCACGAGTCCCTCGCACCTACACAAACAAATAAAATCCTCGCAACCAACGCAATAAAGGGGTTGTCAATCCCTTCAATGTCACTTCCGAAAGTGAGATCGATAGATATGATAAGATAATATTTTGGTATTTTTATGATAAAGAGAAATAAAGATGCAAAGTAAAATAAAAGGCAATAGAAATAGCTAAGTGTTGGAAGATTAAATATGATGGAAAATAGACCCGGGGGGCATAGGTTTCACTAGTGGCTTCTCTCGAGAGCATAAGTATTGCGGTGGGTAAAGAAATTACTGTTGAGCAATTGACAGAATTGAGCATAGTTATGAGAATATCTAGGTATGATCATGTATATAGGCATCACGTCTGCGACAAGTAGACCGACTCCTGCCTGCATCTACTACTATTACTCCACACATCGACCACTGTCCAGCATGCATCTAGAGTATTAAGTTCAAAAGAACAGAGTAACGCTTTAAGTAAGATGACATGATGTAGAGGGATAAACTCATGCAATATGATATAAACCCCATCTTGTTATCCTCGATGGCAACAATACAATACGTGTCGTGCTGCCCCTACTGTCACTTGGAAAGGACACCGCAAGATTGAACCCAAGCTAAGCACTTCTCCCATTGCAAGAAAGATCAATCTAGTAGGCCAAACCAAACAGATAATTCGAAGAGACTTGCAAAGATAACCAATCATACATAAAATAATTTAGTGAAGATACAAATATTGTACATAGATAAACTTGATCATAAACCCACAATTCATCGGTCTCAACAAACACACCACAAAATAAGATTACATCGAATAGATCTCCACGAGAGAGCGGGAGAACATTGTATTGAGATCCAAAAAGAGAGAAGAAGCCATCTAGCTAATAACTATGGACCCGAAGGTCTAAGGTAAACTACTGACACATCATCGGAGAGGCTATGGTGTTGATGTAGAAGCCCTCCGTGATCAATGCCCCTCAAAGTGAGCTCCTAAAAGGCCCCAAGATGGGATCTCACGGGTACAGAAGGTTGCGGCGGTGGAATTAGGTTTTTGGCTCCGTATCTGGTAGTTTGGGGGTATGTAGGTATATATAGGAGGAAGAAATACGTCGGTGGAGCAACATGGGCCCCATGAGGGTGGAGGGCGCGCCCCCCTACCTTGTGCCCTCTTGGTTGCTTTCTTGACGTAGGGTCCAAGTCCTCTGGATCACGTTCGTTTCAAAAATCACGTTCCCGAAGGTTTCATTCCGTTTGGACTCTGTTTGATATTCTTTTTCTGCTAAACTCTGAAATAAGCAAAAAACAACAATTCCGGGCTGGGCCTCCGGTTAATAGGTTAGTCCAAAAATACTATAAAAGTGTATAATAATGCCCATTAATGTCCAAAACAGAATATAATATAGCATGGAACAATAAAAAATTATAGATACGTTGGAGACGTATCAAGCATCCCCAAGCTTAATTCATGCTCCTCCTCGAGTAGGTAAATGATAAAAACAGAATTTTTGATGTGGAATGTTAGTTGGCATAATTTCAATGTAATTCTCTTAATTGTGGTATGAATATTCAGATCCGAAAGATTCAAGACAAAAGTTTAATATTGACATAAAAATAATAATACTTCAAGCATACTAACTAAGCAATTATGTCTTCTCAAAATAACATGGCCAAACAAAGTTATCCCTACAAAATCATATAGTCTGGCTATGCTCTATCTTCACCACACAAAGTATTTAAATCATGCACAACCCCGATGACAAGCCAAGAAATTGTTTCATACTTTTGATGTTCTCAACTTTTTCAATCTTCACGCAATACATGAGCGTGAGCCATGGACATAGCACTATACGTGGAATAGAATGGTGGTTGTGGAGAAGACAAAAAAGGAGAAGATAGTCTCACATCAACTAGGCGTATCAACGGGCTATGGAGATGCCCATTAATAGATATCAATGTGAGTGAGTAGGGATTGCCATGCAACGGATGCACTAGAGCTATAAGAATATGAAAGCTCAACAAAAGAAACTAAGTGGGTGTGCATCCAACTCGCTTGCTCACGAAGACCTAGGGCATTTTGAGGAAGCCTGTCATTGGAATATACAAGCCAAGTTCTATAATGAAAATTTTCCCACTAGTATATGAAAGTGATATCATCGGAGACTCTCTATCATGAAGATCATGGTGCTACGTTGAGGCATAAGTGTGGTAAAAGGATAGTAACATTGTCCCTTCTCTATTTTTCTCTCATTTTTTTATTTGGGCCTTTTCTCCTTTTTTATGGCCTCTTTTTTTTTAATCCGAAGTCTCATCCCGACTTGTGGGGAATCATAGTCTCCATCATCCTTTCCTCAGTTGGGACAATGCTCTAAAAAAATGATGATCATCACATTTTTATTTACTTACAACTCAACAATAACAACTCAATACTTAGAACAAAATATGACTCTATGTGAATGCCTCCGGCGGTATACCGGTGTAACACCCCGCGCGTCATGCTACAGTAAACTCCTATTAATGGTGACACATCATCATAATTAATTTTTGCTAATCATCACTTTGTTCCAAACCGACCTCAAATTTTAAAAAGACAAGTTAAATTATTATTTCCTCAAACTATAAAAATAAAATGTTCAAATATTAACATAAATCCCCCTGAGCAGTTGTCATGTTGAAACCAACGTCATTTGACTCATCGGGTAATCCCTAGTAAAATATAAAGATGTCGAACAGCAAATAAAATAGCCATTTCATTTTGAACAAATAATTATACAATTCCATTTGACCTCAAACTTTGTGGGCCTCTTCAATTTATTGCCTATTAATTATGTCCTAATTTTCACATTTGACTAAAGTCACTTGATGGCAAAAACTAAATAGAAAACAACAACTAAAATGTAAGTAGTTAAATAAATATATGAAAACAGGCAGGACCTGATCTACTGGCCACTTTGGCCCATATAGCTGAATGGCAGGCCCAACCCACCTAACCTCCTGTCATCCCCTTCCTCTGTTCACCTCAACCCCCGTGGACGCAGAGCGATCGTCCACGGCACCGATGGCCATGGGGTGGCCATCCAGGCCCCCGGTGCCCTACTAGGTTGCCCCCGCACGCCCCGAAACCCTAGAGCCCTCCTGCCTTTCCCCTCGCTTTCTCCCTCGTCAGATCCGCCACATCGAACCACCCCTCGCCATGGTGAAGCTCGCTGACGTGGCTAGCCTCCTCCTCGGCTCCTGATTTCGAGTCCCTCCGCTCCCCCGTCATCCCCTACGTGGCTTGAGGCCGCCCGTTGGAGCTAGGACCCCCTGCATCATCTTCGTCGTCCTCGGCCCCGTCGATCGTCGCCATCGATTCCGGCAACGCCGAGCCATCCCTGAGGCCGCTGAGCTGCTCTACACATCCGCTGTGAGCTCCCTCTCGAATCCCCTCTCTGCCTCGCTCGGTTTGATGCCCGTAGTCGCAGTTCCCGTGCTCACCCGTGGTCGCCGTGGCCGTGCCTGAGCTCGCCCTCGAGCCGTGCCGCCGCCTGCGCCTTGCCTCGTTCGGGCCGCGCCCTTGCGCGCGTGCGCCTGCACGGGGCCACACCCTGCCTCGCCCCAGGGGCCGCGCTCGTTGCCCTGCTGCCTTGCCCTGTTTTAGCCGGCCAACGCTCGCCTCCCCGCCGCTGCTCCCGCACGCCTGCTCCCCACTACCCCACCCACGCGCCTAGCCCAGCATCGTCGTCGACCGCCGCTAGCCGCCTAGCCTAGCGCGCCTCGCCTTGCCTCCGCCGCCCGCCTGCCTGCTTGCCGCCGTGCTTCCCCGCTGCTGCTGAAGCCGCAGCCCACATCCGCTTCCGCCTGCAGGCCCCCGCGCCGGTGGCTGCCTCCGTTGCGGCCTACGGGCCCGCGCCGGTGCCCACCTCCGTTGCCTCTTGTAGGGGCACCGCTGCCGGCCTCCGCTGACCGTTGCTGCTCGTTGTGCCGGCCATGGTCGTGCACAGCGGCGGCTCGGCTGGCTCCCTTTCGGTGGGGCCGACCCGTTTATGTTAGGGAAGAATTAGATTAGGTTAGTCTAGTGATTAGGTAGCAAATGACCCTATGACACACGGGTCCCACTTAGTTAACAGGCTAAATAAACCCCTACTTAAAGTTACTGAGTATGACATGCGGGGCCCACCACCACTGTTCACTTTGACCAGTCAATGATGACATGGCAGTTAACCCAGTCAACTGGCCCCACCCGCCATACACTGGCTGGGTATAATTCTAGGTACCCATAGCCTTTTTTTCTTATTTATTTTCGAGATACAAATAATTCCAGAAAATGAATAAAGCTTTGAAAATTAATATAAAATAAACCATAGCTCGGATGAAAATACTTTATACATGAAAGTTGCTCAGAACAACGATACGAATCCGGATACGTAGCCCGTTCGTCCGCCACACATCCCTAGCATAGCAAACACGCAACTTCCCCCTTCCGGTTCATCTGTCCGAAAACGTGAAACACCGGGAATACTTTTCCGGATGTTTCCCCCCTTCGTCGTTATCACCTCCTACCGCGTTAGGGCACACCTAGCACCGCTCATTGTCATGTCATGCATCATCATGATTATGTTTGCATTATATTTATTGTTTCTTCCCCCACTTCTCTCGCTAGACACCGAGACCGACGCCGCTGCTACCCAGTACGACTACGGTGTTGACGACCCCTCTTTGCCAGAGCAACCACACAAGCCCCCCCCCCCCTGATCACGAGATATCGCCTATTCCTTCTCTCTACTGCTTGCATTAGAGTAGTAGCATGTTACTGCTTCCGATTAATCATATTCTGCTGCATAGCCTGTCATTGTTGCTACAATTGTTACCCTTACCTGCAATCCTAAATGCTTAGTATAGGATACTAGTATTCCATCAGTGGCCCTACACTCTTGTCCGTCTGCCATGCTATATTACTGGGCCGTGATCACTTCGAGAGATGATCACAGGCATATGCTATATACTTTATACTGTTACATTAAATATGATACTGTTCGGAGATAGGGGCTGAAGGGGCAGGTGGCTCCATCCCGGTAGAGGTGGGCCTGGGTTCCCGACGGCCCCCGACTGTTACTTTGTGGCGGAGCGACATCGCAGGTTGAGATCACCTAGGAGAGAGGTGGGCCTGGCCCTGGTCGGCATTCGCGGATACTTCAATTAACACGCTTAACGAGATCTTGGTATTTGATCTGAGTCTGGCCACTGGCCTATACGCATTAACCAACTACGCGGGAACAGTTATGGGCACTCGACGTCGTGATATCAGCCGAAGCCTTCTTGACGTCAGCGACTGAGCGATGCGCGCCGGATTGGACCGTAAGCCTGCGCTTGTATTAAGGGGGCTAGGCCTGCTTCCGGCTGCCCTCGCAACGTGCAGGTGTGCAATGGGCGATGGGCCCAGACCCCTGCGCCATAGGACTTAGACCGGCGTGCTGACCTCTCTATTGTGCCTAAGTAGGGCTGCGACATGTTGATCTTCCGAGGCTGGGCATGACCCATGAAAGTGTGTCTGGCCAAAGAGGATTGAGCATGTTGGGTTATGTGGTGCACCCCTGCAGGGAAGTTTATCTATTCGAATAGCCGTGTCCCTCGGTAAAAGGACGAACCGGAGTTGTACCTTGACCTTATGACAACTAGAACCAGATACTTAATAAAACACACCCTTCCAAGTGCCAGATACAACCCGATGATAGCTCTCTCACAGGTCGACGAGGAGAGGATTGTCGGGTAGGATTATGCTATGTGATGTTACTTGGTGAACTTACCATCAACTCTCTTCTACATGCTGCAAGATGGAGGCTGCCAGAAGCGTAGTCCTCGACAGGATTAGCTATCCCCCTCTTATTCTGGCATTCTGCAGTTCAGTCCCGATATGGCCCCTTTACACATATACTCATGCACATGTAGTGTAGATCCTTGCTTGCGAGTACTTTGGATGAGTACTCACGGTTGCTTTGCTCCCCCTTTCCCCCCTTTTTATTTCTTCCTGGTTGTCGCAACCAGATGCTGGAGCCCAGGAGCCAGACGCCACCGTCGACAACGACTCCTACTACACGGAGGTGCCTACTACTATGTGCAGGCCACTGACGACGACCAGGAGTAGTTTAGGAGGATCTCAGGCAGGAGGCCTGCGCCTCGTTCGATCTGTATCCCAGTTTGTGCTAGCCTTCTTAAGGCAAACTTGTTTAACTTATGTCTGTACTCAGATATTTTTGCTTCCGCTGACTTGTCTATGATTGAGCACTTGTATTCGAGCCCTCGAGGCCCCTGGCTTGTATTATGATGCTTTTATGACTTATTTATGTTTTAGAGTTATGTTGTGATATCTTCCCGTGAGTCGCTGATCTTGATCGTACACGTTTGCATGCATGATTAGTGTACGATTGAATCGGGGGCGTCACAAGTTGGTATCAGAGCCGACTGCCTGTAGGAATCCCCCTTTCCAACTCATTGGCCGAAGTTGTGTCTAGTTATTGCAAAACCTTTACTAACATGACTGTGTGGCCTATGGGCCCACGTCGCCATTGGGTGGTATTAGGATCTTTTATTCCTCCTGTATACTATGGGACTCTGATCTCTCTTCTATTAGGGTTAAATAAGTTTTGCTAAATCTAACTTCAGGATCTCGTTACTACTTCCTCCCGAAGAACCCCTCACTCCAGATGATTGCTCCGTGCACGAGAAGAATTCGAAGATACTCTCCGATATTCTCTCGAGACCTTGTGCATGTCGCTTTTGCAATTCCCTACCACCGAAACATCCCTATGGATAAATACTTACACATGTCGTTCTTAATTTTATTCCTAGTCGATCTTGTTATTGCAAGATACCCCGAGAATACTTTGTGCCTACTGCCTTGCAGTTGCTTGCCATCTGAATACCCCTACGAATAATTTCTCGCACTTATCGAGTATCCGCTCATCCCCAGTTGATTCAACTAATTCACAAAAATCTTCGAAATGCTATTTGAACTTCCGAAAATCACAAGCAGCATATTGCTCTTGAAATTCTTGCTTGCTTGCATTATGGTTAATCCCATAAGTCTCGTAATCACATTGGCATCCCTTGTCATTATCATTTTGAATCTGTTGATACAAAATGTTGCGAATGCTCGCAATCCTCAATCAGATCCTAGAATTCATCCTTTCGGCTCAGACGTCATTTTAAACATGAGTTGAATCTCGACCAATCAAATTGTTGTCGATTTTACCCCTAAGCTTACTCAACTTATCCATCCTTAATCAGAGTGTTTGCTTCTGATCCTTTGATTTGGAAATCATAATTCCTTTACATGTGAGCTTTGAATTAGCCAGTTGCTTTTATAAGCATAGCCTTCGCATTGTTTCTTCTTCTGGTTGTGTGCCGATACTCACATCAGCTTCGCTATGGACCATCGGATCCTTTGTTAAAATATCATCCGACAGTGTTCTTCGTATACAAAAACCTCGAGAAGTTCTTTCCCTGATACATAATGCCTTCGGTAAATTGTATCCTCTGGTTTTGTCACCCATGCTCTAATATCGAGCTTGTGTTATTTGCTATTGAAGCTTGTGGTATAAGTTCCCAAGATGCCCCTAAGGGTTGAACCTATGCCTTCCCGGATCTAGGTAAACCCGAGAACTATCATGAGTCATACTCTTCTGGTGTTTTGCTAGATAAAATTTAAACATTACAACTTCTTCGAAAAATGAGAAGTGAATGAAAGGTTATGCATTGGAGAAGTGGGAGTCGACCTTGAACTTTGTGTTCATGCCCATGGACATGGTGTAGATCCTATCATGAAAGCTTCTTGTAATAATAACTATTTCCTTGATGTAATATGCTTTGGTATCGGTGAATTGATCCTTTGCAATCGTGCTCCCAACCATATGTTCTTCTTTGGTCCCATTTCTCGTGCAAGTTTAAGCACTTGTCTTCTGTGGATCAATACCCCGGTCCAACCTCTACTTTGATCTGTCGTCGAGTATTACCCCCTGGTATCTCGAGATTATCACGAAACTGCATAACTTCTTATGAGTTCTTCATCAAGTAATACATTCTCACTGATTCAATTTTTTCACGGGCTCTGAGCTATTAAACTCTCAAAGACATCGATAACTGAATCGAGTTCGCGTTGCGATTCAACAAGTATTAGAACACTTCATTGGTTACAAATTTAATACTCGATCACGTCATCCCAAGCCTGATCGGCTATATCATTATCGTGCTAAATTTTAACTGTGCTACCTGGTCTTTATTTATGGAGCACAACTTTGACGATGAGCCAAGCTTACGTCGATCTTCCTCGTCTTATCATTTCGCCTTGAACATCAAGCTTGATTCCGAGTGTGTGTCATACCCATGGTTCCAATAACCTTTCGCTTCATCATTCCTTTAACTTGATGTCATCTCCTATCGATTACATCTTATTGAAATCTCTCGACAAATGTGTCATGAACCTCATCAGCATTCTGAGCTCTTCCAGAATATCAGTCGAACTCTTGATGAGAAATACCATCCTTGCCCTCGATGATTCGTATTATCACCGACCAGTTTATTGCCTTCCGTTCAACACAAACTTGTTCGTGTTTTGTGTTATACCTTGAGATCCTTGCTATCCAGCATTTGTTCGTCTTTACCTTGGAGTATTACCATATTTTATGTCAAGAATGTCGTGAGAATTTCACCACCTCTTAATAATTCTTGATACAGGTGATACCTTTTGCCATATCCGTTCATTCCTTGGTCCCCGTGTTATTTCTAACTGGAAAACCGACAATCAAACTATGATGTGCGACTTCAGAACTTCTAGCAACCCTATTGCTTCGAAGTTAATGGTCGATATTTCATTCTTAGGCCATTGGTTATCGAACCACCATTCTAACATTGATCATGCTACTTAAGCCCATATTTCGGGTGCACATTTCAACCAATGTTTAACTGTGTATGTTTTCCTCGAGCATACATCATTATATCATTTGATCTAACTAATGTTATCTCCTTGTTCACATAATTGTGGAAACCCATATTTTGGAAGTCTCGATGAATTGTCGTTGAGTTCATCAGCTACGTCCTTATCCCTTCATTGGTTTAATGACGAGCTTTTGTTTCGGAACTCGCTTCCGTAGTAAATTTCCCGAGAATCTTACAATGTCGTCTCGTCAATTTGTTTTGCACCTTTTCTTCTAAGGCATCCTGAGTCTGAGGTATCCTAACACCGATCAGATCTGAATCTCGCTCAGATATGATGGTTGGAACATTTTTCCAAGAGTTATAACACTGGTCTTTTATGACCCGGTAAGGTGATGGCATGCCCAGCACATCTGGCCGGATGACCTGCTGTTATAGTTTCCTTATTAGCAAGGTTATCCATTCTTCCATGAGGAAATTGTAAGACTTATTCTACAAGTTGTTCCTGATGGATCCTTCCTGTATCCAAAGTCTGACCTTTGCTTGAAGACCATGTCAATGCTATCTCGAAGCATGTCTGTGGTAATCCGATTTTCAATAAGATCATTTGAAGCACAATGCTAAATTTTCTTTATCATTTATCCTAACACCGTTGTATGGGTAATATCATGAGATTCCTCCCCCTTACCTAAATGGTTTTCTACTTTCTATCCTGTCATGGATATCATGCTCCGCTTGTCCTTGAGAAGGATATACCCCCGAAATATGTGTGTATACACATTTTCCCTTCCATTGTTCTGTTTAAACCTGATAACCACTTTTCCTTTCCATTGGTTTGTTTAAACCTTCTTGTGATCTATATTATATAAGCAGTAATATTTCCCTGCTTATGTAAACACCTCGTTGTACAATTCTGTCAGCAAGGCCCTGTTACTATTGTTGATGACATTCTGGTAGCCACCGATGGACGAGAAGTTTGCCTATTGGTCTGCCTCATTCAACGAGCAGGAAAATGGTTCTCTTCGTCCCTCGCCCTTGGTACCGATGTTGTTGCCAACATAATCGACATGCTACCCTCTGACATGCCTTGCTTGCATGATCACGCAAGACGTCTCTGCTTTCCTACTTTTAACCCACATGGTGGGCCCATAACCCACAGTTCCACAGGATCGAAACCTGACTCTCCTGTACACCCCCAGTTTCCAAGGTTATTCCTTGCGCTTAACTTCTTATGTAACTCACGGGCCACCTGCCAAGTGATATATTCGGGTATCAGACGCAATACTTGTTCTCGTTGCTCTGAACCCCTTTCACCTTCTGATTAGGCATCGAACGCTTGCCTATCCGTTTGAAACTTCTCATGGTACCTTCTTACTTTGCTCTCGACATCTTCTTAAGTTTCAATTCAAGATATACTTATGCTTCTTCCCCTGAGTTAACCGTCTGATGCTCGATCTTGTTAGAATCCGTCCTTATAGGGTTTTCCCTTCTCACCTTTTCGTAAGTACGGTGAATCCTGAAGGAAGGACGACAACTTCATCATGATGACCTGAAGCAGAGGACTGAAGACATCAATGTAATGGATCGACCTCTTTGAGAAGAGCAACTAGGACCGAGAAGACTTGTTAGAATTTCATAACTAGAACTCCCCCTCTTAAATCTCGGGACGAGATTTCTTGTAGTGGAGGAGAATAGTAACACCCCGGGCGTCATGCTACAGTAAACTCCTATTAATGGTGACACATCATCATAATTAATTTTTGCTAATCATCACTTTGTTCCAAACCGACCTCAAATTTTAAAAAGACAAGCTAAATTATTATTTCCTCAAACTATAAAAATAAAATGTTCAGATATTAATATAAATCCCCCTGATCAATTGTCATGTTGAAACCAACGTCATTTGACTCATCGGGTAATCCCTAGTAAAATATAAAGATGTCGAACAGCAAATAAGATAGCCATTTCATTTTGAACAAATAATTATACAATTCCATTTGACCTCAAACTTTGTGGGCCTCTTCAATTTATTGCCTACTAATTATGTCCTAATTTTCACATTTGACTAAAGTCACTTGATGGAAGAAACTAAATAGAAAACAACAACTAAAATGTAAGTAGTTAAATTTTTTTTGAGGAAACTGCACCCTTTATTAATGATCAATGTTCATGGTGGTACAGATTACATCGGGCAAGGATAACAACCACACATGGCGCCCAAGAGAAAGGGAAGAACTAGGTTTGGCAAGTGCGTGTGCCTCGCCATTATGTTGACGCTTCTCATGGATAAACTTTAGGTCTCGGAATAAGGTCCGCTGGGCTGTGATCTCCCTCAAGATAGTGAGTGACATAGTGACACGGAACGCCTGCTTCAATTTGGCCACCACTTCACTGCAATCCGAGGCAACGCAAACTGAATCCACAGGCAAGTCCATAGCTAATGCCAGAGCTTCGCTACACGTACGAGCTTCCAAATAAATATATGAAAACAGGCAGGACCTAATCTACTAGCCACTTTGGCCCATATAGGTGAATGGCAGGCCCAAGCCACCTAACCTCCTGTCATCCCCTTCCTTTGTTCACCTCAACCCCCGTGGACGCAGAGCGATCGTCCACGGCACCGATGGCCACGGGGCAGCCATCCAGGCCCCCGGTGCCCTACTAGGTTGCCCCCGCACGCCCCAAAACCCTAGAACCCTCCTGCCTTTCCCCTCGCTTTCTCCCTCGTCAGATCCGCCGCATCGAACCACCCGTCGCCATGGTGAAGCTCACTGACGTGGCTACCCTCCTCCTCGACTCCTGATTTCAAGTCCCTCCGCTCCGCCGTCATCCCCTACGTGGCTTGAGGCCGCCCGTTGGAGCTAGGACCCCCTGCATCGAGCCCTGCATCATCTTTGTCGTCCTCGGCCCCGTCGATCGTCGCCATCGATTCCGCCGAGCCATCCCCGAGGACGCTGAGCTACTCTACGCATCCTTTGTGAGATCCCTGTCCAATCCCCTCTCTGCCCCGCTCGGTTTGATGCCCGTAGTCGTAGTTCCCGTGCTCACCTGTGGTCGCCGTGGCCGCGCCTGAGATCGCCCTCGAGCGCGCGCGTGCCTGCGCCTTGCCTCGTTTGGGTCGCACCCTTGCGCGGGGCCACACCCTGCCTCGCCCTAGGGGCCGCGCTTGTCGCCCCCTGCTGCCTTGCGCTGTTTTAGCCGGCCAACGCTCGCCTACCCGCCGCTGCTCCCGCAAGCCTAGCCCCGCATCACCGTCGACCGCCGCTAGCCGCCTAGCCTAGCGCGCCTCGCCTTGCCTCCGCCACCGGCCCCGCCTACTGCCGCCGTGCTTCCCCTGCTGCTGCCTGAAGCCGCAGCCCACCTCCTTGCCGCTGCAGGCCCAGCGCCGGTGGCCGCCTCCGTTCGACCTATGGGCCTGGCGGCATCCACCTCCGTTGCCGCCTGTAGGGGCGCCGCTGCCGGCCTCCGCTGACCGTTGCTGCTTGTTGTGCCGGCCATGGTCGTGCACATCGGCGGCTCGGCTGGCTCCCTTTCGGTAGGGCCGACCCATTTATGTTAGGGGAGAATTAGATTAGGTTAGTCTAGTGATTAGTTAGCAAATGACCCTATGACACACGGGTCCCACTTAGTTAACAGGCTAAATAAACCCCTACTTAAAGTTACTGAGTATGACATGCGGGGCCCACCACTGTTCACTTTGACCAGTCAATGATGACTGGGACGTTAACCCAGTCAACTGGCCCCACCCGCCATACACTGGATGGGTATAATTCTAGGTACCCATAGCCTTTTTTTCTTATTTATTTTCGACATACAAATAATTCCAGAAAATGAATAAAGCTTTGAAAATTAATATAAAATAAACCGTAGCTCGGAAGATAATACTTTATACATGAAAGTTGCTCAGAACGACGAGACGAATCCGGATATGTAGCCCGTTCGTCCGCCACACATTCCTAGCATAGCAAACACACAACTTCCCCGTTCCGGTTCATCTGTCCGAAAACGCGAAACACCGGGAATACTTTCCCGGATGTTCCCCCCCTTCATCGGTATCACCTCCTACCGCGTGAGGGCACACCTAGCACCGCTCATTGTCATGTCATGCATCGTCATGCTTACGTTTGCATTATATTTATTGTTCCTTCGCCCTCTTCTCTCGCTAGACACAGAGACCGACGTCGCTGCTACCCAGTACGACTACAGTGTCGACGACCCCTCCTTGCCAGAACAACCAGGCAAGCCCCCCCCCCTTGATCACCAGATATCGCCTATTCCTTCTCTCTACTGCTTGCATTAGAGTAGTGTAGCATGTTACTGCTTCCGGTTAATCCTATTCTGCTGCATAGCTGTCATTGTTGCTACAATTGTTACCCTTACCTGCAATCCTAAATGCTTAGTATAGGATACTAGTATTCCATCAGTGGCCCTACACTCTTGTCCGTCTGCCCTACTGGGCCGCGATCACTTCGGGAGGTGATCACGGGCATATGCTATATACTTTATACTGTTACATTACTTATGATACTATTCGGAGATGGGGACAGAAGGGGTAGGTGGCTCCATCCCGGTAGAGGTGGGCCTGGGTTCCCGACGGCTCCCGACTGTTACTTTGTGGCGGAGCGACAGGGCAGGTTGAGACCACCTAGGAGAGAGGTGGGCCTGGCCCTGGTTGGCATTCGCGGATACTTCAATTAACACGCTTAACGAGATCTTGGTATTTGATCTGAGTCTGGCCAATGGCCTATACGCACTAACCAACTACGCGGGAACAGTTATTGTCACTCGACGTCATGGTATCAGCCAAAGCCTTCTTGACGTCAGCGACTGAGCGGCGCGCGCCAGATTGGACCCTAAGCCTGCGCTTGTATTAAGGGGGCTAGGTCTGCTTCCGACCGCCCTTGCAACGTGCAGGTGTGCAATGGGCGATGGGCCCAGACCCCTGCGCCATAGGATTTAGACCGGCGTGCTGACCTCTCTGTTGTGCCTAGGTAGGGCTGCGACGTGTTGATCTTCCGAGGCGGGCATGACCCAGAAAGTGTGTCCGCCAAAGGGGATCGGCGTGTTGGGTTATGTGGTGCACCCTTGCAGGAAGTTTATCTATTGAATAGCCGTGTGCCTCGGTAAAGGACGACCCGGAGTTGTACCTTGACCTTATGACAACTAGAACCGGATACTTAATAAAACACACCCTTCCAAGTGCCAGATACAACCCGGTGATCGCTCTCTCACAGGTCGACGAGGAGAGGATCGTCGGGTAGGATTATGCTACGCGATGATACTTGGTGAATTTGCCATCTACTCTCTTCTACATGCTGCAAGATGGAGGCTGCCAGAAGCGTAGTCTTCGACGGGATTAGCTATCCCCCTCTTATTCTGGCATTCTGCAGTTCAGTCCCGATATGGCTCCTTTACACATATACCCATGCATATGTAGTGTAGATCCTTGCTTGCGAGTACTTTGGATGAGTACTCATGCTTGCTTTGCTCTCCCTTTTCCCCCTTTTTCTTTCTTCCTGGTTGTCGCAACCAGATGTTGGAGCCAGGGCGAGGCCACCGTCGGCGGCGACTCCTACTACACGGAGGTGCCTACTACTACGTGCGGGCGGCGACGACGACTGGGAGTAGTTTAGGAGGATCCCAGGCGGAGGCCTGCGCCTCTTCGATCTGTATCCCGTTTGTGCTAGCCTTCTTAAGGCAAACTTGTTTAACTTATGTCTGTACTCAGATATTGATGCTTCCGCTGACTCGTCTATGATCGAGCACTTGTATTCGAGCCCTCGAGGCCCCTGGCTTGTATTATGATGCTTGTATGACTTATTTATGTTTTAGAGTTGTGTTGTGATATCTTCCCTTGAGTCCCTGATCTTGATCGTACACGTTTGCGTGCATGATTAGTGTACGATTGAATCGGGGGTGTCACAACCGAGATATGCAATGAATCAAGAGTGACATGTATGAAAGAATTATGAACAGTGGCTTTGCCACAAATACTATGCCAACTACATGATCATGCAAACAAATATGACAATGATGGAGCATGTCATAATAAACTGAACGGTGGTAAGTTGCATGGCAATATATCTCCGAATGGCTATGGAAATGCCATGGTAGGTAGATATGGTGGCTGTTTTGAGGAAGGTATATGGTGGGTGTATGATACCGGCAAAAAGTGCGCGATATTGGAGAGGCTAGCAATGGTGGAAGGAACAAAGTGTGTATAATCCATGGACTCAACATTAGTCATAAAGAACTCATATACTTATTGCAAAAATCTACAAGTTATCGAAGCAAAATATTACGCGCATGCTCCTAGGGGGATAGATTGGTAGGAAAATACCATCGCTCGTCCCCGACCGCCACTCATAAGGAAGACAATCAATAAATAAATCATGCTCCGACTTCATCACATAACGGTTCACCATACGTGCATGCTACGGGAATCACAAACTTTAACACAAGTATTTCTCAAATTCACAACTACTCAACTAGCATGACTCTAATATCACCATCTCCATATCTCAAAACAATTATCAAGTATCAAACTTCTCATAATATTCAACACACTCATAAGAAAATTTGTTTTACTAATCTTGAATGCCTATCATAATTAAAGCAACTTACCATGCTGTTTTGTAGGACTCTAAAAATAATCTAAGTGAAGCATGAGAGAACAATAGTTTCTATAAAACAAAACCACCACCGTGCTCTAAAAGATATAAGTCAAGCACTAGAGCAAAAACTATATAACTCAAAAGATATAAATGAAGCACATAGAGTATTCTAACAATTTCCGAATCATGTGTGTCTCTCTCAAAAGGTGTGTACAGAAAGGATGATTGTGGAAAACTAAAAAATAAAGACTCAACTAATACAAGACACTCCAAGCAAAACACATACCGTGTGGTGAATAAAAATATAGCTCCAAGTAAAGTTATCGATGGAAGTAGACGAAAGAGGGGATGCCTTCCGGGGCTTCCCCAAGCTTTGGCTTTTTGGTGTCCTTAGATTACCTTGGGGTGCCATGGGCATCCCCAATCTTAGGCTCTTGCCACTCATTGTTCCATAATCCATCAAATCTTTTCCCAAAACTTGAAAACTTCACAACCCAAAACTCAGCAGAAAATCTCGTGAGCTCCGTTAGCGAAAGAAAACAAAACACAACTTCAAGGTACTATAATGAACTCATTTTTTATTTATATTGGTGTTAAACCTCACAACCCAAAACTCAGCAGAAAATCTCGTGAGCTCCGTTAGCGAAAGAAAACAAAACACAACTTCAAGGTACTATAATGAACTCATTTTTTATTTATATTGGTGTTAAACCTACTGTATTCCAACTTCTCTATGGTTTATAAACTATTTTGCTAGCCATAGTTTCATCAAAATAAGCAAACAACACACGAAAAACAGAATCTGTCAAAAACAAAACAGTCTGTAGTAATCTGTAACTAACGCAAAATTCTGGAACTCCAAAAATTCAGCCAAAATAGGAAGACCTAGAAAACTTGTTTATTGATCATAATCAATTGGAATCAATATTTTTTCACGTTCTGGTGATTTTTAACAATTATTTTCGTGAAAAGAAAGTTTCTGGAATTTTCAGCAAGATCAAATAACTATCATCCAAGAAGATCCTATAGGTTAAACTTGGCACACACACTAATTAAAACATAAAAACACATCTAACAAGAGGCTAGATCAAATATTTATTCCTAAACAGAAACAAAAAGAAAACACTAAAAATAAAACTGGGTTGCCTCCTAACAAGCGCTATCGTTTAACGCCCCTAGCTAGGCATAAAAGCAAGGATAGATCTAGGTATTTCCATCTTTAGTAGGCAATCCATAGGTGGCTTTCATAATAGATTCATAAGGTAATATTATTTTCTTTCTAGGGAAGTGTTCCATGCCTTTCCTTAATGGAAATTGGAATCTATATTCCCTTCCTTCATATCAATAATTGCACCAATCGTTCTAAGGAAAGGTCTACCAAGAATAATAGGACATGAAGGATTGCAATCTATATCAAGAACAATAAAATCCACGGGTACATAATTCCTATTTGCAACAATAATAACATCATTAATTCTTCACATAGGTTTCTTAATGGTGGAATCCGCAAGGTGCAAGTTTAAAGAGCAATCATCAAAATCACAGAAACCTAGCAAATCACACAAAGTTTTTGGGATCGTGGAAACACTAGCACCCAAATCACACAAAGCATAGTATTCATGATCTTTAATTTTAATTTTAATAGTAGGTTCCCACTCATCATAAAGTTTTCTAGGGACAGAAACTTCCATATCAAAGTTTTTCTTCATAAGATTGCATCAAAGCATCAACGATATGTTTAGTAAAGGCTTTATTTTGACTATAAGCATGTGGAGAATTTAGCACGGATTGCAACAAGGAAATACAATCTATCAAAGAGCAATTATCATAATTAAATTCCTTGAAATCCAAAATAGTGGGTTCATTAATATCTAGAGTTTTGATCTCTTCAATCCCACTTTTACCAATTTTTGCATCAAGATCTAAAAACTCCGAATTTTTGGAACGCCTTATAAGTAAAGGTGGATCATATTCAGTCCCATCATTATCAAGATTCATACTGCAAAACAAAGATTTAATAGGGGGCACATCAATAAATTTTAGATCTTCATCTTTATTTTCCAAAAAAAATCCGGCTTAGCGGCCATCTTATTAACTAAGGTGGCCTGCTTATCCGAAACTTCAGCTATTAATTTCTCAAGATGAGCAATCTGAGATTTCAAACCATCAAATTCTTTAGACATATCATCGAGCTCTTTATTCATATAACCATGAAGCTTTTTTGTTCCTTAAGCTCTTTTCTAAAGAAATTATTATGCTCAAATTGTAAGACCATAAAACTCCTGACATTGCTTTCAATCTCTTCTAACCTTTTAAGGTGAAGATCACCAAATCTAGGTAGAGCCATCGTGATAAGCACGCAATCCAACACACGAGCAAACAAGAAGCGAGCGAAAAAGAGGCGAACAAAAAAGAGAGAGGGCGAATAAAACGACAAGGGTGAAGTGGGGGATAGGAAAACAAGAGGCAAATGGCAAATAATGTAATGCGGGAGATAAGGGTTTGTGATGGGTACTTGGTATGTTGACTCAGTTTTTGAGAACCAAGGTATCAATCCAGTAGGAGGCCACGCACGAGTCCCTCACACCTACACAAAAAAATAAAATCCTCGCAACCAACGCAATAAAGGGGTTGTCAATCCCTTCACGGTCACTTACGAAAGTGAGATCTGATAGATATGATAAGATAATATTTTTGGTATTTTTATGATAAAGAGAAATATAGATGCAAAGTAAAATAAAAGGCAATAGAAATAGATAAGTGTTGGAAGATTAAATATGATGGAAAATAGACCCGGGGGCCATAGGTTTCACTAGTGGCTTCTCTCGAGAGCATAAGTATTACGGTGGGTAAACAAATTACTGTTGAGCAATTGACAGAATTGAGCATAGTTATGAGAATATCTAGGTATGATCATGTATATAGGCATCACGTCGCGACAAATAGACCGACTCTGCTGCATCTACTACTATTACTCCACACATCGACCGCTATCCAGCATGCATCTAGATTATTAAGTTCAAAAGAACAGAGTAACGCTTTAAGTAAGATGACATGATGTAGATGGATAAACTCATGCAATATGATATAAACCCCATCTTGTTATCCTCGATGGCAACAATACAATACGTGCCTTGATGCCCCTACTGTCACTTGGAAAGGACACCGCAAGATTGAACCCAAAGCTAAGCACTTCTCCCATTGCAAGAAAGATCAATCTAGTAGGCCAAACCAAACTGATAATTCGAAGAGACTTGCAAAGATAACCAATCATACAAAAGAATTCAGAGAAGATTCAAATATTGTTCATAGATAAACTTGATCATAAACCCACAATTCATCAGTCTCAGCAAACACACAGCAAAAGAAGATTACATCGAATAGATCTCCACGAGAGAGGGGGAGAACATTGTATTGAGATCCAAAAAGAAAGAAGAAGCCATCTAGCTAATAACTATGGACCCGAAGGTCTGAGGTAAACTACTCACACATCGTCGGAGAGGCTATGGTGTTGATGTAGAAGCCCTCCGTGATCAATGCCCCCTCAAGTGGAGCTCCGGAAAAGGCCCCAAGATGGGATCTCACGGGTACAGAAGGTTGTGGTGGTGGAATTAGGTTTTTGGCTCCGTATCTGGTAGTTTGGGGGTACGTAGGTATATATAGGAGGAAGAAGTACGTCAGTGGAGCAACATGGGCCCCACGAGGGTGGAGGGCGTGCCCCCTACCTCGTGCCCTCCTGGTTGCTTTCTTGACGTAGGGTCCAAGTCCTCTGGATCACGTTCGTTCCAAAAATCACGTTCCCGAAGGTTTCATTCCGTTTGGACTCCGTTTGATATTCTTTTTCTACGAAACTCTGAAATAGGCAAAAAACAGCAATTCTGGGCTGGGCCTCCGGTTAATAGGTTAGTCCCAAAAATAATATAGAAGTGTATAATAAAGCCCATTAATGACCAAAATATAATATAATATAGCATGGAACAATAAAAAATTATAGATACGTTGGAGACGTATCACTCGTCGCCGTCGTACTCGCGCCAGCCGCGGATTTCTTCACTCTGCCGCCGCCGTAGCTGTTGCTACCTCTTGAGCATGCGTTGGTTTTTCCCTTGAAGAGGAAAGGGTGATGCATCAAAGTAGCATAAGTATTTCCCTCAGTTTTTTGAGAACCAAGGTATCAATCCAGTAGGAGGCCACACGCAAGTCCCTCGTACCTACACAAACAAATAAGAACTTTGCAACCAACACGATAAAGGGGTTGTCAATCCCTTCACGGCCACTTGCAAAAGTGAGATCTGATAGAGATGATAAAATAATATTTTTTGGTATTTTTATGATAAAGAATAAAAGTAAAGAAAGCAAAATAAATGGTGCCAGAAATAGCTAGTTGGCGGGAGATTAATATGATGGAAGATAGACCCAGGGGCCATAGGTTTCACTAGTGGCTTCTCTCAAGATAGCATAAGTATTACGGTGGGTGAACAAATTATTGTCGAACAATTGATAGAAAAGTGCATAATTATGAGAATATCTAGGCATGATCATGTATATAGGCATCACGTCCGCGACAAGTAGGCCGACTCCTGCCTGCATCTACTACTATTACTCCAGACATCGACCGCTATCCAGCATGCATCTAGAGTATCAAGTTCATAAGAACAGAGTAACACATTAGGTAAGATGACATGATGTAGAGGGATAAACTCAAGCAATATGATATAAACCCCATCTTTTTATCCTCGATGGCAACAACACAATACGTGTCGTTTCCCCTCACATCCGGGATCGAGCACCACATGATTGAACCCAAAGCTAAGCACTTCTCCCGTTGCAAGAAAGATCAATCTAGTAGGCCAAACCAAACTGATAATTCGAAGAGACTTGCAAAGATAACCAACCATACATAAAAGAATTCAGAGAAGATTCAAATATTGTTCATAGATAATCTTGATCATAAACCCACAATTCATCGGATCTCGACAAACACACCGCAAAAAGAGTTACATCAAATAGATCTCCAATAAGATCAAGGAGAACTTTGTATTGAGATCCAAAGAGAGAGAAGAAGCCATCTAGCTAATAACTAGACCCGAAGGTCTGTGGTAAACTACACACACATCATCGGAGAGGTTATGGTGTTGATGTAGAAGCCCTCCGTGATCGATTCCCCCTTCGGCGGAGCGCCGGAAAAGGCCCAAGATGGGATTTCACGGGTACAGAAGGTTGCGGCGGTGGAATTAGGTTTTCATGGTGCTCCTCGATGGTTTTGGGGAACGTAGGTATATGTAGGAGGAAGAAGTAGGTCGGTGGAGCCACGAGGGGCCCACGAGGGTGGAGGGCGCGCCCAGGGGGTAGGCGCGCCCCCTGCCTCGTGACCTCCTCGTTGATTTCTTGACGTCCACTCCAACTCTCTGGATCACGTTTGTTCCAAAAATAACTCTCCCGAAGGTTTCATTCCGTCTGGACTCCGTTCGATATTCTTTTTCTGCGAAACACTGAAATAGGCAAAAAAATCAGCAATTTGCACTGGGCCCTGGGTTATAGGTTAGTTCCAAAAATAATATAAAAGTGTATAAATAAGCCCATTAAACATCCAAAACAGAATATATAATAGCATGGAGCAATAAAAAATTATAGATACGTTGGAGACGTATCAAGCATCCCCAAGCTTAATTCCTGCTCGTCCTCGAGTAGGTAAATGATAAAAATAGAATTTTTGATGTGGAATGCTACTTAGCATATTCTTCAATGTAATTTTCTTTATTGTGGCATGAATGTTCAGATCCGAAAGATTCAAGATAAAAGTTTAATATTGACATAAAAATAATAATACTTCAAGCATTCTAACCAAGCAATCATGTCTTCTCAAAATAACAAGGCCAAAGAAAGTTATCCCTACAAAATCATATAGTCTGGCTATGCTCTATCTTCACCACACAAAGTATTTAAATCATGCACAACCCCGATGACAAGCTAAGCAATTGTTTCATACTTTTGATGTTCTCAAACTTTTTCAATCTTCACGCCATACATGAGCGTGAGCCATGGACATAACACTATGGGTGGAATAGAATGGTGGTTGCGGAGAAGACAAAAAGGAGAAGATAGTTTCTCATCAACTAGGCGTATCAATGGGCTATGGAGATGCCCATCAATAGATATCAATGTGAGTGAGTAGGGATTGCCATGCAACGGATGCACTAGAGCTTATAAGTGTATGAAAGCTCAACAAAAGAAACTAAGTGGGTGTGCATCCAACTCGCTTGCTCACGAAGACCTAAGGCATTTTGAGGAAGCCCATCATTGGAATATACAAGCCAGGTTCTATAATGTAAAGATTCCCACTAGTATATGAAAGTGACAAAATAAGACACTCTCTATCATGAAGATCATGGTGCTACTTTGAAGCACAAGTGTGGTAAAAGGATAGTAACATTGTCCCTTCTCTCTTTTTCTCTCATTATTATTTTTTATTTGGGCCTTCTCTCTTTTTTTTCTTTTGGCCTCTTTTCCCCTTTTTTTCGTCCGGAGTCTCATCCCGACTTATGGGGGAATCATAGTCTCCATCATCCTTTCCTCACATGGGACAATGCTCTAATAATGATGATCATCACACTTTTATTTGCTTACAACTCAAGAATTACAACTCGATACTTAGAACAAAATATGACTCTATGTGAATGCCTCCGGCGGTGTACTGGGATATGTAATGAATCAAGAGTGACATGTATGAAAGAATTATGAAGGTGGCTTTGCCACAAATATCATGTCAACCACATGATCATGCAAAGCAATATGACAATGATGAAGCGTGTCATAATAAATGGAACGGTGGTAAGTTGCATGGCAATATATCTCGGAATGGCTATGGAAATGCCATAATAGGTAGATATGGTGGCTGTTTTGAGGAAGGTATATGGTGGGTATATGATACCGTGAAAGGTCTTGTGATATTAGAGAGGCTAGCAATGGTGGAAGGGTGAGAGTGCGTATAATCCATGGACTCAATATTAGTCATAAAGAACTCACATACTTATTGCAAAAATCTATTAGTTATCGAAACAAAGTACTACGCGCATGATCCTAGGGGGATAGATTGGTAGGAAAAGACCATCGCTCGTCCCCGACCGCCACTCATAAGGAAGGCAATCAATAAATAAATCATGCTCCGACTTCATCACATAACGGTTCACCATACGTGCATGCTACGGGAATCACAAACTTTAGAACAAGTATTTCTCAAATTCACAACTACGCAACTAGCATGACTCTAATATCACCATCTTCATATCTCAAAACAATTATCAAGTATCAAACATCTCTTAGTATTCAATGCACTTTATAGTTTTTATCGTGGATGCTTATCATATTAGGACTAATTTTATAACCAAAGCAAATTACCATGCTGTTCTAAAAGACTTTCAAAATAATATAAGTGAAGCATGAGAGATCAATAATTTCTATAAAATATAACCACCACCGTGCTCTAAAAGGTATAAGTGAAGCACTAGAGCAAAATTGTTTAGCTCAAAAGATATAAGTGAAGCACATAGAGTATTCTAATAAATTCCGAATAATGTGTGTCTCTCTCAAAAGGTGTGTACAGCAAGGATGATTGTGGTGAACTAAAAAGCAAAAACTCAAATCATACAAGATGCTCCAAGCAAAACACATATCATGTGGTGAATAAAAATATAGCTCCAAGTAAAGTTACCGATGGACGAAGACAAAAGAGGGGATGCCTTCCGGGGCATCCCCAAGCTTAGGATTTTGGGTTGTCCTTATATTTTACCTTGGGGTGCCTTGGGCATCCCCAAGCTTAGGCTCTTGCCACTCCTTGTTCCATAATCCATCAAATCTTTACCCAAAACTTGAAAACTTCACAACACAAAACTTAACAGAAAATCTCGTGAGCTCCTAGCGAAAGAAAACAAAACACCACTTCAAGGTACTGTAATGAACTCATTCTTTATTTATGTTGGTGTTAAACCTACTGTATTCCAACTTCTATATGGTTCATAACCTCCGATACTAGCCATAGATTCATCAAAATAAGCAAACAACACAGGAAAAACAGAATCTGTCAAACACAGAATAGTCTGTAGTAATCTGTAACTAACGCAAACTTATGGAACTCAAAAAAATCTAAAATAAATTTTTGGACGTGAGGAATTTATCTATTAATCATCTGAAAAAAGAATCAACTAAATATTACTCTCCAGTAAAAAGTTGTAGCTAATCTCGTGAGCGCTAAAGTTTCTGTTTTTTACAGCAAGATCAAAAAGACTTCACCCAAGTCTTCCCAAAGGTTCTACTTGGCACAAACACGAATTAACACACAAAACCACATATAAAGAGAAGCTATATGAATTATTTACTAAACAGAACCAAAAATCAAAAAACTAAAATAAAATTGGGTTGCCTCCCAACAAGTGCTATCGTTTAACGCCCCTAGCTAGGCATAACGGCAAGAATAGATCTAGGTTTTGCCATATTTGGTGTTGGGAAAGAAAAGAGAAAATTTATTATCTATAGCATTTATGTTTCTGTTTTGAGAAAGTATGTGGCCATTAATGGTGGAATAAATATTAAGCACGCTACGGAAATTTGCATCTAAGCTAGCCTTCATCTCTTTGATAATTTCATTTTGGTAAAAGCACAAAAGAGAGGTGGATTCAACTTTCTCACTCATGGGGTGCCCGAATATAGTTTTCATCTTTTCATAGGTATCTATGGGATCCCCTTCAAGAAAACCCTCTTCAAAAATAGAATCTAAAACTTTCTTGAACGAAGCGGGCAACCCAACATAAAAGCTTTTTAGGTATATCTCAATTTGATATTGGGGCACATAGCTAGCTCGGATCCTTAAAAGCCTATCCCAAGCATCTTTCAAAGACTCATCAAGTAAATAACGAAAAATTCCGGGATCATCTTCATCAAAATTATTCAAACCCTCATTGATAACCCCGATAGGTCTTTCCATAGCATCATTATTTATGAGCTTAGAAAGGACAGAGGGACTATTCAAAGTTTTAAAACCCTGGAGGGAGCCTTTAACCCTTTTTGATTCAACCATGGCACAAGAAAAACAACGGCAGAGAGGGCGAATAAAACGGCAAGGGTGAAGTGGGGGATAGGAAAATGAGAGGCAAATGGCAAATAATGTAATGCGAGGGATAAGAGTTTGTGATGGGTACTTGGTATGTCTTGACTTGTGCGTAGACTCCCCAGCAACGGCGCCAGAAATCCTTCTTGCTACCTCTTGAGCATGCGTTGGTTTTTCCCTTGAAGAGGAAAGGGTGATGCAGGAAAGTAGCGTAAGTATTTCCCTCAGTTTTTGAGAACCAAGGTATCAATCAAATAGGAGGCCACACGCAAGTCCCTCATACCTACACAGACAAATAAGAACCATGCAACCAATGCGATAAAGGGGTTGTCAATCCCTTCACGGCCACTTGTAAAAGTGAGATCTGATAGAGATGATCAGATAATATTTTTTGGTATTTTTATGATAAAGACTAAAAGTAAAGAAAGCAAAATAAACGGTGCCAGAAATAGCTAGTTGGCGGGAGATTAATATGATGGAAGATAGACCCGGGGGCCATAGGTTTCACTAGTGGCTTCTCTCAATATAGCATAAGTATTACGGTGGGTGAAGAAATTATTGTCGAACAATTGATAGAAAAGTGCATAATTATGAGAATATCTAGGCATGATCATGTATATAGGCATCACGTCCGCGACAAGTAGACCGACTCCTGCCTGCATCTACTACTATTACTCCACACATCGACCGCTATCCAACATGCATCTAGAGTATTAAGTTCATAAGAACAGAGTAACGCATTAGGTAAGATGACATGATGTAGAGGGATAAATTCAAGAAATATGATATAAACCCCATCTTTTTATCCTCGATGGCAACAATACAATTCGTGTCGTTTCCCCTCATCATTTGGGATCGAGCACCACATGATTGAACCCAAAGCTAAGCACTTCTCCCATTGCAAGAAAGATCAATCTAGTAGGCCAAACCAAACTGATAATTGAAGAGACTTGCAAAGATAACCAATCATACATAAAAGAATTCAGAGAAGATTCAAATATTGTTCATAGATAATCTTGATCATAAACCCACATTTCATCGGATCTCGACAAACACACATAAAAAGAGTTACATCAAATAGATCTCGAAGAAGATCGAGGAGAACTTTGTATTGAGATCCAAAGAGAGAAAGAAGCCATCTAGCTAATAACTATGGACCCGAAGGTTTCGGTAAACTACTCACACATCATTGGAGAGGCTATGGTGTTGATGTAGAAGCCCTCCGTGATCGATTCCCCCTCGTGGAGCGCTTTGAAAAGGCCCCAAGATGGGATCTCATGGAGTGCGAAGGTTGCGGCGGTGGAATTAGGTTTTGTGGTGCTCCTCGATGGTTTGAAGTGCAGCAGGTATATATAGGAGGAAGAAGTAGGTCGGTGGAGCCACGAGGGGACCACGAGGGTGGAGGGCGCGCCCAGGGGGTAGGCGCGCCCCCTGCCTCGTGGCCTCCTCATTGATTTCTTGACGTCCACTCCAAGTCCTCTGTATCACGTTTGTTCCAAAAATAAATCTCCCGAAGGTTTCATTCCGTTTGGACTTTGTTTGATATTGTTTTTCTGCGGAACACTGAAATAGGCAAAAAAACAGCAATTTGCACTGGGCCTTGGGTTAATAGGTTAGTCCCAAAAATAATATAAAAGTTTATAAATAAGCCCATCAGAATATATAATAGCATGGAGCAATAAAAAATTATAGATACGTTGGAGACGTATTAGCTATCTTCCTCTGCCAAGTTAGGGCGTGGAAGATCTGAACTGGCGAACTTCTAAATCTACACTTCTCAGTTTGTCGTGTTCTTTGTCAAGGGTAATTAAAATTGCTTTTACTACCCTTGTTGATTCTGATGTTTTCTACAAAATCTTCGAAAGGTGTTTATTCTTCAAATCTTCACACTGTAAACACCTCACACATCATTTGTTCTTGATCTGTTTCCCTAAGCAACATTTTTCTTCAAGATTCCTCTATTGTGTGGATTTTCAATCCGTACAACTCTGGAACCTAAGTCAAAGAACGCTTAGTGAAATTCCTCAAGACTCATGTGGTCAAATTCGTCAAACTTGTTCTTTTTGCAAAAACTTCTGAGAACGCATATGACCTCTCCAAATTCTTCATAACTATATTCTGTTCACAGGTACACATGTCCGCTGCTGAATCCCTAGGTTCTCATCAACTTAACTCATTTGCAGCGTTCCTCGAAGAAAAGTTGCATACCTCTTCAGAGAATTCTATTGTTCAGATTCCTCAGCTAAAGAAAATGGTTGATGGCAAGAAATCTCAGAAGGGAGGAAAGAGACCAGAAGAAAACACTGCTTTCGAGATTCCTGATGACATCTATGATGAATATTGCACTCCTAATGAGGCCAAGTATGGCAAGGAGAACAAAAATCAGCGCAAGGTGCGCATCCAAAGGATAGAGAGGAGATGGGCACGGGAATGGAGGGAGTACAGATATGTGACTCCAAAGAAATGATCAGGCCAGCTGAAGCTTCAACCGCTGTGCCTGAAGAAACTGATCATGCCAGGGCAACTGCATCAGTTGTGCCTGAAGAAAATGAACCAATTTCCTCCGCTCCTCCTGCACCTACACCAAGTCCAATTCTTCCTTCTGCATCAGAAGCTAAGAAGACCAAGGCTGCGGAGCATGCTGCAGTGAAGAAAAGGAAAGCATCAACTTCATCAGAATCTTCAGCTCCGAAGAAGATGAAGAAATTAACAAGCTCTTTTGAGAATCCAATTGATGTTGTCCTGTCTCATGCATGCCATCAAAGGAACTCGTTCCCTTTGGTGAAAACTATGCGATCCCAAGCGGATCGATGAAGATGTTCCTTCTGCTTCTTCTTGAGCAATTGGGCGAAGAAATTGAAGTGGATACAATCCCTTCAACCTCAGTTGTCTCATCGCCAGTGCCTCAGTTCACAGCTGAAGAGGCAGGCGTTTAAGAATTAAGTGAAGTAGATGAGGATGTGGACATTGGGAGTGTCGGTGTCAAAACCGGCGGATCTCGGGTAGGGGGTCCCGAACTATGCGTCTAGGATCGATGGTAACAGGAGACGGGGGACACGATGTTTACCCAGGTGCAGGCCCTCTCTATGGAGGTAATACCCTACTTCCTGCTTGATTGATCTTGATGAATATGAGTATTACAAGAGTTGATCTACCACGAGATCGTAATGGCTAAACCCTAGAAATCTAGCCTGTATGACTATGGTAATGTGTATCTGTCCTTTCCGGACTATCCCCTTTGGTTTATATAGACACCGAGGGGATCTAAGGTTTACATGGATTCGGTTACATAAGAAGGAATCTTCGGTCGCCAAGCTTGCCTTCCACGCCAAGTAGAGTCCAATCCGGACACGGGTACAGTCTTCGTCCTTCATGTCTTCGTAGCCCATCAGTCCGGCCCAATGAATAATAGGCCGGACGCTGGAGGACCCCTTAGTCCAGGACTCCCTCAGTAGCCCCTGAACCTGGCTTCAATGACGAGGAGTCCGGCGCGCAGATTGTCTTTGGCATTGCAAGGCGGGTTCCCCTTCTTCCGAACTCCAAGATAGTCTTCGGATGCGATGATTGTATTCGGACCTGTTACACACACCACACACAACCGCGGAGAGAGTATATATTTTTGCACGAGTTCCATCCGCTAACAGCTTTTTGCAACGTAACATCACGTCCGTTCGGTCATAATTTCGAACCGTTTTTCTTCTGCCATCCCATGTTTCAAGACCAGGTTGCTATTGGCATGTCTTGTCGAAGCAGAGATCGTGTCCCCTTATTGCGGGATTCTCATCAATGCGGGCATGGGTAACCCAACCGTGCCGTTTATACAGTCCTTGGGAACAGGCGGATCTTAAGGCGAGCGAGGAGGCGTTTAATATATGCTGCCTTTATAAGGGGATAAGGATTCCCTCTTCCTCTTCTCACGCTCTCTCTCTCTGTCTCCGCCTTTCCAATCTCGAGCTCCAGCGCCCAAGTTCTCATCTCCTTTCCACTCAAGCAACCATGTCCGAATCCGGTGGTCAGGGCAAGTGGATGGTCTCCTCCGTCAAGGAGGAGGACATTACTGAGCTCCGGGCGGCCGGATATTTGGCGAAGGGAATCGCCCACCGCTTGTCGGCCGTCCCCATGCTGGAGCCCAACGAGAGGGTAGTATTCCTCCCTTATTTCTTCCGCGGGCTAGGGTTTCCACTCCACCCTTTCGTCCGCGGGCTAATGTTTATTATGGGATAGATTTCCATGATCTGTCCCCGAATTCCTTTCTCAACATCTCGGCGTTTATCATCGTGTGTGAGGCCTTCCTCCGCATCCAACCCCACTTCGGGCTGTGGCTCAAAGTCTTCAACGTGAAGCCGAAGGTGGTGGATGGCCATCACGCGGAGTGCGGAGGGGAAATGGTGAATAAATTGTCCAACGTCTCTTGGCCCAAAGGCACTTTTGTGGAGACGGTAAAGGAGTGGCAAAAGCAGTGGTTCTACATCACAGAACCACGCGGCACCACCTGGGCCGCATCTGCCGAATTCCGCTCCGGTGCTCCTATGCGACTCACCTCCTGGGTCAAGAAGAGTCGGGACTGGTGTTCTCCTGACGAGCTGATAGCTCTGCAGACGCGTGTTCCGAGCATGGTAACCAAGAGCGTCAAGCTCGTTGATGTGATCCAGGTGATGTTAGTTCACCGGATCCTTCCGTGCCAGCGCCGAAGTCGCCCGTTGTGGGAGTTCAATCCGAAGAAGCACCAGACCCTGGTGAGGCTCTTCGAGACTACACACGAAGGCGCATGGAAGTTGCTCTTCAAGGGCAATGAGAAACCGCCGGCCGCAGATTTAGATCGCGGACACGACGCTAAACACCCCGCTAGCAAGGTATGTCGTTTTTCATGCATTCTCCACTTGTTTGTTTTCGAGGATGACGCCTGAGCTCTTATTGTTGCTTTTTTAGGACTGGATGGAGAGGGCGAAGCGGATCCAGTGTCCGGCTCCGCTGCCTGAAGAACCAGTCATCCCACGTCTGGCGAAGATGCTGGTGCCGGCGCCATACAAGGCGCCGGAGAAGAAGGCCAGGAAGAAGGCAAAGGGGGCCAAGAGTGGCCCCCGCCGCAAGGGCACTTTGGACGTGACGTCCGAAGACGACGAAGCTCATTCCTCTGTCCCTGAGGACAATGACGAGGAAGAGGAGGAGGAAGAAAACAACCCTCCCTCGGAGGAGAGGAAAAATAAGAGGGCGACTTCGGCGCATCTAGAGGCGGAAACGCCCAAGAAGGGGAAGGGCGTCCCGGCGGTCAACACCGCGTGGGACGTTGACAGCGGTCCAGAACGACGCCCCCGTGCTAAGCCCTGGGCCGCATCGTAAGTGACATGGCTCACCTGTGCGCACATCCGGCCCTTTCTCTCCATTATCTTGACATAGTTAACTGTACTATTGCAGTCCGGCTCGCGACCTAATCCAATGATCCTCGTCCGGAGGTTCGTTGGCTCCGTCAGAGATGGCGAGCATGTCGCCACCGCCTGCTTATTCCCCAGGGGCCAAGGATGACACCGAAGTGTTGTCCCGGAAGACCGCTCCGAAGGGAGGAGCCCAGGACGCTGTCCGGGAGGCGCCTTGAGGCAAGACCTCCACCGCCGGACACGTGGGGGAGATGATCCCCATGGAGACTGGCGAAGAGGGCCGCATCCAGTTTGGCCCTCAGCCGAATACGATTCCGGAGACCCATATGGCTGCGGAGTCGAGCGAACAGCCCGCTTTGAAGGAGGGGGTGCGCCGCTTCCGCCGATGGTCCCCGTCCATCCAGGGACGCCGGATAACCTGATGGAGGCGCTACGAGGCGCCTCCGTTATGGACGAGCACCGCGTTCTTATGGGTGCGGTGATCGAGAAGGTTCGGTCCACAGTGGACTAAACGAAGCCTGCAGCAACCTGTTGACAGGTTTCGAGGTAAGTGGCATAGAAAGAGAAAAAAACCCACGCAGTCAGTAGCCCCTGTGACACTGTCCGGTGCTCGGCGAGAAGAACCGGACAGAGGATAATATTTTATTGTAAGAGACTAATGTTATATATATGCATAAGCAGGCGTCACTGTTGGTCGCGACCTCGCGTGCTGCCGAAGTCTCTGAACTGAGGCAGAGGCTGGAGCGGACCGAGAGCGAGCTCGGCGAGGTTAAGGTTCAGCTCCAGGAGCAGCAAGGTGAGTAACGACTTGCTGTGTATTCGGAAAGCATAGGCGCTGTGTATTGACTGTAGTGTCATAATATGTGCAGGAGCCGTGACCGAGGTCGAGGCCCTGAGGAAGGCCCTGGGCAAGGCCGAGGAGAAGGTTGTCCAGCAGCAAGCCGCTCGTAAGAGGCTCGAGGCCCGCGTCAAAGAAATCCAGCAGGAGCTCCAGGATGCGGTGAAAAAATGTGGGACCCTGGAGCATGATGCGTCGGCTCGAGGGGCCGAACTCACCAAGGCTCGTCAGAGTGCGGAGACCGCACGGAATGAGGCCCAGGCCGCTCTCAAGGAGATCCAGGAGGCCAAGAAGATCACGACGGGTAAGGCTTTTAAGATGCAAAGCAAGTATGCGGAGAAGCATTACCTTTTACTAACCTGGGTTCGGAGTTCCCCAGGGGCTTTTGCGGATCTACCACGCAGCGTATCAGACACTGTGGAGTTCTACCGAGTCGAAGGAGGAGGTTCTATGGAGAAGCTATTCTGGTCGCAGTATGCGACCCCAGAGCATCCTGTGTCCTTCACCGATCAGCTGAAGCAGCTGGTGGAGCTGCACAGGGTGGCCAAACTAGCCATGAAGGATTTGATGATCCGGCTATGGCCAGCCGAAGATATGCCCGGCAGCTACTTCGGACTCGTGAGGCGGCTAGTGGAAGCCTGTTCGCGGCTGGACGTCATCAAGCGCTCTGCCTGTATCGAAGGTGCCCGTTGTTGGGGAACGTAGTAATTTCCAAAAAATTCCTACGCACACGCAAGATCACGGTGATGCTTAGCAATGAGAGGGGAGAGTGTGTCCACATACCCTCGTAGACCGAAAGCGGAAGCCTTAGCACAACGCGGTTGATGTAGTCGTATGTCTTCACGATCCGACCGATCAAGTACCGAACGCACGGCACCTCCGAGTTCAGCACATGTTCAACTCGATGACGTCCCTCGAACTCCGATCCAGCCGAGCTTTGAGGGAGAGTTTCGTCAGCACGACGGTGTGGTGACGATGATGATGTTCTACCGACGCAGGGCTTCGCCTAAGCACCGCTACGATATGACCGAGGTGGATTATGGCGGAGGGGGGCACCCCACACGGCTAAGAGATCCAAGGGATCAATGTTGTGTCTCTAGGGGGTGCCTCCCTCCCCGTATATAAAGGAGTGGAGGAGGGGGAGGGGGCCGGCCACCCTTGGCGCGCCCCATGAGGAGTCCTACTCCCATCGGGAGTAGGACCCCCCCCCCTTCCATGTTGGAGTAGGAGAGGAGAGGGAGGAGAGAGAGGGGGAAAGGAAAGGGGCCCCCTCCTTGTCCAATTCGGACTTGGGGGGGAGGGGCGCGCGGCTACCCCTTGGCCGCCTCTCCTCTTCCACCACTTGGGCCCATGAGGCCCAATAACCTCCGGGGGGTTCCGTAACATCTCGGTACTCCGGTATATATCCGTTAACCCCCGGAACCACTCCGGTGTCCGAATATAGTCGTCCAATATATCAGTCTTCATGTCTCGACCATTTCGAGACTCCTCGTCATGTCCGTGATCACATCCGGAACTCCGAACTACCTTCGGTACATCAAAACACATAAACTCATAATATAACCGTCATCGAACTTTAAGCGTGCGGACCCTACGGGTTCGAGAACTATGTAGACATGAAAGAGACACGTCTCCGGTCAATAACCAATAGCGGAACCTGGATGCTCATATTGGCTCCCACATATTCTACGAAGATCTTTATCGGTCAAACCTCATAACAACATACGTTGTTCCCTTTGTCATCGGTATGTTACTTGCCTGAGATTCGATCGTCGATATCTCAATACCTAGTTCAATCTCGTTACCGGCAAGTCCCTTTACTCGTTCCGTAATACATCATCCCGCTAACTCATTAGTTGCGATGCTTGCAAGGCTTAAGTGATGTGCATTACCGAGTGGGCCCAGAGATATCTCTCCTACAATCGGAGTGACAAATCCTAATCTCGAAATACGCCAACCCAACAAGTACCTTCGGAGACACCTGTAGAGCACCTTTATAATCACCCAGTTACCTTGTGACATTTGGTAGCACACAAAGTGTTCCTCCGGTAAAGGGAAGTTGCATAACCTCATAGTCATAGGAACATGTATAAGTCATGAAGAAAGCAATAGCAACATACTAAACGATCAAGTGCTAAGCTAACAGAATGGGTCAAGTCAATCACATCATTCTCCTAATGATGTGATCCCATTAATCAAATGACAACTCTTTGTCTATGGCTAGGAAACATAACCATCTTTGATTAACGAGCTAGTCAAGTAGAGGCCTACTAGTGACACTCTATTTGTCTATGTATTCACACATGTATCATGTTTCCGGTTAATATAATTCTAGCATGAATAATAAACATTTATCATGATATAAGGAAATAAATAATAACTTTATTATTGCCTCTAGGGCATATTTCCTCCAGTCGCCCACTTGCACTAGAGTCAATAATCTAGGTTACAAGTAATGATTCTAACACCCATGGAGTCTTGGTGCTGATCATGTTTTTCTCGTGGAAGAGGCTTAGTCAACGGGTCTGCAACATTCAGATCCGTATGTATCTTGCAAATCTCTATGTCTCCCACCTGGACTTGATCCCGGATGGAGTTGAAGCATCTCTTGATGTGCTTGGTTCTCTTGTGAAATCTGGATTCCTTTGCCAAAGCAATTGCACCAGTATTGTCACAAAAGATTTTCATTGGACCCGATGCACTAGGTATGACACCTTGATCGGATATGAACTCCTTCATCGAGACTCCTTCATTTACTGCTTCCGAAGCAGCTATGTACTCCGCTTCACATGTAGATCCCGCTATGACGCTTTCTTTAGAACTGCACCAACTGACAGCTCCACCGTTTAATAAAAACACGTATCCGGTTTGCGATTTAGAATCGTCCGGATCAGTATCAAAGCTTGCATCGACGTAACCATTTACGACGAGCTCTTTGTCACCTCCATAAACGAGAAACATATCCTTAGTCCTTCTCAAGTATTTTAGGATGTTCTTGACCGCTGTCCAGTGATCCACTCCTGGATTACTTTGGTACCTCCTGCTAAACTAATAGCAAGGCACACATCAGGTCTGGTACACAGCATTGCATACATGATAGAGCCTATGGCTGAAGCATAGGGAACATCTTTCATTTTCTCTCTATCTTCTGCAGTGGTCGGGCATTGAGTCTTACTCAACTTCACAACTTGTAACACAGGCAAGAACCCTTTCTTTGCTTGATCCATTTTGAACTTCTTCAAAACTTTGTCAAGGTATGTGCTTTGTGAAAGTCCTATTAAGCGTCTCGATCTATCTCTATAGATCTTGATGCCCAATATATAAGCAGCTTCACCGAGGTCCTTCATTGGAAAACTCTTATTCAAATATCCCTTTATGCTATCCAGAAATTCTATATCATTTCCGATAAATAATATGTCATCCACATATAATATCGAAATGCTCTGAGCTCCCACTCACTTTCTTGTAAATACAAGCTTATCCAAAAGTCTCATATAAAACCATATCTTTGATCACACTATCAAAGCGTTTATTCCAACTCGAGAGGCTTGCACCAGTCCATAAATGGATCGCTGGAGCTTGCACACTTTGTTAGCTCCCTTTGGATCGACAAAACCTTCCGGTTGCATCATATACAACTCTTCTTCCAGAAATCCGTTCAGGAATGCAGTTTTGACATCCATTTGCCAAATTTCATAATCATAAAATGCGGCAATTGCTAACATGATTTGGACAGACTTAAGCATCGCTACGAGTGAGAAAGTCTCATCATAGTCAACCCCTTGAACTTGTCTAAAACCTTTTGCAACAAGTTGAGCTTTAAAGACAATAACATTACCGTCAGCATCAGTCTTCTTCCTGAAGATCCATTTATTCTCGATGGCTTGCCGATCATCGGGCAAGTCAACCAAAGTCCACACTTTGTTCTCATACATGGATCCCATCTCAGATTTCATGGCCTCAAGCCATTTTTCAGAATCTGGGCTCACCATCGCTTCTTCATAGTTCGTAGGTTCGTCATGGTCCAGTAACATAACCTCTAGAACAGGATTACCGTACCACTCTGGTGCGGATCTTACTCTGGTTGACCTACGAGGTTCAGTAACAACTTGATCTAAAGTTTCATGATCATCATCATTAACTTCCTCATTAATTGGTACAGACGTCACAGGAACTGGTTTCTGTGATGAACTACTTTCCAATAAGGGAGCAGGTACAATTACCTTATCAAGTTCTACTTTCCTCCCATTCACTTCTTTCGAGAGAAACTCCTTCTCTAGAAAGGATCCATTCTTGGCAACAAATGTCTTGCCTTTGGATCTGTGATAGAAGGTGTACCCGACAGTTTCCTTTGGGTATCCTATGAAGACACATTTCTCCGACTTGGGTTCGAGCTTATCAGGTTGAAGCTTTTTCACATAAGCATCGCAGCCCCAAACTTTAAGAAACGACAACTTTGGTTTCTTGCCAAACCACAGTTCATAAGGCGTCATCTCAACGGATTTTGATGGTGCCCTATTTAACGTGAATGCGGCCGTCTCTAAAGCATAACCCCAAAACGATAGCGGTAAATTAGTAAGAGACATCATAGATCGCACCATATCTAGTAAAGTATGATTACGGCGTTCGGACACACCATTATGCTGTGGTGTTCCGGGTGGCGTGAGTTGCGAAACTATTCCGCATTGTTTCAAATGTAGACCAAACTCGTAACTCAAATATTCTCCTCCACGATCAGATTGTAGAAACTTTATTTTCTTATTACGATGATTTTCAACTTCACTCTGAAATTCTTTGAACTTTTCAAATGTTTCAGACTTATGTTTCATTAACTAGATATACCCATATATGCTTAAATCATCTGTGAAGGTGAGAAAATAACGATACCCGCCGCGAGCCTCAACATTCATTGGACCACATACATCAGCATGTATGATCTCCAATAAATCAGTTGCTCGCTCCATAGTTCCGGAGAACGGCTTTTTAGTCATCTTGCCCATGAGGCATGGTTCGCAAGTACGAAGTGATTCATAATCAAGTGATTCCAAAAGTCCATCAGTATGGAGTTTCTTCATGCGCTTTACACCAATATGACCCAAACGGCAGTGCCACAAATAAGTTGCACTATCATTATCAACTCTGCATCTTTTGGCTTCTACATTATGAATATGTGTATCACTACTATCGAAATTCATCAAAAATAGACCACTCTTCAAGGGCGCATGACCATAAAATATATTACTCATATAAATAGAACAACCATTATTCTCTGATTTAAATGAATAACCGTCTCGCATCAAACAAGATCCAGATATAATGTTGATGCTCAACGCTGGCACCAAATAACAATTATTTAGGTCTAATACTAATCCCGAAGGTAGATGTAGAGGTAGCGTGCCGACAGCGATCACATCGACTTTGGAACCGTTTCCTACGCGCATCGTCATCTCGTCCTTAGCCATTGTCCGCTTAATCCGTAGTCCCTATTTCGAGTTGCAAATATTAGCAACAGAAGCAGTATCAAATACTCAGGTGCTACTGCGAGCTCTGGTAAGGTACACATCAATAACATGTATATCACATATACCTTTGTTCACCTTGCGATCCTTCTTATCCGCCAAATACTTAGGGAAGTTCCGCTTCCAGTGACCAGTCTACTTGCAGTAGAGCACTCAGTCTCAGGCTTAGGTCTAGACTTGGGTTTCTTCTACTGAGCAGCAACTTGTTTGCTGTTCTTCTTGAAGTTCTCCTTCTTCTTCCCTTTGCCCTTTTTCTTGAAACTAGTGGTCTTATTGACCATCAACACTTGATGCTCTTTCTTGATTTCTACCTCCGCAGCCTTTAGCATTGCGAAGAGCTCAGGAATCGTCTTATCCATCCCTTGCATGTTATAGTTCATCACGAAGCTCTTGTAGCTTGGTGGCAGCGATTGAAGAATTCTGTCAATGACGCTATCATCCGGAAGATTAACTCCCAGTTGAATCAAGTGATTGTTATACCCAGACATTCTGAGTATATGCTCACTGATAAAACTATTCTCCTCCATCTTGCAGCTGTAGAACTTATTGGAGACATCATATCTCTCAATCCGGGCATTTGCTTGAAATATTAACTTCAACTCCTGGAACATCTCATATGCTCCATGACGTTCAAAACATCGTTGAAGTCCCGGTTCTAAGCCGTAAAGCATGGCACACTGAACTATCGAGTAGTCATCAGCTTTGCTCTGCCAGACGTTCATAACATCTGGTGTTGCTCCTGCAGCAGATTTGGCACCTAGCGGTGCTTTCAGGACGTAATTCTTCTGTGCAGCAATGAGGATAATCCTATAGTTATGGACCCAGTCCGTGTAATTGCTACCATCATCTTTCAACTTTGCTTTCTCAAGGAACGCATTAAGATTCAACGGAACAACAACACGAGCCATCTATCTACAACAAACATAGACATGCAAAATACTATCAGGTACTAAGCTCATGATAAATTTAAGTTCAATTAATCATATTACTTAAGAACTCCCACTTAGATAGACATCCCTCTAATCATCTAAGTGATCACATGATCCAAATCAACTAAACCATAACCAATCATCACGTGAAATGGAGTAGTTTTCAAAGGTGAACATCACTATATGATTCACGCTCGAACTTTCGGTCTCAGTGTTCCGACCCGATCATCACGTGGTGTCTGGGCACGACGAACTTTGGCAACGGTGCATACTCAGGGAGAACACTTTTATCTTGAAATTTAGTGAGAGATCATCTTATAATGCTACCGTCAATCAAAGCAAAATAAGATGCATAAAAGATAAACATCACATGCAATCAATATAAGTGATATGATATGGCCATCATCATCTTGTGCTTGTGATCTCCATCTCCGAAGCACCGTTATGATCACCATCATCACCGGCGCGACACCTTGATCTCCATCGTAGCATCGTTGTCGTCTCGCCAACTATTGCTTCTACGACTATCGCTACCGCTTAGTGATAAAGTAAAGCAATTATAGGGCGATTGCATTGCATACAATAAAGCGACAACCATATGGCTCCTGCCATTGCCGATAACTTCGTTTCTGAAACATGATCATCTCATACAATAAAATATAGCATCATGCCTTGACCATATCACATCACAACATGCCCTGCAAAAACAAGTTAGACGTCCTCTACTTTGTTGTTGCAAGTTTTACGTGGCTGCTATGGGCTGAGCAAGAACCGTTCTTACCTACTCATCAAAACCACAATGATAGTTCGTCAAGTTAGTGATGTTTTAACCTTCTCAAGGACCGGGCGTAGCCACACTCGTTTCAACTAAAGTTGGAGAAACTGACACCCGCTAGTCACCTGTGTGCATAGCACGGCGGTAAAACCAGTCTCGCGTAAACGTACGCGTAATGTTGGTCCGGGCCGCTTCATCCAACAATACCGCCGAACCAAAGTATGACATGCTGATAAGCACTATGACTTGTATCGCCCACAACTCACTTGTGTTCTACTCGTGCAAATAACATCAACGCATAAAACCTGGCTCTGATACCACTGTTGGGGAACGTAGTAATTTCAAAAAAATTCCTACGCACACGCAAGATCATGGTGATGCATAGCAACGAGAGGGGATAGTGTGTCCACGTACCCTCGTAGACCAAAAGCGGAAGCATTAGCACAACGCGGTTGATGTAGTCGTACGTCTTCACGATCCGACCGATCAAGTACCGAACGCACGACACCTCAGAGTTCAGCACACGTTCAACTTGATGACGTCCCTCGAACTCCGATCTAGCCGAGCTTTGAGGGAGAGTTTCGTCAGCACGACGGTGTGGTGACGATGATGATGTTCTACCGACGCAGGGCTTCGCCTAAGCACCGCTACGATATGACCGAGGTGGATTATGGTGGAGGGGGGCACCGCACACGGCTAAGAGATCCAAGGGATCAATTGTTGTGTCTCTAGGGGGTGCCTCCCTCCCCGTATATAAAGGAGTGGAGGAGGGGGAGGGGGCGGCCACCCTTGGCGCGCCCCATGAGGAGTCCTACTCCCACCGGGAGTAGGACTCCCCCCCTTCCATGTTGGAGTAGGAGAGGAGAGGGAATGAGAGAGAGGGGAAAGGAAGGGGCGCCCCCTCCTTGTCCACCGGACTTGGGGGAGGCCGCGCCCCCTCGGCCGCCTCTCCTCTTCCACCACATGGGCCCATGAGGCCCAATAACCTCCGAGGTGGTTCCGGTAACCCCCCGGTACTCCGGTATATATCCGATAACCCCCGGAATCATTTCGGTGTCCGAATATAGTCGTCCAATATGTCAATCTTCATGTCTCGACCATTTCGAGACTCCTCGTCATGTCCGTGATCACATCCGAGACTCCGAACTACCTTCGGTACATCAAAACAAATAAACTCATAATATAACCGTCATCGAACTTTAAGCGTGCGGACCCTACGGGTTCGAGAACTATGTAGACATGACCGAGACACGTCTCCGGTCAATAACCAATAGCGGAACCTGGATGCTCATATTGGCTCCCACATATTCTACGAAGATCTTTATCAGTCAAACCGCATAACAACATATGTTGTTCCCTTTGTCATCGGTATGTTACTTGCCCGAGATTCGATCGTCGGTATCTCAATACCTAGTTCAATCTCGTTACCGGCAAGTCTCTTTACTCGTTCCGTAATACATCATCCCGCAACTAACTCATTAGTTGCAATGCTTGCAAGGCTTAAGTGATGTGCATTATCGAGTGGGCCCAGAGATACCTCTTCGACAATCGGAGTGACAAATCCTAATCTCGAAATACGCCAACCCAACAAGTACCTTCGAGACATCTGTAGAGCACCTTTATAATCACCCAGTTACGTTGTGACGTTTGGTAGCACACAAAGTGTTCCTCCGGTAAACGGGAGTTGCATAATCTCATAGTCATAGGAACATGTATAAGTCATGAAGAAATCAATAGCAACATAATAAACGATCAAGTGCTAAGCTAACGGAATGGGTCAAGTCAATCACATCATTCTCCTAATGATGTGATCCCGTTAATCAAATGACAACTCTTTGTCTATGGCTAGCAAACATAACCATCTTTCATTAACGAGCTAGTCAAGTAGAGGCATACTAGTGACACTCTGTTTGTGTATGTATTCACACATGTATCATGTTTCCGGTTAATAAAATTCTAGCATGAATAATAAACATTTATCATGATATAAGGAAATGAATAATAACTTTATTATTGCCTCTAGGGCATATTTCCTTCACCCGTATGGCCTTCGCTCGTTGCAAGATGTGGTGGGCGAAGATGAATGATGTTGAAGTTGCCAGCGGGCCGTCGGAGGGCAAGGAGCACCGCACACCCGAGAGATATTTTGCGGATGTCATAGAAGGGTCTCGACTTGTGGCAGCTCAATGTTCGCAGGACATTGTATTTGAACAAATGTATTCATGTTTCCCTTGCCTTGTATGATGGAAACAAAGCCTGTAATATAATTTTGTTATGCTTTAATTGTTTCCTCCTGTGCGGCCGTGTTGTTTGTAATCTGAGGGTTGGCCAATCGTCGGCTTCTGCCCTCGCGTAGGTAGTACGAAGGTGTTCGGGATGGAATCTAAACAATCTTGATCCAATTATATGGTCCTTTGAAGGGGTTGTTTAGCGCAACGAACAAGGCAATCAGACTATACAGCTTAAACGCCCTCACTTAGCCATAGGAGTTTTATAATAAAGCAAGTGCGCAGCCCCTAGTCCAAGCCAAGGTGCTCTCAGCATCTGATCGGGAAGTGCCGATCCTTCGCATCTCCAACGATTTTGTAACCCTCGAACAGCTGACCGGCTCTCGTCGTATCATGACAGTTAGTTTTCGGCTTTCTCTACTGAGGCGCTCATCCGGTCGAGGCCAGGGCACAATCGCAGTAGTTCTCCCTTTACTACCCTAGCCGATAGAGCGGAACGTAGGGTAGCAAGCACAGGAGCTAGGCAACCCAACTATTGACCAAAGACATGATTCGGAGCCAATGCATATAATGCTAAATTCGGGTTGCCGAACTTATATATAAGAAGTGTTCGGACTTTGCTGCCGTATTGTGGGGCGATAAGCAGCCCCTGGCGAATATGAAATGTACAAAAGAGTACCGATGCAACTGATAAGCAAATCAAAATAGAATGAAGTAAGAAGCGAAAACCACAGAAACTGGGCCGCAAACCATTTTCATTATAACTGGATGGATACGTCAAGGCGTATTTTGTACAAAATAGTGTGATAAACATCCGGGCTATTTAACATGCCGGGAACAAGAAGGCACAGCGTGCGGGTCCTAAGAAATAAGTGGAAATACCGTCAAGAAGAACGTATAGAGGTTACCCTACACACCTATGCTGCCTGCCTCCTTTATATGCCGATCCTTCAGAAGGACTGGTTATCAGACCCGTGGGAAAAGTAACCTGAAACAAAAAGAAAAATGTGAAAGTATGTGTGTACGGGATTGGTCTAGCCGGACTATAGATCCCGGGTTAGCTTGTGCCTCCGTCGATGTCCATGGGGTTTTGAGTGCATAATTATGTATGCGTGGTGCGAATGCCACTACTTCATCGGGGCTGGGACAGAGGCCTAATTGCTAATCGAGCTCTTGATGAGCTGCGCTGTCCTGCTGCAGTGTAGTCCGGACCCTCTTAATGATGTCCAGGGGCTCGACAGCCGTACTATGGTGCTGTTTGAGAAGGCCGCTCTGTACCTCTGCTGCTAGGGCAGCGGTGTGCTCCTCTGTTCGGAGGGAGCATTCTGTATTGCCATTGACTGTTATAACGTCGCGTCGACCGGGCATCTTGAGCTTGAGATAAGCATAGTGTGGCATTGCATTGAATCTAGCAAACGCGGTTCGTCCGAGCAGTGCGTGGTAGCCGCTGCGAAAGGGGACGATATCGAAGATTAACTCTTCGCTTCGGAAGTTGTCCGGAGAACCGAAGACCACCTCCAGCATGATTGTGCCCGTACAGCGGGCCTCTACGCCTGGTATGACTCCTTTAAAGGTAGTCTTTGTTGGTTTGATTCGTGAGGGGTTAATGCCCATCTTCCGCACTGTGTCCTGATAAAGCAGGTTGAGGCTGCTACCACCGTCCATCAGGACTCGTGTTAGGTGAAACCCATCAATAATTGGGTCGAGGACTAGTGCAGCTGAACCGCCATTGTGGATACTAGCTGGGTGATCTTGACGATCGAAAGTGATCGGGAATGATGACCACGGATTGAATTTGGGGGCGACTGGCTCTACCGCGTAGACATCCCTGAGTGCTCGCTTGCACTCCTTTTTGGGGATGTGTGTAGCGTATATCATGTTCACCGTTTTAATTTGAGGAGGAAATTTCTTCTGTCCCCCAGTGTTCGGATGCCGGCTCTTCGTCCTCGTTCTCACTTTGTGATCCCTTTTGTTTGTTTTCAGCGTTTAACTTGCCAGCCTGTTTGAAAACCCAACAGTCTTTGTTGGTGTGATTCGCTTGTTTGTCTGGGGTTCCATGTATCTGGCAAGGACGGTCAAGTATGCGGTTGAGGCTGGAAGGTCCTTCATTGTTTCTTTTGTAGGGCTTCTTCCGTTGGCCGGACTTGGAGCCACTAAATCCGGCGTTTACTGTGGTATCATTGGTGTTGTCGCCATTGCTTCGACGTTTGTGTCTATTGCGTCGGAGCTTGCTGGTGCTGTTCTTGGCCTCGGAGGGGCCTGCCTCGTTGGATGTGTTCTTGCTGCGAGCCAACCAGCTGTCCTCACCCGTGCAAAAGCGGGTCATGAGTGCCATAAGGGCTGCCATAGACTTCGGCTTTTCTTGGCCGAGGTGGCATGCTAGCCATTCGTCACGGATGCTGTGTTTGAAGGCTGCTAGGGCCTTGGCATCCGGACAGTCAATGATCTAGTTTTTTGGTTAGGAACCTAGTCCAAATTTTTTTGGATGATTCTCTAGGTTGTTGAACTATGTGGCTTAAGTCGTTGGCGTCTGGTGGCCGGACATAGGTCTCCAGGTTGTTGAACTATGTGGCTTAAGTCGTCGGCGTCTGGTGGCCGGACATAGGTTCCTTGGAAGTTGTCCAGGAAGGCTTCTTCCAAGTCCTCCCAGCTACGGATAGAATTTTCAGGCAGGCTGTTAAGCCAGTGCCGAGCTGGCCCTTTGAGTTTTAGTGGGAGGTATTTAATGGCATAGAGGTCATCTCCTCGAGCCATATGGATATGGAGAATAAAATCCTCGATCCATACTGCAGGATCGGTTGTGCCGTCGTATGATTCAATATTGATGGGCTTGAACCCCTCGGGGAATTCATGATCCAATACTTCATCTGTGAAGCAGAGAGGGTGTGCGGCGCCTCTATACCGGGCCGCATCATGGCGTAGCTCTGATGGAGTCCGTCTGCGGCATTCGTCCCGGGCGTGGTTAGGTTTGTCACGTCCGAATAGGTAGTCGTCATCGTGCCTCGAGGCACGTCCTCATGATCCGTAGATCAATCTTGTGTGTCCTGCTCTATTGTCCAGGGTCTGCCGGAGGTCGTACGTATGACCCCGAACTCTTCCGCCCTATTGTTACGGGTCGGTGGGGCGGTCTGCTGTTCGGCCTGAGTTGCCGCTTTATCTCGACCGCGGGGTGGCCGGTCGGCCGCCCTGTCTCGACCACGTGGTGGTCGTTCCGCATTACGCGAGGGAGATATGTGCTCCGGCTCCTCCTCATCGAATTGAGGTAGCAGTCTGCGTTTCGGGTAGCTCTTGGCTGGGCGCTTGAGGCCGTATTCCTCGGCTGTCAAGACATCAGCCCATCTGTCAACGAGCAGATCTTGTTCAGCTTGAAGCTGCTGTTGTTTCTGTTTTAGGCTCCTTGCAGTAGCTATGAGCTGAAGCTTAAAGCGCTCCTGCTCCAGAGGATCCTCAGGCACGATGAAGTCTTCGTTGCCAAGGCTTGTCTCCTCCTTGGAGGGTGGACGGTAACTATCGTCCTCTGAGTCATCTTCTATGGCCTGTTCGTCAGGGTTGTCTTGCCTGCTGTCATGTTCATGTTCGGATGTAGCCCCGACAGGGTCTTCGTTGTTTTCGGCGTCGCCCGGAGTACTATTTTCCCTGGTGCCAATGTTTCCGTCCTTTGAGCGACGGGGCTTAGAGCGGCATTTGGGCCGTCGGCGCTTGGACTGCGTCTCAGAGGTTTTATTCGCATCTTTGTCGTCACTAGATCCTTTAGGTGTATCAACCATGTACACGTCATACGAAGAGGTAGCCGTCCAACGTCTAGTGAATGGCGGGTCTTGGCCTTGCTCCTTGTCAGCATCGTCGTCCATACCGTCGATGTCTTCGGAGCCATAATCAAGCACGTCGGTTAAGTCATTGACAGTGTCTATGAAGTGGGTGGCGGGTGGGAAGCAAAATTCCTCGTCATCCGTCTCTAGCTCGAACCGAACATAGTTCGGCCGTGAGTTCTTCTCCAAGGACAAATTCTTTAGAGAGTTTAGCACGTTACCCAAAGGTGAATGCTGGAAGATGTCTGCGGCGCTAAATTCAAAAATCGATAACCGATCCAACTCGGTGTCCGCAGGCGTACTTGGTCTGGAACTTATAGCCGGAGACAAGTCCGGAATTCCATTGACGCGAATATTGCGGGATGTCGAGACCGTGTGCGGCTCCAACGCCGTGGACTCTGTGGCTTCGGATGGCACGATCTGCTTTGGCTCTAAGGCCGTTGCAGCAGCAGGAACCATCTCCTGGGTGTGATCCGATGACAGATTTAAGTCATGTTCATCGGGGCGAGGGGGAGCGGTCTCCGCGGGCTCGAATTCCTTGAAGATCAAGTCTCCACGGATATCCGCGACATAGTTCAAGCTTCCAAATCTGACCTGATGGCCAGGGGCATAGCTATCGACCTGCTCTAGATGGCCAAGCGAGTTGGCCCGCAGTATGAAGCCGCCAAATTCAACGATCTATCCGGGGAGGAACGGTTCCTCCTTGGACAGCGTCATTATTGACTATTGAAGTGGCCATCGTACCTTTTGTCGACAGCACAGTGGAACTCTCAGTGAAAGCACCAATGTCGGTGTCAAAACCGGCGGATCTCGGGTAGGGGGTCCCGAACTGTGCGTCCAGGATCGATGGTAACAGGAGACGGGGGACATGATGTTTACCCAGGTTCGCGCCCTCTCTATTGAGGTAATACCCTACTTCCTTCTTGATTGATCTTGATGAATATGAGTATTACAAGAGTTGATCTACCACGAGATCGTAATGGCTAAACCCTGGAAATCTAGCCTGTATGACTATGGTAATGTGTATCTGTCCTTTCCGGACTATCCCCTTCGGTTTATATAGACACCAAGGGGATCTAGGGGTTTACATGGAGTCGGTTACATAAGAAGGAATATTCGGTCGCCAAGCTTGCCTTCCACGCCAAGTAGAGTCCAATCCGGACACGGGTACAGTCTTCGGCCTTCATGTCTTCGTAGCCCATCAGTCCGGCCCAATGAATAACAGGCCGGACGCCCGAGGACCCCTTAGTCCAGGACTCCCTCAGGGAGCATGACACTAGTGATGAATGATGACTTTTGGGAAAGTCAGCACCCCAATTCTCCTTTGTTCACTCCTCTGCAACAAATTCCTCAGTCCCCAGTGCATACTAAAGTTCAAACGGGCTCTGATGAACCTCACACCACTCCGTCCATTCATGAAGGAATTCCAGCCACTAGTGCTAATGAACAAGCTATTGAAGAATTGAAGAACCAGGCTGCAACTGAAGAAGAAACTAAAATTCCTCAGCCTGTGGTTCCTGAGACTGCGATTCCTGAGGTTGTGATGCAATTGACTGATACTCCTCAGCCCAAGCCAAAGGATCCCTTCTCCAAGAAGCAAAACTTCAAGGCTGATGACTCCTTCCACGAGCAGGTGTTCTTCATGGATTACAACCCATATGACTTTGCTCGTCTTAGAAGGAAGCGTTTCTGGACTGCCAGCCAAGCCAACTTCTATTCTTCACTGCTTTTCAACAAAGACAAAGTCTTCGACCATGAGCATATTCCTCACGTGGACATGGAATCACTGCCTTGCTTCGCGCCAGTCCTCAGTGTTCTTCATGACGCTGGACTGCTCAACTTCTGCACTGATATTGTTGATTGGAATGAAGAGCTAATTCTTCAGTTCTATGCAACGCTGCACATCACAGGAAATGCTAAAGATGTGAACTCTTGGGTATTGGACTGGATGACAGAAAATACTCATTTCAAAGCACCGGCCTCTGAATTGCTTTCATGCCCTGCCAGTCAGTCCTCCCCTTGAAGATGCTCGTTGTATTTACCATGGACCAGAGCTTACAGATCACTACATGCAAGTGTTGATGAAGCCACTGAAGCCCGGTCAAGCCCCAAGGACCAAATTCCTCGTGAAGGAATTGCAGTATGTGCCTCGGACTGTCTATCGCATTCTGACGAAGACTTTGAGTCCAATCAAGGGCCACGACTCGAATGAAGAAGAGGTCATTGGCATCATACATAATCTGTTGTTCAACATCATTCATGGCGTTCAACTACCATGATTTCTTCACGAGGACTCTGGCAAATGTTGCATTGTCGCCTTTTGAGTTGAAGCCTTACGCTCCCTGGATTATGAGATTCCTCAGAACAAGGTCTTCAATCAATTACAAGGCTGACTTTCAAAATTATCTCAGCTACTTGTCCCCCATTGAAGTCCTCAAACGGACATTTTCCTCAGCTGATGAAAAGGGCAAGGCCACTGCTGTTATTGATGAAGGCATTCGTCCATTGGATGGTCAATTTCGCAAAGCTGCATCTTACTCCACCAATGATGACTCTGCCACTCATGACTCTGTCGGGAATGCTTCAAAGCAAAATCCGCAAGGCACAGCTCCAAGGGTTGAACGCAACCACAAATGGGTTTGTCGGTGTACTAGAGTAGGGGTACCCTAGTATCCCGAACTCGTGCGACAGACGATTCTGCATTTCACGGCAGGGCTGGCACGATGACCGCCAAGATCCTCACGGCTCCTTTGGAGCCATTCAAGAACAAAGTAATCAAGACCCGGCAAGAGGAGCTTGCGGGAAGGCCACTCGGTAGCGAAGAAACAAGGCCCGGCAAGAGGAGCTTGCCGGGAAGGCTTGGTGGCGATAAGCTCTCGGCGACAAGAACCTTGCAGCGCAAAGTACTGCGCCCTTGTGACAAGTGACCTCTCTTCATCTCGCTCCAGCTCACCCGCCAGCGTGTCACCACAGGGCTCTCCCAAGCACGCCAGCGTGTCGACGGGCTGTGCAGCCAGGGGAGCAGCGATAAGCGGCGCTGACAGGCTACCATCGTGGCAAACGGAGGCGCGCTTGACGGTCCTGTTACCTTGTTCGGGATCGAGGCGGGCATTGATGACTCTTGTCCCTTGCCGTCGAGTTAGGTATAGATTACTGTACCTTTGTCTGCAGCGGTGTACCAACCTATGTTTTTACCATTTTACCCTTGTCTACTTGCCACATGTGGTGACCCCTTTGTGCCTATAAAAGGAGGCCCAAGTGCAGCGTAGAGGGGGTTCGATCCAGCTCCGGCTTAGTTCATTCTACTCATACGAGGCCACACTCAGGCTAGGTTTTGTAGCTCCCATTGCTCCCTAGCAAGAACACAAGATAATCCACAAAGCAGCAGTAGGAGTATTATCTCTCCGGAGAGCTCCGAAGCTGGGTAAATCCGCTCGTGTGCATCGCCTCGATCCGCTCTTTGTGCGATCTCCGCCCCCCTCCGAACCAAAAGGGACCCAGGTCCCGTAGGTGTTAAATGGGACACGATCGTTCTCCCGACATCTTTGGCGCGCCAGGTAGGGGGCGTCGAGGCTGTGTGAACCCGATCCGGCGGTTACACGAGCAACTTCATCAACATCTTCGTCGACATGGCGCCGAAGAAGAAGTCTTCGGCAGCAGCATAGCCGTCCGCGTCGAACCCACCACCACCGGAGCTGTCAGGTGGTGGGGGAAACGCTGGCGGAGGAACCGGCGTCGTCGAGAGAGCCCACTATGCCGCCAGGTCAAGGACAAGGCAGCATGAGCGTCGGCGTCCGAGTCCGCACCGCGTCCTTCGCGAGGCGCTGGACCGACAGCGTCATGATGCTCGCAGCACCATCGCTCGTTGGATCAAGGCCAAGCTGGAGGATCCCGAGGCCCTCGAGACCGCATGCACCCGGCATGCTGTACGCGCGAGTACGCGTCGCTTAGGGGGATGCTGCTCCTCTAACCTGGTTAGGAGTCGAGCACATCCGTTCTTCGCTCCGTGCGCCGTTGCCGCCAACCACACCAGCGGAAGCCTTGGCTGAACCTCGATTACTTCTAGATTACCTCCAGCGGCCGATAAGGTCGACGAATGGAGGCTACAATTCAAGTCTCATCGGCCGCCAGCAGCGACGTCCCGCGGCAACCGAGTGCCTGCGCAGCCGCAAGGCGACAAAGCGCGAGCTGATGGCGGCGATACTTGCGAAGTGCAGCCACTGTGCACTCCCCTTCCGAAGGCCAAGATCGCCGACTCGCCGGATCCACCTCGACAGCGACTCCAAAGCGTCATCGGATCCGCGAGCTCGTCGCGACCAGCACCAAGTTCTCCGAGAACGGCAAGAAGAAGACGCTCGAACCCGTATCGAGCGCCGAAGAGAAGCGTGCCGTCAATCTAACCAACGCGCCGGGCCCACTGTCGATATGCATGCGCCAGGGGAACCAGGCGACTTGCCGTACGCGGTAGGTTGCCCTGCGTTCACTCGTGAGCTGCGGCAAGTCCGGTGGCCCGACAAGAAAAACTTCAAACCGGATGTGCCGGAGAAGTATGATGGCAGGACACACCCATCGGAGTTCCTCAGCATCTACACCATCGCGGTGCAAGCTGCGGGGGGATGAGACGACAAGATCCTCGCCAACTACTTTCCCCTGGTGCTCAAGCCAAACGTCAGATCTTGGCTCATGCACTTGCCGGATGGCTCTATTTCTTCTTGGGCAGATTTGTGCCACCAGTTTGTTGGCGCCTTCACAGGCGGCCACAAGCCTCATGGCCAGGAGAGTGATCTCCACCTGCTTGCCCAGAAGGAGGAGAGTCTGCGCAAGTTCATCCAGAGATTCAGTCGAGTGCGCTACAACATCCCATACGTCCACCCTGCTGCGGTGATCAGTGCATTCCATCAGAATGTACGAAACCGCAGGATGAGGGAGGAGATGGCGATGTGCAAAGTGAAAGACGTCAGCGAGCTCTACGCCCTGGCGACAAGTGTGCCGCTGAAGAAGGAAGAAGACTCCCGGAGAGAATGTGGGAGCAGAATCGGCAAGGAGGAGATCGCCCGGCAAGGAAGAGCCAAGGCGAAATAACGAAGGAAGAAAAACCAAGAAGTACTAGTTGTCGAGCAGTCCGGCAAGGATGGTGCCGCCAACAAAGCCAAGGCTGGTGGCTCTGGCAAGGAGATTGCCGTTGACGCCGACCGCCAAGCTGTGGCGGCCGCCGACAAGCCCGACAGCTCAACAAGCGATCTTGTAAATCCACCGCACCAAGGGCCACGATCTCCAGAGCTGCAAGAAAGTCGAGCAGCTTGTTGAGCTACAAAGAGCTGAATACGAGCGGCGAGACAAGGAGAAGGCCCAGGAAGGTGCAGGTGCAGCAAGTAAGAAGAGACCCGGTCGGGGAGGGCGCCGCGGCAAGGCCAAGCAGCGGCAAGGAGACAGACCTCCCCGTGGCCGCGACAAGGATGAAGATAAAGATGAAGAGGATGAAGACATGGAAGACGATGAAGCAGACGAGCAAGAGTTTCAAAAGGCAACAGAGGTCCTTTGCGTTGACGGTGGTGCTTCTCTGCATACCTCGCACCGCCAACTCAAGCAATGGATGCGTGAGGTCAATGCAGCAGAACCCTCCATAGAGTCGCGCAAACCTCTGAAGTGGTCCAGCACGCCCATCATCTTTGACATTGAAGACCACCCAGATCGCATCACTACGGTCGGGTGCTTGCCGATGTTGGTCTCACCAACCATCCGCAACCTCAAGGTCACAAAGATGTTGGTGGACGGCGGGGCCGGCCTAAACCTAATCTCCTCTGCAGTGCTCCATAAGCTCCAAATCCCTGACAGCGAGCTCGAAGAAACTGGTACTTTCCAGGGAATCAACCCAGGAAGGAGCAAGCCCAAAGGGAAGATCACGTTGCCGGTAACATTCGGCAGCGAGCTCAATTTCAGAACTGAGAGGGTCACGTTTGACGTCGCCGATTTCCCATTGCCCTACAATGGCATACTTGGCCGTCCAGCACTCGCCAAGTTCATGGCCGCCTCTCATTATGCTTACAACCTACTCAAGATGCCCGACCCGATAAGCGTCATTTCTGTCCATGGCGACAAGAAGGATGCACTTATCTGCGCCGACAAGATTTACCGGGATGCAGCAGCCGCGACAGATAGCAAACCACTTACCGCTGAAGCTCCCGGGGAAGAAGAAGACCACCAAGACCGCAAGAGCCCTCGATGCCCACTCCGCAAGCGCACCTCCTCGAGTGCTGCGCTACCGTCGAGGACGCACCATCGAGCTCCACCGCAAGTGCAAGAAGACGATGGCAGCTCCGCCAAGACCAAGAAGGTGCCCACCAAGGAGGACGGCACCGGTGGTACCTTCACCATCGCCACGCTTGATCCTAAATAGGAAGGCGAGCTCGTTGTTTTCTTTCTGCGGGCGAATGTCGATGTGTTTGCATGGCAACCATCCGACATCCCCGTGTTCCCAGGAAAGTAATTGAGCACCACCTAGCTGTCTGTCCTCACGCGTGCCCGTCAAGCAAAAAGTTAGGAAACAGCAAAGGAGCGCCAAGAGTTCATAGCGAAGAAATCAAGAAGTTGGAAGCAGCAGGCTTGTCGAGGAGTCCTCCATCCCACGTGGTTGGCCAATCCGGTAGTTGTCCGCAGGCTAATGGGAAATGGAGACTTTGTATTGACTTCACCGATGTTAATAAAGCTTGTCCCAAAGACCCATTTCCCTGCCACGATCGACCAGATTGTTGACTCCACGGCTGGATGTGATCTGCTTTCATTTCTTGATGCATATTCAGGATATCATCAGATCTTCATGGCGAAGAGGATGAAGAGAAACCGCATTCATTACACCATGTGGCACGCATCGCTTCATACGGATGCCTTTCGGTTTAAAGAATGCTGGTTCAACCTTTGCAAGAGTAGTCCATGATGCCTTTGAGCCACAAATACACGTAAATGTAGAAGCTTACATGGATGACATAGTGGTCAAGAGCAAGGACAAAGCAACTCTGGTTCAGGATTTGATGAAACATTTGCAAATCTGCACAAGATCAACCTCAAGCTCAACCCGAGAAGTGCGTGTTTGGAGTCCCTTCCGCAAGCTTCTCGGTTCTTTGTGTCTCAGGGGAATTGAAGCCAATCCCGACAAGATCAAGGCCATTGAGCAGATCGAAGCACCAAAGCGCGTCAAGGATGTCGAAGACTTGCCGTTGCGTGGCTGCTCTCGAGAGGTTCATCTCTAATTCTGCTGAACTTCCCGCCGCTTTTTCAAGATTTTGAAAAAGGCAGGTCCAATGAAATGGACTCCCGAAGCGGAGGCTGCGCTGCAGGACTTGAAGAGATACCTGTCCTCCGCTCCAATACTTGTCGCACCTAAGCCACAAGAGAAGTTGCTGCTGTATATTGCGGCAACCAATCAAGTGGTTAGTGCTGCGTTAGTAGCGGAGAGGGAAGCAAATGATAAGCCGGCAACCGAGGCAGGCGCATCCAGCGACAAGCAAGGGGCTTCGCCATCAAGCTCTGGTCCCGACAAGGACGGATCATCGCAGGGTTGCGAAAAGATACAGAAGAAGATGGTGCAGCGCCCATCTATTTTGTCGGTTCCTTCTGCAGAGGGCTAGGTCAAGGTACTACGGTGTGCGGTTGCTTTTCGCCTCCTCATGGCCTCGAAAGCTGCGCCATTACTTCCAAGCACACGAGATAACAGTTGTTACTCGCTTTCCGTTGAAGAGGATATTGCAAAATCCAGAAGCAACAGGCATGATTGTCGAGTGGGCACTGGAACTGTCAAGCTTTGGCCTCAAGTTTGAAAGCACTTCAACTATCCAGAGCAGAGCATTGGCGGAATTCATAGCTGAGTGGACGCCAACGCAAGATGAAGAAATTCCAGAGACGAGCATCCCCTCCAAAGAGGCAAATAAAGAGTGGCTGATGTACTTTGATGGTGCTTTCTCGCTGCAAGGCGCCGGTGCAAGCGTGTTTATCGCACCCACCGGAGAGCATCTCAAGTACATAGTCCGATGCACTTTCCCAAGGAACAAGCAACAAACAATACTGCAGAGTATGAAGGTTTGCTTGCCGGTCTCAGGATTGCGCTAAACCTTGGGATCAAGAAGCTCATTGTCAGGGGGGACTCGCAACTGGTCGTCCGCCAAGTAAATAAAGATTATCAGAGCCCGTTGATGGAAGCTTACGTCGATGAAGTGAGAAAGCTAGAAGAGCACTATGAAGGCCTGCAAATGGAACACGTTCCAAGATCTCAGAATGATATAGCTGATGGCCTCTCCAAATGTGCCGCACTTAAATTACCTGTGGAACCAGGAATTTTTGTGCTCAAGCTGACTCAGCCAACCATAACACCATCAACAGGACAGAGCAAGAAGAGAAAACTGGTTTCCGGCGACTACTTTCCGGCAGAGCTCCCTGAAGCCGCCGCCAAGAAGGTCCCTAGAATCAGCACAAATATCACTGAGGAGTAGTCTGCTCCGACAAACCATGCAGTTTGTATCGTTGAAGCAAACGCCCGACAAGTTTCGCCCGCAGCTTGCCGGGGATCATCAAGCTCCGCGGACCCACAGGTCCTTGCCGTAGAAGCTGATGTTCCCGCAGTGATAGATGAGCCTTTAGTCCTTGTTGTCGAGCCACAGGCTCCAGCATGGGCACAGAAAATCGTCCATTTACTTCAGACAGGAGAACTTCCCGAAGAGCAAGAAGAAGCGGAAAAAGTAGCACGGCAGTCAAGTATGTACCAGTTTGTTGACAACATCCTGTACAGAAGAAGACTCAACGGTGTGAAATTGAAGTGCATTTGCCGGGAAGATGGACAGAAGCTGTTGGCAGAGATACATGGAGGCATATGTGGTCACCACATTGGCGCAAGAGCACTTGCCGGCAAAGCTTTCCGGCAAGGTTTCTTCTGGCCAGAAGCCCTCCAGGATGCAACTGCACAAGTAACAAAGTGTGAAGCGTGCCAGTTCCATTCCAAACAGATACACCAACCAGCTCAAACTCTCCAGACGATCCCTTTATCCTGGCCCTTCTCGGTCTGGGGGCTCGACATCCTCGGCCCTTTTCCCCGAGCCGTCGGGGGCTTTGAGTACTTGTACGTCGCAATCGACAAGTTCACAAAGTGGCCAGAAGTGGAACCAGTGAGGAAGGTGACAAAGACAAATCAGCGTCAAGTTCTTCAGTCAATTGTTTGCCGCTTTGGGACTCCTAACAGTAATCATCACCGACAACGGCACTCAGTTCACGAGCCGCACCTTCATGCAAGACGCCCAAGATCTTGGCGCCAAGATCTGCTTTGCTTCGCTGCTCATCCGAGAAGCAACGGTCAAGCGAGAGAGCAAACGCTGAAGTGCTGCGGGACTCAAGACCAGAACTTTCGACAGCTGCGCAAGTGCGGAAGGAACTGGATCGAGGAGCTGCCGGTGGTTCTTTGGTCGATCAGACGACGCCAATTCGAGCCACTGCCGCACACCTTTCGCCTAGTCTACGGAGCAGAGGCAGTTCTCCCCACGGAACTCGTAGTCGGGTCTCCTCGAGTGCTCGCTATGATGAGTTGAGCAAGAGCAGCTGCGACAAGATGACGCTGCTCCTCGAGGAAGATCGTTTTCAGGATGCAGTCGAGTTGCTCGTTATCAGCAAGCTTTGCGCCGCTACCATAGCCGCAGTTAATGCCAAAGCTTCGAGGAAGGCGACTTTGTTCTTCGCGTGTTCAATCCGCCAAGAATTCCAACAAGTTGACGCCAAGTGGGAAGGCCCTTATCGGGTGAAACGAGTCACTAGGCCCGGCGCTTTCGCTTTGAGACCGAAGATGGCGCTCCGTGAGCAATTCCTGGAATATAGAGCATCTTCGCAAGTTTTACCCATGAGGGCGCGTTGCGGAACCTGCTCCGCAACCACCCTTTTGTACAAGTCTTGCCGCTGTTGCATGTAATCCTTTGTACAAAGCCGGCGCAGACCCGCAGCATCAAGAAAGCCTATGTGTTATGTACAACTTGTCAATACATGCACTCATAATCATATATGCATGTGTTTACTAACATTTTGTGCAGCATCCACACCCGGTAAGCGATAACGAGCCACTAGGCTCCATAACTTTATTTTCTTCTTTCTTCTCAAACAAGAAGAACGCTCATCCACCCACAAGTTAACCGGGGAAAAGGGAAGATAATGATGTGGGCCGCCAAGCGCCGCCGAGGAACTGCCGCCTTGCCGGAAATGGACAATGTAAAAGCTAAGTTGCTAAGTTTAAACGACCAGTTTTAAAATTTTAAGTTATCTTCCTCGAACGATAGTACTTTGTATGGAAAACCTGTGCGCGAGGAACCGACTCGTGACTAGCTTGCGCCTTACTTTGTTTGGAGTCCGCCAACAACTTAAGTGTGTTGCAACTAGATGCGACAAGGTTGCTTGTCGGAAGTGGCATCGCCAAAGGCTTGCTGAAGTTCCGCACTCAGCACTCGCGGCAAAGATGTTCGCACTAACAAGTTCCCCTGAAAGCGTAGGGTATAAACGTACAAAGGAAGAAATCGAGTAAAGGAAATAACATTGCATTTGATTGCCTAAGATAGTGTATATTACATAATAACTTGTCGCGGATCTAATAGACTTTTTTATCTAAACATGATCTACAGCGACAAGAGAAAGACAGACTTGGCGGCCTAGTCCACGCGGTCGCCCTCGAGCCTCTTAACTCCGCTCACCCTGTCCGCAATGGGTGCGACAAGGGCCTTGAGCGCTTCAACATCGGCAGAAGGTGGCAGGGACTTGAGGGCTTTGGAGAAGTCGACGCCTGGGTTGCGGAAGGCCACCTTCATCAACACCTTCTGGAGAGCCTCGGCGCAGACTTGACGCGATTCCTCCGCCAGTTGCTTTGGAATCTCTTCCCGGAGCCGCTGGATACCCGCCAACACGCCTTTGAAGAATAGGCTGAGCTTGACACTGGGTTGGAGGTTCTCGTCAGTGGAGTATCCAAGATCTGTCATCCCCAACTCCATCAGCTCATTATGGATGCCGGGCGGTGTCCACAAGACCTTCTCTCCAAAGGCATTATGCTGTCTCAAGATTATTCTGGCGGTCACAACATTCGACAAAGAACTCCTCGGTGGCCTTGATCTTTTCCAGCAGGCCCTTTTCCCGATCCTTGGCGCCATTCAACGCCTCCGCTCGGTGGTCAGCTTCAGCTCCAAATCCGCTTTGACGCCCTTGGCGGCATCGATCTCCTTGATCTTTTCAGCAAAAACGACCTCGCAGCTCGCCGAGGGTGTAAGCGCCCTTCTCACGCCAAGGCTTCAACCCGGCGACCTCCTCGGCACTCTTTCTCGAGGGTGGACTCCAGCTGAGCCACCTCGCCTCCATTCCCTCTTGGCGGCCTCGGTAGCCGCAGCGCATCTTTTGCCTCCTGAAGTGGCCCGCTAATCGCTTGCTCGCCAAGAGCGAGATCTTCCTCATAGCTATCGAGGTTGATCTTCCGCTGCGCCAGCTCACCTTCCCGCTGAGAGCTTCACGCAAGCCTCTCGCTGCCTCGACCTCGCCTTCTCCAGGATGAAGGCCGTGCGCCTCGCCAAGCTGCTCCCGCGCCTCGCTATATCCCGGAGAGTTTCTTTGTTGGCGCGCGGAGCTCTTCCGCTTCTCCAAGTCAGCTCCGCCCTCGCGACAAGCGCCTCGACTGCTGCAGTTTGGCCTGTCGGGCGCGGTAGAGCGACAAAGAACCTCCTCAGCAGCTGCTCCTCCTCAGCTCACCGCTGCTGCTGCTCGAGCATCGACCAGCGATAGCCTGGCGGAGGCAAGCAGTTCCGCCGAGGTCTCCCCTCGGCGGTGCCCCGGAGCTTGATGCCCGTGGGAGCTTGATAAAGACACCTCGCCGGCCTTCAGATAGGCGCCGGGCTGGGGCTCTTCGGAGTCAGGCGCGGCGTCGGTGGCGGGAGGATCGGCGGTCGGTGCAGCGCCTGACGCTCCTGCGGCCTCAGGGCCGTCAGTGCGATCGCCGGATTCCTCCCCAGCCCCTGCGCCAGCAGCCTTGGCGGCCTCCTCGCCGACGGGCCCGTCGGCCCAGCCTCCTTCTCCATGTTGGCGGCGTCGACATTTTCGCCAAGGAAGGCCCTCGCCCGGAAGCTTGAGCTCCATCGGATCTCCGGCAGCTGGATCTGATGGTCATAAGAAGAAAGCACAAGTAAAGCAAGTGTTCGAAAGAGAAGAACAAGAGAAAAGAACCCAAGGGAAATTCTCAAACAAGAAGGTCACCTGCAGTAGGGTCTGTTGCCACGGCCTCCACCACCGGAGGGTTGTCGGCGCTGCCTCTTGCCGGAGAAGATCCCCTTGTCGGAGAGGCCTCCTTGCCGGAGAGCGCTCCTTGGCGGAGAATCCTCCCTTGGTGGCGAGTTGAAGCAAGCAGAATTTCTGGGCGACCTCCGGAGCCTCCCCGATGAGGCTGGACCTCGGAGTAACCTCCGGTGCTTCCTGATGAGGCTGCTCTGCTCCTACATAATTCAACAAGCCAGATATCAGTGACAAAGAAGCACCCAAGCACGCCTAACCATGAGAAGTATACCAAACACTTACGCCGGGGGCTGTGCTGGGGGTTGTTCTGTTGAAGGGTTGCCGGGTCCGGCAAGGGAGTCCCGGATGTGCCCCCTGTTGCCACAGGGGGGTCATCTGAGACGACCACCACTGGAGTCTTGGCCCTCTTCGACACCCTCTGAGCTAGCGTCTTGAAGGAGAAAGTTCAGAATGAAACTAGTCAGATATAAGAAAAGGCAATAAATCGGAAGATTACAAGTAGCAGCGACAAGATCTTACTCTTCCTCTTCCTCCTCGGAGCTGAGGGCGGAGAGATCAAACTCTGCTCCGGCGCGACGGATTGGGGGAGAAGATTCCCTCGGACGCTTGGCGGGTGCAGGGGCCGCGACTCCAGAAGAACCCGCGCCCGTCGCCGTGACGGAATGAGGCGCCCCACAGCAACAAGCTTTCGCCGCGGTGGAGCGCGCCGGGCGGCGTAGGCGGCTGTTGGACCAGATGCCCCCCGCCACTTCTCCAGTCTTCCGGAGGCGCTCCTTGGCGGGCAGCGGCTCCTCCTGCGCAAGCTACTTGACAGCGGAGGAGAGGCGCCCCCGGCAGGCTCGCTTGGTTCGTTGTCGGGCTCGATCTGCTCCTCTTCACCGACAAACTCTTCTCGGTCGGCAAGGCTTGCCGCCTCGGCCCTCTCTGCCTCCTCGACAGTGAACCCAAACGCGCCGGCGGCAGCAGCTCTGCAGCCTCCTCCAACCTTAGGGCGATGCGCCGCCATCTCCTGATCGGTGGTGTCGCGGTGAGCCGCCTCTGCTCGTCGGCGCGGATCGGCACTTCAACCAAGTTGTCGAAGAACTGCTGCACTATGTCATCGGCGGGCTCCTGCCAAGTTGGAACGATTCCATGGGAATCGCACAACGGCATTATCGCGCGGATGCTGTCAAGCGACGAGTTGTTGCACAAGGGCACAACTCCCCTCGACAACATGCACCACCCGGGGTTATCCGCTTCAGGCTTGAACAACTCCCGCAACATGCCGTCAAGCTCCAAGGTAGTGAAATTCCAATTCAGACCTGGGCGCAGCCTCATGATATCCGCCGCATTCTGGAATTCCCAAGCAGGCCTCCCTCTCTCCTGCAAGGGCGCAATACGGCGGCGAAGGAAGTCCGCGCCAACTGCCCCTACGGTAAGCCCTGCTTGCCGGAGACGCAAAATCCTAGTCGTGGCAATCTTCAACTTGTCGTCCTCCGGCGCCAAGTTGCTCCAGTCATTGCCGCGTACTATGGGGGTTTTGCGCAGGGCAGTAAAAGGCTGTGGCTCCTCCTCTAAGATCCAACACCAGTCAGCTCTCCACTCCTCTCACTTGCTGCGCAACTCTCCGTCAAGATATGCTTCCTTCTTGCCGATCCTAGAGGTCCATGCAATTCCTCCGGCAAGCGGCTCTCCTCTCTCTACGCGGGGTGAGAAGTAGTGGCGGAAGAGTGCGACATTTGGATGGACCCCGACGAAGTTCTCGCAGAGGTGTGCGAAAACGGCCATGGTGAGGATGGCGTTGGGGGTGAAGTCAAGGAGGCGGAGGCCATACGTGTTCATAACATCGCAGAAGAATTCAGAAAAAGGCGGGCAGAGCCTGCAGTGGAAGAAAATTGCGAAGAAGGGGGTACCCGATGGAGACCTTAGCGGATGTGGCGGCGGAGATGACCCTCGTGCGTGGGTGCGCACGGGTCTCCGTCGACCAGAAGAGATAGTACAGCTCCCGCAGCTCCTTCCTGTTGAGCAGGGATCAAGAGGGCCTGCCTTCCGCAGCGCCATGAGCCGCTGCGCCGGCCGATTTCACGCTTTTTTCCCTTATCGGCCTTCGAGCCATAGGGAGTGGTGGTGGAGGAAGCCGGCGGCGTTGGTGGCACCGATGGCAATGGAGGGGGCGGAGCGTCGCTCTCTTTGGGCTCGAGAAGAAAGGGGAAAGCGACGGGGGTTTCTGATGTGACAGCCAGGGCAAGTGGGCGTCCTGCCTCTATTCCCCCGCTTATAAAGGGGAGAGGGGACGGGCGTTCCGATTTTTTCCCATTAAAGAAAGCCCCACGATCTCCCCCACGACGCCACGTCCGGTGCGTGTCGTTCGTGGGAGACGTGGTGGGTCCAAGGCAAATAACGGCGTAATCAAGACCACGCGTGCTCGTGCACTGTTTTGGGCCTGGCCCAACAGAGCTTGGCGCCGTGTGTGGCCCAGGCCCGGGGGCTCCTGTCGGTGTACTAGAGTAGGGGTACCCTAGTATCCCGAACTCGTGCACGGACAGTTGCAGCGCCCCACGGCAGGGCTGGCCCGATGACCGCCAAGATCCTCAGCGGCTCCTTTGGAGCCATTCAAGAACAAAGTAATCAAGACCCCGGCAAGAGGAGCTTGCCGGAAGGCCACTCAGTATGCGAAGAAACAAAGCCCGGCAAGAGGAGCTTGCCGGGAAGGCTTGGTGAGCGATAAGCTCCGAGCGCGACAAGAACCTTGCCGCTGCAAAGTACTCGCCCGCGGCAAGTGACCTCTTCATCTCGCTCCAGCTCACCCGCCAACGTGTCACCACGGGCTCTCCCAAGCACGCGTGTCGACGGGCTGTGCAGCCAGCGGGAGCAGCGATAAGCGGCACGACAGCTACCATCGTGGCAAACGGAGGCGCACTTGACGGTCCCCGTTAATCTTTTTCAGGCGACCGAGACGGGCATTGATGACTCTTGTCCCTTGCCGCCGAGTTAGGTATAGATTACTGTACACTTTATGCAGAGCGGTGTACCAACCTATGTTTTTACCATTTTACCCTTGTCTACTTGCCACATGTGGTGACCCCTTTGTGCCTATAAAAGGAGGCCCAAGTGCAGCGTAGAGGGGTTTGATCCAGCTCCGGCTTAGTTCATTCTACTCATACGAGGCCACACTCAAAGCTAGGTTTTGTAGCTCCCATTGCTCCCTAGCAAGAACACGAGATAATCCACAAAGCAGCAGAGGGGTATTATCTCCGGAGAGCTCCGGCTGGGTAAATCCGCTGTGCATCGCCTCGATCCGCTTTTTGTGCGATCTCCGCCCCCCTCCGAACCAAAAGGGACCCAGGTCCCGTAGGTGTTCGTGGGACACGATCAGTTCTCCCCGACAGGGTTAAGCGTCAATTTGGTTCAATTCTTCACAACATGACTGCTACACACAATGCAGTGAAGAAAAACCATTACTACCTCCATGAAGTCTTCGGTCGCACCTGGGCTGTTCTGTCACATCTTTATGGTGAAGAAGATCTGAAGCAAATGGGTCTCAAGCAGGACTTTGACTGATCTCAACCACCAGCGAAGAAATTCAAGAAGGTCAAAGTTCCCTCCTTGGTGGTCAGCTCATATTCTTCATCAAGCGACACGGATGAACATGAAGATTTGGATGACACTACGGTAGGCCCTACTTCAACAACCGACCCCAACAACGCTGGCGCTCCTCCATCATCTTGATATTCTTCAGGGGCGTTAGTCCTCATTTTTTTGATCCTTTTGGTCATTCGATGACAAAGGGGGGGAATTTGAGTTAGTCTTCAAGCGGGTCTCTATATATGGGAGTTTTTTTGCTAAGTTACAACTCTCATTCTTTTAAAGACTTTGCTGGATCGAGTTGTAAACTTAAACCTGATGGTGGTCTGATACTTTTGTTGTGTTCTTCTGCATGCTATTTCCTCATATATGTTAATGCACGCATGCTGAATTACATCAGTCACCATATTACATCATGCATTTCAAATTCTTCATATTATATGTTAAATGCGTGTATGAATTACAAGATATAGGGGGAGATCTCCATGATTCTACTCTTCAAGTGTGCATTGCTTCAAAAGCAATTCCTCACTATGCACATCTTCAGGGGGAGTTCTTCTATATCTTGCAATCAAATTCCTTAATATTAGTATTTACACTTCATATGTTCTATCCCCGTTGAAAACTTAACCTATATTGTCATCAGTCACCAAAAAGGGGGAGATTGTAAGTGCATCTAGTGCCCCTTAGTTATTTTGGTGTATTGAAGACTTATAGGTTAAGGAACTAATGTGTTTGTGAGTGTACACAGGTCTATAAGTCTATGAGGAGTTTGATATTTACAGAGAAGTCGACCCCTAAAAATAAATGTCTTCGACTGAAGACTTCGGATTTCTGAAGACTTTCTGAAGACTTTGAAAGTGAAGAAATTGGTGTGACCATGAAGACTTGGTATTCATACGAGGAACATGAAGCGTGAAGACTTTTGTTTTCGTAGTTTCATTTTCTCTTTCTTGAGTCATAGAAAACACCGTACTTTTAAAGGGGGTCGAGGAAAAACTAAGGAAAAGTTTCCAAGTGATGCTCATATCAAAATCCTACACCTACCAATCCCTTCGAGTGAAGCCATTGGAAATCTCATACAGTTCAGTCAATTTCTTCAATGACAGAGACGAAGATCTTCTGGTCTCTGAGGAATTTGTTCTGACTGAGGAGTTAGGAATTCGCCAGTGTGGATTGCCTACAAGTGAGGAACATGATAGCCCTGAGGAATTTGATAGTCAAATTTCCGACTGTTGCTGTGCTACGCGCCAGCTGTCCCAAAATATCTACCCACCTAACGGTCATATCATTGAAGGGCATTTATGTCTTATCATGTCGGGCTTCTCCCTAGGCTATAAATAGCCGCCCCTACAACCACTAGCTGGTTGGCTGCTCCGAGAGAAACTAACACTTGTCATTTGAGAGCATCCCATCCTCCGAGGACTTTGAGCGAAAATCATCAAGTGGGGAAAACCCAAACCCAAACACCTACAAACGCAAAGTGATTGAGCATCACTGAAGAGACTAATCCTGCGTGGATCCGACGCTTGTTACCTTTGAAGATTGTGCATCTTCCAGATGGTTAGGCGTCATGATCTAGAGCATCCAAGAGGAAATTGTGGATCGCCGAGTGACCGAGTTTGTGAAGGTTTGGAAGTCACCTGAAGACTTACCACGAGTGATTGGGCGAGGTCTATGTGACCTTAACTCAAGGGGAATACGGTGATGACTAAGTGTCCTGGATCTGTGTTCAGGGATCGGGTGTCCGGACTGTGTGTCCTCGGTTTGAATACCTAGCCGCCCTAACCAGACGTACAACTGTCACATCAGTTGGAACTGGTCTACCAAATCATTGTCTTTACCAAGCCTACTAGTTCTATTTCCTCAACTCTTCCATTTCCTCATTATTGTGTTCTGTGCTTGTTCATATCTGTTCGAAGACTTTAACTGAAGACTTTCTCAATTTCCTAAGTTCATTTTCTTCACTCTGTTTGTCTTCATCCTATTTTATCTTGTGCTTATGCTTTCTGTACTCTGTGCGTGTTTACATTTCATCATGATGACCATGCTTATGTTCTATTATGTTTGCATCTGAGTACTTATTCCGCTGCAAGTAGTTCTTCTCTTAGGAATTTCCTCACCCTGAAATTCCTCAGTGAAGAATTTATAAAAATCGCCTATTCACCCCCTCCCCTCTAGTCGATATAACGCACTTTCAGCTACTATATTAGGTTACATGTATTCTTCAGTTTAGGAGAGGTATAGAGTCTGTATTAAGATCTCTGACTGGGAATAAATGCATCGACAAGTGGGTGGCTAGACTAACATCTGACATCGGCCCCGCACACATGCATATTTTATTGAGCCCTGAGTTTTGAATCACATAACATATCTAATATTTAGTTCTACCAAATTTCAAATTGCGATATAATTCAACTATGAAAATATATTTTGCAAGTTTATGTTTTTGTTTAAGTTTTAAAACTGTAATATCATTTTTTTCAATCTAGTAATGTGTATTCTATAAAAACAGAATCCCATCCTGGGATAGTTAGAGCAACTCCAACGCGGCGACCCATTTCGTCCGCGCGCGTCCTTTTGGGTCGGTGCGAACAGACGGACGCCAAGATCCGCTTTTTTTCCGCCTGCCGATCCATTCCCAGCTCATTTTTTAGCCGGATTTGCGTCGGCGCGGACATGCGACGGACGCGCACGCCCCCACCTTCTTCTTCCCCCTGGCCCACTGGTCGGTGGCACATTGGCCATCCTCTCCCATTCCAACAAGCCCTCGCCAGCCTCCTTCGTCGTCGCCGTCGCCGCCCACACCGCCCATTTCTCCGGTGGCTCTGCTAGTTGTCGGCGCCACAACATCCCCTCTGCAATGCCGCCACCTCCCACGCCGCCCGCCACCGTCGTCTTGCCGCCGAGGAACCAAAAGCTTCCCACCCCCGCTCCCCCGACACAGCCACGACCGCAACCAAGAAGTCGCCTCGCTGCCCCATCCAGATCCTCATCAGCACGCTCGTCGGACGCCGGCACGCTCGTCGGTCGCTGCTTGATAAGAGCAGTATAAGGGCCATGTCAGGGCTTGCACTATCATACTTGAGGCCGTGGCGTCTCAAGATCTCTGGATCTGGCACTCTTTCTTTGGCATGGCCGAATCACACAATGATATCAACGTGCTTCAGCGCTCGCCGGTGTTTGCTAGGCTTGCCGAAGGCAATAGCCCACCGGTGAACTTTACTATCAACGGCCACAACTACGACAAAAGATACTACCTGGGTGACGGTATCTATCCTCAGTGGACCACTATTGTGAAGACAATCCCCAACCCTGTCGGAGAGAAGAGGAGAAGATTTGCCGAAGAGCAAGAGAGTGCTAGGATAGGCGTCGAGCATACCTTTGGTGTTTTGCAATCTCAATGGGGCATCGTTCGGTATCCTGCTAATACTTGGAGCACGCAGAAGCTGTAGGAGGTGATGACTGCTTGTGTGATCATGCACAGTATGATCGTAGAAGATGAGAGTCTGGAACTTCTCTATGATTAAGGGTTTCAGTTTTAGGGTGAGAATGTTGTGCGTGAGCATGTAGGAGCGGCAACGTTTGAACAGTTCACCCAATTTTATCATGACTTGCGTGATTGGGAAACTCACATACAACTGCAAAATGATTTGGTTGAGTATATGTGGGCTCATATTGGCAACCAATAGATGTATTTTTTATCGGCTTGCAAAACTATGTGAGACATTTTTACTTTATTCAGCTTGTAAAACTATGCTATTTTATTTGGTTGAAACTATGTTATTTATTTGGTTGTTGACTATATGTTTGAATGCAAAAGTTGTGTGTGAAACAATGCAAAAATGAGCTATTTACTGAAAAAGGGCGACCAGCCTACCACGCCGGCATATATAGGTCGGCGCGTTGGGCGCACTGCCGAACCAAATCTAAAGCAGGGCGGATGCCGGGTGGGCGGCCGACCCAAACGGACAAAAACAGACAAAAATGCCACCCGTTTGAGTCGGCACGTTGGAGTTGCTCTTAAAACAGTAGATTTTCATGATTGTTAGAATTTTAAATACAAAAAAGAGAGTTCCAATATTGTAATTCCTGGAAAATTCATGAAACTAATCCCATGAAATTAAGTCTTTTTATCTTTTATTGAAAACCCAAGAACTTCATGAAATTCTAGACAATTTAATTAATCTCAAAACTTGCCATTCTGTAAAAATCTATGTTATTAGTCATGTTGCCTGGCTTATCAATGCAATCCTCGAGAATTCAAGGTACAAATTCGATGAAATTACTTCTCTCTATTTTTTAAATGAAAACCCGAGAACTTCATAATAATAATTCTAGACAATTTAATTATACTAATCTGTAAACTTTTTTCCTCTAAAAAGCTACATTATCATAGGCATTGCCAGATTTATCAGTGCAGTGTAGCCGCATCTAATCGTTCATCTTCATGCTTCAACAAAGATGAATTGACGTAATTACATTGCGAGCAGCTTTTTTGCTTTCATTTATTCAGCCTTGTCATGCTCTGACATGTACTTGTGTTGGTAGAGGAAAGACAACACGTTAACTTTTCCTGCATGTAAACGCCGGTTTTATTAATTAGGACTATTGACTTTGTATGCACACGATAGCATAGCATCGTGTATCATGTTCGCGGTGCAGATGTAGTACTCCCTCTATTTCTTTTTACTCCATATAAGTTTTGATCAAAGTTAAACTACACAAAGTTTGACCAAATTTATATAAAAAAATATGAACATCTACAATACTAAAACTATATAATACTATGAAAGTATGTTTCATGGTGCATCTAATAATATTGATTTTATATTATGAATATTTATATTTTTTATATAAAATTAGTCAAACTCTACAAAACTTGATTTTGACTAAACCTTATATGCGGACTAAAAAGAAACGGAGGGACTAGTAAATAATGCAGCACATGTATCTACTGTTACCGCGTACGCGTGGAACACGTACTCACATATTACTACATATGATTTCCTAAAAATTGCCCTGAATCCCGAGTGAGAAAGTCGGCGGACGAGATTTTTGAGGGCTGTGTCGCTGAGTGCTCTAGCCTGCCTTTATCAAAAATGTTTTTATATTATGGGAATGATTAAGTTGTATATTTGTGTGACTAGGACAAGCTGCCCGCTTGTTTTTTTGCCGAGCTGCCCACTTGTTACTGTAGCTATGCATCTAGGCAGGACTGCGGTCACGGCGAGATTCGCTTGCCCATGGCCAACGCTCCCCGGCCCTCCTTCCGCTGCGGCTACGGACTCGTAGCCTCATCCCCGGGCCGCGCCCTCCCCGGGCCGCGCGCACGCGGCGGCCGGCGTCGTCGTGGCAGTGGTTCATTCGGGGGTGGGGGACGCCTAAGCTGATTGGCCGGGACTCTCTCAAGCGCTCGCCCACTACAATATGTGCCTCCGCCCTCACCGGCCGTCCGGAGCCACAGGTCTATCCCGCCGCCCGCCGCGCAAATCTGGGTATCTGAATTGCCAGTTTCATTTGCAACTGTTTTCTTAACCGGTGGCCTCAGCCAGCCACTTCCGTCTGTCTGCCCGCGGGCACATAGTTTGCAATTGTTAGAACTATGCAAGTACACTCACACGCCATATTGTTGGTTTGTATAGTACAATTGCATGTTCAGTTGTTAGCAGTATTCCTCACATTGGTTTCCAGTATCTAGAAATGTAGTATTTGGCTCAATGCCAATGGCTTGCGGATTGGACAGTATATCTAGAGTACACATTGGAGCCCGCTGGCAGCTTGGCAACTATCTGCAATAGATCACACAGCTTCCTTGTCTTCTTCTCTGTAGATAATGATCCCAAAAGTTCCAAACTTGGCTTTCTTGCCGGCCTATTCCATAGCTACCGCCACCGGCTTCACATGGTCTGGAATTGTATTGTTGATTGATTGGGTGGAACCATAAAAATTGCACACATATAGTATTGTTGGTTGGTTGTTTGAATACTTGAATGCTGCTTGTATGCTTACACATCCAGTACTTATGTGTGTGTGTGTATTTGTAGTATGAGATGATGGCATATTATTTGGCTTTTCGCCCCTCTTACTTGCTAGTTCCCTGGATGTTCCTGTAGTTTTTAGCAACCTGTTCATCGAACTTGCTAGTTCGGGGGCGAAGTAGATCGAGGAAGACCGCTTCCCATGCCCGCTCCTGCGACCGCTCCTCCCCCTTCCCCTTCCCCACCTACCCACACCGCCGCCGTCGATGGCTCGCCCCGCCGCCCCCGCAGCCACCACGCGACGCCCCCATGCCTCGCCAGACAAGATCCACATGCTCGCCCCCCCAGGTCCCTCCCTCCCGAGGTCCCGCAGGGCTCGATGGTGATTCGGATGCCTCTGCCATTCGTTTACCAGGCGTTCCCAGGGAAGCTGCGTCTAATTGGATCGGTCTCTCCGGTGACGCTACAGGCAACAAGGATGCAGAGGTGGACGGAGCGGGCGATGCGGATCCGCGACGACGCCGACTCGTGGATGCAGTGCGTGAAGGAGTGGAGGGATGCAGATCTCGTTGCGGAGAGGAGTCTGGATCCATTTAAAAACTCTGCAAAGTGAGGTACGCTCAGACCTGCCAGATCCAAGCGGATCGAGAGCTACTCAACCTCGCTCGGAGGATCTACTTCGAGGGCACGAAGACGGAGAAGGCCCGGATGCCAAGTCCGAGGGAGCAGCCGGAAGCATTCGTAATTTGGGCGAAATCAGAAGCAAAGTGCGGCGATGCCCGCCGCCGGGCGCGATGGGAGGGGATTCTGGGGCGCCTGCCTTCCAGCCCACCATCGGACTCGGAGGAGGTGGATCCATGGCCCTACCTGTCTCAAGTACCGGATCGGGATTGCGGCAGCTACAGCCCCTGAACCTCGAAGCTCTGCCAGTTTTGGTCACGGGGGACAGCTACTGTGCGGCGCATGAGGACTGCGGAGCCGGACTTGGGGTGCACAGTGCAGTGGCCGAATGCATCTTCTCGGTGGAAGGAGCCTGGAATGAGTTGTCCAAGCAAAGTGAGCCCATGCCCCCGACCACACCCACCCACCATGAGCGACTAACGAGAATCAGCGCTTACCCAAGCTCAGATCCGCGAAGAAGAGGAGATTTCAGAGGTGATGCTGATAGAGACTGCCTCGATGAGGATCCCAAGGAGGGGGCACGAATCAGCACAAAAGCTGGTCACCAGGATCCTAACGTTCGCCACAGATCGCGAGCTGTCCCTGTTCCTGACAGGCAGATCGACGCCGGGAGGGTGGTGATCTCCTGGGCGCTGGCTGCGAAGGAATCGCCGCTGAGAGAGAGGCGGATCCGCTGGAAAGCCTTCTGGAGATTACAGCTGTAGGAGAGCATCACCATGGTCACGGACCTGACAGCATTCCAGTAGCAGATTTTGAATTGAAGCAAAAACGAGGCTCTTATGGTCATGGAAGCCTCGGGGGGAGGGGGGTTCAGATTTGTGGACTAGGAAGAAAAGCGGCAAGGTTCAAAATGGCCGCATGGCTGACGCAGCCGCCAAATCATCCATCAAGCTGCCAGGTGATCACAATGACGAGGTGGAAGGGTGGTACAGTCAGCTCTGGGAGCCTATAAAAGATGGGGTGGGGGGAGGAGAAACTAGGGTCCGCCTCCTCCAACCAACCTTGCCACAGCGGCGGCTACCACCCCGACCCAGATCTCATGGCGGATGGAGGGCGCGGGCGGGGCAGTGCCAAGAACAGAGGTGGTAGAGGAGATCAATCGGGGAATTGGCCTCCCGACCACCAATAGATCAACCAGGGGAGCGGGCTACAGTCGCAGCAGCCGTTCTTTGGGTTTGGTTACCAAGGCCCGCCGCCGCCTTGAGCTTTCCCAGGTCAGTTCCCAGGACCTTACCCTCCACAATGGGGAGGGCCGCAGCAGCAGTGGTTCGCTCCTCCGCAGCTGTCGCAGGGGCAATCAAGCGGGCAAGGGGGGAACCAGGTGAAGCTCATGGTGGTAGCCAACAACAGATCATATCCCAAGTCAAGAACCAGCAGAAGAAAAGTAAAGATGCAAATCAGAGGGCTCTGGCTGCCAACCCAGGTCTGATGTCCTATGCTGGGGTCACCTGTTACAATTGTGGTGACCCTGGGCACCACAAGGACAAATGTACAAAGCCCAAATGCTGCTTTATCTGCAAGATGATTAATCACAAGGTAGAGGACTGCCCAGTCAGGAAGAAGCCACACTCGACAGCCAAGTTCGTGGGGAGTGCTGCGCCAGGGCTTGGTTTTTACCACTGGATGCCCCCGATGTGAATGCCAAAGACACCGGATGGTGAAGAATGTTGGCATTGTCTTTGTAGAGTCAGGGAGGTCTCAAAGCAGAACTGCAACAGAATTTGCCAACATCTACAAAACAAATTGGCCTTGGCCCATCAATGCTCTAGATGAGTGAACTTTTCTAGTCAAATTCCCTCCTGAGATTGATGTTGAACAGGTGGCTGGATACCCCTGCTTTGGACTGTCAAAAGATAACACTATAGTGAATGTAGAAGTGTGGAAAGGAGAGATCACTGCTGAAGAAGAGTTACAGAAGGTCTGGATCAAGTTAAGAAGCATGAACCCCAAGTGGTGTGAGTGGACACTGCTGGACCAAATCACATCTACCTTTGGTGTCCTGCTGGATGTGGACTGGCAACACAACTTCCAGAACTTCTATGAAACAATGAGAGTCAAAATAGCCTGTAAAGACCACTCCATGGTGCCAAAAGAGAGAGTTTTTGGAACTGACAACAACCACAACAACAAAAATAATGATGATACAGCCTCACATAAAAGTTCCAAAAGCTCAGATAACGGATCTAGGACCAGCTCTAGTAGTGGAATGAACAGGAAGACCAGTCAGGATCACTGCCAAGAGGAGGTGGAGCTTCCCACCCCAACTACTCTGCTGAAGAACAAGTTGCCAGAATCACTACATAACCCCAAAAGTAGTGCACTTGATCGCCTGCTGGAAAGTGGGGACCGGGATGATGGTTTCAGTCTTCTGACGAAAATGGAAAACTGGGATGATGATGGAATTAGCACTGAAGATGGGGAGGATGACATGTCAATGGAAGCCCTGCAGCTGCCTGGAAACAATACTGAGGAAGCATTGGAGGATAAGAGCCAGAACTATGAGGAAGATTTCCCACCAATCCAACAACATAACAATGCAAAAAATTGGGGGCCTGTCCAAGCTACCAGAATGAGTGCTAGGGTTGCTGGGGATACCAGAACCATTCTTCAGAAGGCTCAACAATTCAAATGCACCTAAGATGCAAGAACCAACAGAGAAGGTATTAAAAACAAACCCTTCTCCCTTTTCAATAATCCCAATTTCCTTTCTGTTGCTAATAAAGTAGGCATAGATGTTATTTTAGAGGAAGGACTAGATGCTGATCCTACCAGCAATGTAGCTGATCAGGGTAGAGAGGGGGTGTGATCCCTGACAGAACTGAAGGTTCTGCTTCAGATTTCATCACTCCAAAGAAAATGCCTGGTGATGATAGTGTTGAATCTAGCAATAGTGAACTGTGGTATTTGGTCTGTAAAAATATAAGGGGCAAGCACCCCAGAACTAGACTTATAACATGAATGCTCTGTTCAGGAATGTGAGAGGGATTGCTGCCCCTGGTAGGAAAACTTTGATCCTGGAAACTATGGCTAAATCCCATGCTTCCATTGTGGGCTTCCAGGAAACTAAAAGGGAGGAGTTTTCTGACTCCTTTCTGAAATCTCTAGTAGGTAGTAGAAAATTTTCCTGGCATCACTTGCTAGCCCAAGGCTCTGCTGGAGGCATCCTGATGGGAGTATACCTGGACATTTTAGATGTTGTCTCCTGGTCCAACTTAGAGTCTTCTGTTAGTTGTGTTATGAAGTTGAAAAATACTGATAACCCCTTTAGAGTCATTACTGTCTATGGTTCTCCTTATGAAGAGGGAAAAGGAAGTTTTATCTTTGAACTACATTCCTTGTTCCTAGAAGACCCCCTCCCCACCCTTATAGGGGGAGATTTTAACTTGGTGAGATATGCCAAAGATAAAAGTAATGGTAATATTAACCATAGATGGAGTGATAATTTTAATGCCTGGATTGAAATCTGAAGCCTGCTTGAGATCAAGCTTTCCAGCAGAAGATTCACCTGGGCCAATAATCAGGTGGACCTGATCATGTCCACAATAGATAGGAGTTTCTGTAATACTGAGATGGACATGATATTCCCCATGGCATCCTGTAGGGCTTTGCCTAGGTGTGGGAGTGACCATGTTCCTTTAATTTAGGAGTCTGGTCTAAACCAAACCCCTAAATGCAGTAGTTATAAAATGGAGAAATGGTTGCTCCTGAGAGATGACTTCTCCAATCTAGTTACCAGAATTTGGAATGAGACCACTAATGCCTCCTCCCATATTGAGAGCTGGCAGAATAAAATTAGGAAGCTCAGAAAAATCACTAAGGGGTGGAGTTCCAATGAGGAAGCACAACTTAGAAGATATAAAAAATCCTTCTAGAGGAATTTGATAAGCTTGATATTAAGTCCGAAACCACAAACCTCTCTGAAGCTGAATTTTCTAGAATTAGATTCATCCACTCTGAGCTCCAGAAAATCTGGCGCCAGGAAGAAGTTAAAGGAAAGCAGAGATCTAGGGATAGAGAGATTAAAGAAGGTGACAGGAACACTGCATATTTTAATGCAGTGGCCAACCAGAGAAGGAGGAAAACAGTCATCCACTCTCTGGATGGCCCTGAAGACCCTGTCACTGATAATACTGAGATGCTTAGAATTGTTAGTGACTATTATAAAAAATGTTCAAAAAAGAGGATAGAAATGGCTTCAAGATGAACCCAAACTTTTTCTCTGAGGGGGAAAAAGTAACTCCTAAGGAGAATAACACATTAGAAGCTCCTTTTTCAGAAGAAGAGGTCAAACAGGCTGTTTTTGACTCATATTCTGATGGAGCCCCAGGGCCTGATGGGATTCCCTTCTTTTTCTACCAACACTTTTGGGAGCTGGTGAAGAAAGATCTGATGGATATGTTTTCAGACTTCCACAAGGGGAAGTTTGACATACACAGACTTAACTTTGCTATGTTGACCCTAATCCCCAAAGAAATAGATGCTTCCTCCATGAGGAAATTCAGGCCCATCAGCCTTTTGAACTGTAGCTTCAAGATTTTTACTAAAGTACTCACCAATAGACTCTCAAAAATCCTGCAAAGGTTGGTAGCTAGTAACCAATCTGCCTTCCTAAAAGGCAGGTATATCTTAGAAAGTGTGGTCACAACACATGAGGTGCTGCACTCAATCCACTCTAGTAAGAGACAAGGTCTGGTGCTAAAACTAGACTATGAAAAAGCCTTTGACAAAGTTAACCTAGAATTCATAGAGGAACTTCTTAAGTTTAGAGGGTTTGGGGGAGATGGACCCAATGGATTAAGTAGGTTACCCATGGGGGATCCATTGGTGTCAAGGTGAATAACAGTGAGAGTGACTTCTTTCTCACAGGGAAAGGGCTCAGGCAGGGAGACCCCATTTCCCCACTGTTATTTAACCTAGTAGTGGATGTTCTCACCAAAATGTTGATGAAAGCAACTAATCAGGATATGATTGCAGGGCTTTGCCCTGAAGCCTGCCCTGGGGGGATCATTTGCCTGTAATATGCAGATGATACCACCCTCTTCCTAGATAAAAACCTACAACATGCCTCAAACCTTAAGATGGTTTTGAACTGCTTTGAACAGGTTTCTGGGATGAGAATCAACTACAGCAAAAGTGAGTTGATCCCTATTAACATGGAAATAGAGGAAACAGCTTGCTTCATTCAAGCTCTAGGATGTGCTGAAGGGACTTTCCCTATTAAATACATGGGGATACCCCTTCACTATGACAAGCTTAGAAGGGAGGATATACAGCCCCTCATAGATAAGATCATGAAAAGGATTGCTGGATGGAGAGGGAAGCTGCTCTCTTACAAAGGCAGGCTTGTGCTAATTCAAGCATGTCTAGCTAGCATCCCAATTTATCTACTATCTTTTTTCAAATTCCCTAAGTGGGCCATAAACAGTGGAGAAGCCATGTTGAGAGAAGTGTGGTCAATTGACTACACAGGTTTTTTGACAAATCCTTTGTACGCAAGTAGAAATCATGTAATTTTTTATATATAATTGGTGAAAACACATATATTTGACATCACAGATTTGAAATGACATCACAAACTTCTGATCCTGGCACCGCCACTGGCCATAAACATGATCAATTCCCAAATGGCTAACTGCATGTGGAATGATTTTGAAGGGCATAGAAAACTTCACCTTGCTAGCTGGAAGATGATATGTATAAAGAAGGAATTTGGAGGTCTTGGAATCCCAAATCTTCAAGAGGTGAACACCTGCCTTTTAGGATCTTGGGTCAAAAGATTCTATGAGGAAGGAGAGAAACCTTGGAAATCCATCATAGAACAAAAATATTTGTCTGGGAAACCTAATCTTTTTGCTGTCAACCCCACTCCTAACTCTTCTAGGTTTTGGAGAGGATTCCAATCCATCATCCAAAACCTGAAGTTTGGATTTAGATGGAAAGTGGGCAATGGTGAGAGGATTAGATTCTGGGAAGATACTTGGTTTGGGACTTCCCCCTAGCTACCCAATTTTGGCCTATTTACTTAGTCTGTAATGAGCAAACTAAAACTATCAAAGAGGTCTGGGATGGGGAAACTCTCAGGCTGACTTTCAGAAGGAACTTCGATGACAAACTCATGGCGCAATGGCACCACCTGGTTGAATGCGCCAGGAGCATTGCTCTCTGTGAGGACATAGATTCACTGATATGGCAGCTTGAAAGCAAAGGGTTTTACTCCTCAAGCTCTCTGTATCATGTGATCAATTTTCGTGGGGTGCAACCAGTTTTCATCCCTGCGGTGTGGAAACTTTATGTGCCCCCGAAAATCCACGTTTTCTTGTGGCTTTTATCTTATAACAAACTGATGACTAGAGACAACCTGAGGAAAAGGCACATCATTAAACCCCTTGAATGTGTCTTCTGCTCTGATCAAGAAACTAACGCTCACTTGTTTTTTGAATGCATCGTAGCAAAAAACATTTGGTCGTTTGTGGCTGACCACTTTCAGGTCCGAATAGGAATAGGATATGAATCTGTAGCCAGATTCTGGGTATCTAACGAGAAGAATTCTGCTCTAAACATAGTTTCTTCAGCTGTCCTCTGGTGTTTGTGGAAGTATAGGAACTCTATCATCTTTAACAACACCATTTGGACCTCGATTTTGCAGGTTTGGAGACTGATCCTCAGAACCCTCAAGTTCTGGGTGATCTTGGCACCAGAAAATGGCAAGGCTCGTCTGGAGATTTTCCTGACAGCGCTAACAGCTTTCTTGCTACAGCCGCTGAGAATAACGAGTGGCTGATGCTGGGAGGTTGTGTGAAGGATGGGGTTGTGAATCAATGGGGCAGGCTGAAGATCTTTGAAGATGACTGGAGTTTCCGTTCTCCAAAGAAGCAGGGGAACCTCAAGAGCAAAAACATGCTGAGTAGCCTAGTCTCGACTCTTGTCTGCTGGTCTCCTCAAGCAGCTTCAGCGCCACCTTTCAAGTTCAGAAAGGCTGCGGAGATGGAAGCAGACACAAACCTGGAGATTTCAGTCTGATTTATGTTGCTCTAGTTTCGGGCCTGCCTACCGCCTGATCTATTCAAAGATCTGTATTTGGTTTCCTTTTTACTCGTGGTGCCGTTTAAGGCTGAACTGCTCCTCTAAGTGAGCTGCTGTATAACTGGAGAACGCGTTTTGGTCATGCTGAGTAATGGAACCGGGGAGGAGAACCTCCCTGTTCATCTATTTTTTGCTAGTTCTCCGTTTCCAGTTCATCACTGCATCCTCATCTTGGATGCCTGACTGATTCTCAACCTTGTCTATTTGCTTGCAAGTCTGCAACATTACTACTGCCAGGTATGTATACATTGTCCCATGTGAATCACAAACAAGTGAATGTGCTGCCTTAATTCTAATGAGCATATTTCATGAAACAGGGTCACTGCACGCTAAAGCAATGGCTCAGGGGCCGCTGGACCTGTGGAATCAATGGTCGATCCAGATCCTAGTGCTCTTCAGCCTCGCTCTCCAGGTTTTCCTCTTTGTCTTCGCCAGAATCCGTCAACGTGGAACCAACCCTCTGCTGAGGATCCTGCTGTGGTTGGCTTACATGCTGGCTGACTCCACCGCGATATATGCCCTCGGCCACCTCTCTCTCAGCAGGAGCAGCAAAGGGCTCGAGCAAGAGCAGCTCGTCGCTTTCTGGGCGCCGTTCCTCTTGCTGCACCTAGGTGGCCCGGACAGCATAACTGCCTATGCCCTCCAGGACAACCAGCTCTGGTTGCGCCACCTGCAGATTCTCGTCGTGCAGGTCCTCGGAGCAGGCTATGTTCTGTACAAACGCATTGCTGACAACGGGTTCTTTGTCATGCTGGCCTCTATCCTAATGTTAGCTGTCGGTTTTGTCAAGTATGTGGAGCGGACATGGGCTCTCTAGCGCGGGAACATGGATACCATCCGGAGCTCTCTCAAGAATGAGCCACATGTCAAACATCATCAGTTCCATGCTCTGGATCAAGGGTTCAGAGAGGGGGCCGCCAACGAGGAAGAACTCTATGTGAGTTGTGCTCACTCCATGTTCCACGTATGCAAGCGTGCCATAGTTGATTCTTGGATTGAAAAGGATTCAGAAAACTATGGTGGTGAGATGCTTAGAGACATTAGAAACGAAGACTACAAAGGTATGTGGACATTGATGGAGGTGGAGCTCTCCCTGTTGTATGACATCTTGTATACCAAGGCGGCCGTGATCCACACTTGGCCTGGCTATGGCATCCGTGTTGTCTCACCACTTGCCACTGTCGCCTCCTTCCTGTTGTTCCACTTCAGTGTGAAAGATAGTCACAGTAGAGTTGATGTTGCTATCACATACACCTTGCTGTCTGGGGCCTTCCTCCTGGAGATGGCATCGTTGTTGATCGCGCTAGGGTCGAGTTGGACATACGCCTTCTTGTGCACAACACGTTGGAGCTGGCTCCATTACACTGCTTTGTGCACTGGAAGGTGGGATCAACTTCGTCGGCTTGTCAAGAAGTTCACAAGAAGGCAAGTTGGTGGTCAGGCAAGGAGGTGGTCCGGTGAAATGGGGCAGTACAACATGCTGCACTTTTGCAGCCGTCACGACACAGTCTTCAGTCCTCTTCTCGGTAGATTGGCGAAGTTGTGGGGGCAAAATGAGCTGTGGAACAGAAAGCATTACTCGGGGAGCATTCAGATTACAGATGAGCTGAGGCTGTGGTTGCACTGGTACATAGAAAGATTGCCCAGAAGAAACAAGGTGAACACGCAAGGCATGCTCAGGACTAATTGGGGCGCAGAGGCATTGCTGCATCATGATTGCTTTGATGATTTCAAAAAATACCTTGGAGTTGAGCTCCAAGAGGGCATCATTATCTGGCACATTGGCACTGATGTTTTCCTTGCTAGCAGCAGTCGATCCAAGGAGGATGCAGCCCAGAAGCGAGTGGTGAAGACCATTAGGACAATGTCCAATTACATGATGTTTCTTATCGTTAGCGCCCAACATGCTACCCGGCCTTGCTCAGACAAGGCTATACCAGCAGACCTGCCAGAATTTGGTTGACATGTGTCGTAAGTCTGAGCCCTCGAGTCGCAGCGGTCCAACCAAGAATTTCCGTAGTATGCTCAAGGAGTTATTCCGCATGCGTGACGACCCCAATACTTCTCGGCTGTCGGAAAGAGACAAGCTTGCTATCACCCTCTACAATGAGAAGCCAGGCTACAGCACAGATGTTCCTCGCCTCTGTTATGCTAACGGGCTCACTAGAGCGCTGCTCAAAAGAGAAAAGGAGAAAGGCAGCATGGCCGCCTTGGAACTTGTCTGGCGTGTGTGGATGGATTTTCTAGTCTACATTGCCAATAGATGCAGCAGGGAATCCCATGCCAAGAAGCTCAGCAGTGGCGGTGAGTTGACAACCATCTTGTGGCTAATGGCGGACTACTTTCACAAACATTCCGGCCTCGATGCACCAGAGGAGGTTTAAATCATGTACACGTGAACATAACCACTGTTGTGTCCCCAATTCCCCATCAATGTTATCCACCTTTCCTTCCAAATTCAGTATTTACAAACTACAACTGATGAGTTGGTCTGCTAGATGCCATACTAGTACAGTGGGCACATGCTTAATTTCTCACCATCTTTGTACAACACTTGCTGGAAAACGGTGTTTTTCGCAAACTTTTGTGAAAACGTTGGGTTTTTTATGTATGACGCGCAATTGTGCTGGTTTTTGGCAATTTACTCAGAGTTTTGCTGGGTAAAGAAATTTGCAGTTCTGAATACTTTATATTTCCCAATTGTTCTTAATTTTGGCAGTATGCATGGGAACGCCGGGATGACGTGTTTCAGAGAATTCAGTGACTTGGTTCAACTAGACAAGGATCATTTCAATGCAAAGGAGAGGTGGATGCTTGTATACAAGGACTCCCATGTTACAGTCCATTGGTCACTGCAGTGTGTAATCCTAGAATTGATAGCGAATGAAAGCGCCGTAGACGTTGGAGAAGAGCTAAAATTTCTAGATGCTATTAGTTCTCACCAATTTGTATTGCTATTCACTATGGTCTGGGATTAATTAGCTATGCTGCAAGGATTCAAAGTTTAAGAAAAAATCAGGGTGCAGAGCAGATTCAGTCTTTTGATTATGTGAATCTTTTATTGTTTAGCCCCTGATTTTACCTACTCGACGTCACATTACTCACAATTTTCGGTCAGTTTTGTTTACCTACGGTCAAATTTTTCTTGTTTTACCTGTTGCGTGACCAATGATTTGGTCAAGTTTTTTGATGCTTGGGTGGAGCGATGTGATTGGGGAAATAAGAACCTTGTGTTGGGCATGGATGAACATAGCAAATATTTGAAGAAATTAAGGTGCAAAGAGGAACATCAGTCGTGGATATATGAACTCAAAGTTGTAGCAGCCATATTATTTAAAATGTTCAGTTTAATTAAAGGTTTAGAACATAATGGAAATATATTTTGGCTACAAACTTATTAAAAATGTATGTTTCCTATATTTATATCTAATTTGAGCCAACATTTATGTAATTCCATGCTCTCCTGGAAACTTCAGTCAATATATGGTTGGTAGGCATGTGGGTGGATGCAAATCAGTCCATTTGATGTGCTTTAAGACCAGAGCCCCTCCTACGGTGAAGCCATAATTCTTTACCCGTCGGTTACTCTTGAACCCTTATTTCTGCTTCAGACACTGATATGCACCTTTGCCAAACCAGCACTCCAAAAGACTTCACTTCTACTTGACTGATGTGTTTCAACGAAATAGTAATTGTACTACTCACCCAGTCTAAAATCTCCCATTTCATGGTTAACAAAGGGATTCAGTTTATACCTCTTGGTCATGAGAAATAGTTTTCTTTTTCTTCCAGTTCAATAAATGGTGTCATAATGGGCATGACTAATGATGATTCTTGATATCAACCCCTGCCTAACTTTGGAAAAATATCAAGAAATATAAAAGTTAAGACTCATATATGTTTCAAGCAAAGACTCAAAATCAGGATTATATGGACCATCATGTTAGGCCTTTCAGCCTGAGCATTGATAGTTGTGGATGACACTAGGAGAGTTGGGACAATTCTCGTTGGTTTATTTCTCACACAATGCCATGCCAACCTGAGGGGTTGGGGATACATATTTATAGGCTGCTAGCCAGCCAAGGCATATGCTAAGATGCTGCTAAGATGCTAGTCTAAGATGCTAACTGACAGTCCTTGATGGTCAAGAACAGAACTCTATCCTAACAGCCAGTCCTTGATGGTCCAGGACTTTATCCTCCTAACTGCCACAAGGACCATGTGCTGCAGCCCCACAAAGACCCTAGTACACAGACTTATCCATCACTCTCCCCCTAAGTCTTGTACGTCGTCTTGTGGGAGAGTTGAATCATCCCAATCCTGGAGCAAAGTTCGAGGAACTTGACCCTCCCAAGGGGCTTGGTGAGCAGGTCTGCGAGCTGATCCTTGGTGTTGATGTAGCTCGCCTCGATGCTCCCTTCTTCCACATAGCTGCGGATGAAGTGATACCTCAGTCGGATGTGCTTGCTCCGTTCGTGGAACATGGGGTTCTTTGCGGGGCAGGCGGACTTGCTGTCCACCAGAGAGCTGCACTGCTTCGTGTCTTGAACGAGAAGATCACCAAGCGGTCGAGCAAGCCAGGCGCCTGAGTGCAGTGGTGGAGGCCGCTATGTACTCAGCCTCACAGCTGGACAGGCCACCACCGCTGCTTGACTGATTGCCAGCTCACGAGACACTTGCCGAGGAAGAGGAGGATCCCGCCGTGCTCTTGCTGGTGTCGATGTCGCCGGCGTGGTCGCCGTCATTGCACCCGACGAAGTGTGCCGCCCAGACACCTAGGGTAGTGGAGGCCATGGTCGAGGGTCCCTACTATGTAGCGGATGATCCTCTTCACTGCCTGCTGGTGTTCCGACGTTGGTCGCTCCATGAACCGACTGACATAGCCGACGGAGAATGCCAAGTCCGGCCGTGTGTGAGTGAGGTAGCGAAGGCTCCCCACAAGGCGTCGGTACTGCGTAGCATCCACTTCCTCCGTCGTGTTGTTGTGGCTCAGCTTCAGCCTCTCCTCCATCGGAGTGAGGGCTGGATGGCAGTCGTTCAGCCCAGCTAGCTCAACGATGCGCTTGGCGTAGGCGGACTATCGAAGCGCGATCCCGGAGTGGTCCTGGTGCACCTCAATCCCTAGATAGAAGGAGAGGAGCCCCAGGTCACTCATCTGGAACGTGGCCTTCATGTCTTCCTTGAACGCCGCCACCTCTGCATCTTTGGTGCCGGTGATCACCAGGTCGTCAACGTAGATGCCCACCAGCAGGGCATTTCCTCCACTCCCCCGTCGGTAGACGGCAGCCTCATGCGGGCTCTGCTCGAAACCCATCTTCTTCAGCGTGGAGTCCAGCTTGGCGTTCCACGCCCTGGGTGCCTGCCGCAGGCCATAGAGAGCCTTGCGCAGGCGGAGTACCTTGCCCTCCTGGCCGGGAATCGTAAACCCCGGTGGCTGATGCACGTAGACTTCCTCCTTCAAGTCGCCGTTGAGGAATGCCGACTTAACGTCCATGTGGTGGACACGCCAGCCCTCCTGGGCAGCCAGCGCAAGGAGAAGTCGCACGGACTCCATCCGTGCCACGGGAGCGAAAGCGTCGTCGAAGTCGACTCCTTCCTGCTGCAAGAAGCCTCGGGCCACCAAGCGAGCCTTGTGCTTGATGATGGCGCCGGCTCCATCCCTCTTCAGCTTGAACACCCACTTAAGGGTGATTGCGCGGTGACCTCGAGGGAGATCAGCGAGCTCCCAGGTGCGGTTTTGCTCGACCGCATCCATCTCCAACTGCATCGCGGTGCGCCATGCCGCGTCTCTCTCGGCCTCTGCAAAGGACCGTGGTTCGCCGTCTTCACACGCGAGCTGTAGCTGCGCCTCCAGGTCGCGTGGCACCAGTCCTGGCACCGGCTGGTCGCCGAGCAGATTATCCATCGTACGGTACCGCAGCGGTTCGCCGTCATGCCACACGTCGATACGCTCCTCATCGTGAGTGAGCGGGGAAGCGAACTTCATCGGGTTGTGCTCTGCGTGAGCTGGTGCTGATGAAGTCGAGCCCGGAGTGGTGACCACCGGGGCTGGAGTGTGCGGTGTCGCCGGTTGTGGTGTCTTCGGCGTAGCAGATGCCGGAGTCGATGTAGTTTTGGGGGCCTGGGTAGACATGCCCGACGAAGAGGGGCTTCTTGCTCCCCCAGCTTCCTGGAAGTGGGCGTACTCGACAATGAAGTCGTCATACGTCAGCGTCGAGCCGTCGTCCACCGCCTTGTCCCATTGCCACCCTCGCCCTTCGTTGAACACGACGTCTCGCGTTGTGCGCACACGTTGTGTCTTTGGGTCGAGGATGCGGTAGCCGATGAAGACTCCCGGAGTGCTCCTGTCGTCGAGCTTGCCGATGTGGCCGAGCTCCTTGGCAAACGCAAGGCAGCCAAAGACCCGCAAATGAGAGACCGCCGGCTTCCGCCCATGCCAGGCCTCGTACGGAGTTCTGCCGTCGAGTGCCTTAGTAGGAGAGCGGTTGAGGATGTAGACGGCCGTTAGCACCGCCTCTCCCGTAAGACGCCGGCATCCTCTCGCTTGAGGAGAGCCCGAGCCATCCCCACAACCGTCTGGTTGCGCCGCTCGACAACGCCGTTTTGTTGCGGGCTGTACGGCGCAGAGTAGTGGCGCTGGATGCCCTCATCGGCGCAGTATGACACAAATTCAGCCGCCGTGAATTTGCCGCCATTGTCAGTGTGCAACACGCGCAATTTGCGGCCGCTCTCTGCCTCCACACCAACCTGCGCGCGCCTGATGGCGTCCGCTGCTTCTCCCTTAATGCCGAGGATCATCACCCACATGTAGTGGGAGAGATCGTCGACGAGCAGCAGGAAGTAGCGTCGACCTCCCGATGTGGCTGGCGTCACCGGGCCGCACAGGTCTCTGTGCACGAGCTCCAGCTTCTCCTTGGCCCGAAAACTCGCCTGTTCGGGAAAGGAGAGTCGTCTCTGCTTCGTCAGCACACAGATGTCGCAGAACTGCTCCACATGGTCGAGGCATGGCAGGCCTCGCACCATCTCCTTGGCACTTAGACGCTTCAGGGCCTCAAAGTGAAGGTGCCCAAAGCGCTCATGCCACTGCCACGCCTCGTCGTCCCGACGGACAGCGAGACAGACCGGTTGTGCCACCTGCACATCAAGGACGTAGAGTCGATTTTCACCTCTGGGCACCTTGGCGAGAAGGCGACGCTGGCGATCCCAGATGCGTAGGACCCCATGCTCAATCAGCACGCATGAGCCGTTCTCATCCAGCTGTCCCAAGCTGATGATGGAGTTCCTTAGCGCGGGGATGTAGTAGACACCGGTGAGCAGCCGGTGCTCTCCCGTCTTGGTGGTGAAGATGACGGAGCCGACGCCCTTTATCTCCACAGCGGAGGCATCCCCGAACTTGACGGAGCCTCGCGCATCGGAGTCGAGCTCGGCGAAGAATTCCCTTCGACCGGTCATGTGGTGGGTGGCGCCGGTGTCGAGGCACCACCCCGTAGTCTTGTCCTTCCCGGAGCCATCGCCGAGAAGAGCGTGTGCTTTTGGCTCATCGAGGTGGATGAAAGCCTTTGCGACTGGAGTCGCCGAGGGTAGCTCAATGCTTGCATGCGCCATGAACAGAGCCGTCTCCTCCTCCTTCGCCTGTGCGACGTGAGCCTGGCCTTGTCGTGGTTGCCGACACTCATTGGCCCAATGGCCAAACCGGCCACAGTTGTGGCAACTGTTGTCTTGTGCTGGCTTGGGCTTCGAAGTACGTATTGTAATATTTTCAATTGTGCTCTGTACGCAAAATGCACCCGTGTATAGATACTAGCCCCTGAGACTCTGGTTGGCACCCAAAGGGAGGCGATCAAAGGATCAAAAAAGATATGCTCAGGAAATAATCCAATTAATTGGAACACAGGCTGCTAAATACATGGCGACTGCCCAAGCTACAGAGGTTGTATGTCTGAAGCAAAAACTTGATGCTGCGGATGATGACATCACGCTTATTAACAGGCGGCTCGACGAGGCGCAAGGTATGTTTTTGGGGCAATTAGTATACGTAAGTATGATAAGATGAGCATGATGCTGAGAATTGTGTACTGAGCTATGCGTAACTGCAGATAGTGTGACCGCGGTTGAGACCCTTCGGGCTGAGCTTGCCCGGGCCAGGGAGCAAGCCAGGATGAGTGATGCGGCTGCCACGAAGGCAGCCGCTGAGCTAAAGGCCGAACAGGTTGCTCGGCGCCAGTGCGAGGAGAGAATATCCCTTATAGCACGCGAGCTGAAGGATGCCACTATCCGATGCGAATCCCTCGAAAAGGATAACAAAACCAAAACGGTCGATCTCGACAAGGCCTTACGAGAGGCGAGAGAAGCCTGGTCCGAGTCTAGAGCGGCTTGGGAGGAGATCCGCAAGCTGGGGAGATCGCGCCGGTAATCCCTTCTTATTACAAACTAAATTCGGAGATCTGATGTATGCCCCGCTTAATCAAATGTGGAGTTCTCCAGACACATTTTTGGACTTGCCGAAGAGTGCCTCTAATGCGACGCAGTTTTTCCAAGAGCAAGAAGGACATGCAACGGAAAAGCTTTTCTGATCGCAATTCAACATGCCAAAGCGTCCAATGTTGCTGAACGAACAGATGGCTCAACGGGCCGAGCTCCACAAGATATCCGGATCTTCCATGAAGGACATCGTGGTCCGGCTGTGGCCGGCCCAGCCAATTCGAA